>JAPFBL010000018.1:1032500-1520000 GCA_026182355.1 Hermatobates lingyangjiaoensis | reverse complement strand
CTTATAGATCCGGGGTTCAATACACACTCCTGCCCTTGATTCATTCACGCCGGAGTTGATTAAATCTGAGCACTTTGTCCCTCGGAGAGGTTGTTAAGCCGCCGGTCCCGATCCTGTACGATGTCAGGTACTCGTTAAAGATCCCCAATCTAAATACACTTGAGTTAGGCAAATTTTAGTAGCAGTATTCATTATGTACTATCGCAAAGAGCCTATTTTCGGCCTATGTGCGTTCTCCTGTGGGACTGCCACTGCAACCTAAACTAACCTAACCTAGTATTAAAGCACCCGAAAATTTAATGAAATCCATTTAAAATTATATTTGGAAGTAAGTATATATTAAATTTATGTTCACATGAAATAAATGTTTAAAAATTAAAAAATTCGACATTTTTTTAAGGAAAATTTAAGTGGAGCTAATATTCATTGTGTAATAGTATACAGTTTTTTCAAATATTCCGTGAAAAAGAAATAATTTCAATAATTATTCTAACAATTGAGAGTCATACGGTTATACAACAAGATGTAGGAGATCTGGTGAAATTATTCTGCCGCTTTTATGTGCAATGTTTGATCGTAAATGACTAAGTAAGCTTATCATTAAGTGAGAGGTTTTGTGAAGGATTGACTGGGGATTGTTTATAAGATTCTATGATGGAATTGAATAAATGTTAATGTTTCAGTTAATTTTGATTTCATTAGATCTTTTATTAAGCACGCAATTAAAGCGAGTTGATTGGAAAGCTGTCCATTGCAAAGGGAGTGCTGCAGGTCTTCTATTGGGCCATTGTCATGGGGAAACAGTGACCGTTCTCAGCCAATTGTGGCATTAAAATTACAGTAATGCCCACCTTTCCGACTTCAATTGCTTTCCAATTTTTGTTGCGTTCACATGGGGCCTGATTACTTCATTTCGTGCTTCTAGTCTAATTCATTGACCTACTGCTGGTCTATATCTTTGGAGGCCAAGTCTTTTCTTTTACTTTCCTTTCGTACAGTAGACGATTGTATAACTCACTGCCTTCGTGCTGAAGACAATTTTAACCATAATTTTTATTGTGTTCTTGTAACTTTTTTTAGGTTTTTCTTTTATTTTGATAGGTGACCCTCCTCTGTCACATTTAGTGTATATCGGTACACTTTAGTTCCTTAATGTTATTCTTGTCAATACTACAGAGGTTGTTAGTTATAATTAAATATTTTACCACGCAAATTGTTTTTAAGTAAAATGTTTTTATCTTGTTTAATTAGTTACACTCTTAAATTATTAAATTAAATTAAATAAATTAATTATTAAATACACTCTTAAGTCTTTCTACCTCCCCTACCTTTCCTCTCTCTCTCTCTCTCTCTCTCTCTCTTTCTCTCTCTCTCTTTATTATAATATATATATATATATATATGTAAAAGACGAGCCAATTTTCTGGTGAGGACGCCTATGCCATTCTGCCCTCTGTGAAATTAAAGTAGGGACTGCGAGCCCTCTCCAGGAAGGACGGCGGATGCTGCAAGCGTGTTAAGAAACCGACGGGGAAAAGGTCTACATACACCCACATCAATAGAATTTAAAACACCAGCAACCAGTATCTGGTGAAATCACTAAGCCCATGGTAAACACGAGTTCGACGAGGTAACTTCCAAGCCAGGCCAAGACCTTCATCCAACTCTATTGGAAAATTAAGTAGGACTGCGAGCCCTCTCCGGAGTGAAGGCTGAGGCGGCGAGCAGACGGAGTGTGCTAAGGAGAAACGTGTTCAACGATAAAACACCACACAATAAGAAGTGCCAAGTAATACGTAACAGGGATTGGCTCGTTTTTCAATATCTAATCTGGCATTCAAATATAATAAGCACAATCAGCAGGAACTACACCCACAGCTTGAATGACGAACGGTCGAAACGGTCGCAAGGACACGAGGAAGGCATTCTTAAGAAAACCTGCAGTAAAGGGGTCTATGACAACGCTCACACACTCAACTTCAACTTCAAATCATAATGCCATAGCCCGGACAGATTCTTACGAGGAACTCTTCTGCGTGAGGACGCCTATGCCATTCTGCCCTCTGTGAAATTAAGTAGGGACTGCGAGCCTCTCAGGAAGGACGGCGGATGCTGCCAAGCGTTAAGAAACGACGGGGAAAAGGTCTACATACACCCACATCAATAGAATTTACAGCAAAACACAGCAACCAGTATCTGGTGAAATCCACTAAGCCCATGGTAAACACCGAGTTCGACGAGGTACACTTCCAAGCAGGGCAAGACCTTCATCCAACTCTATTGGAAAATTAAGTAGGGACTGCGAGCCTTCCCGGAGTGAAGGCTGAGGCGGCCGAGCAGACGGAGTGTGCTAAGGAAACGTGTTCAACGAATAAAACCACAACCAATAAGAAGTGCCAAAGTAATACGTTAACAGGGTTGGTCGTTTTCAATATCTAATCTGGCATTCAACATATAATAACGCACAATCCAACCAGGAACTACACCCACCAGCTTGAGAATGACGAGGACGGTCGAAACGGTCGCAAGGACACGAGGAAGGCATTCTTCAAGAAAACACTGCAGTAAAGGGGTCTAATGACAAACGCACACACACTCAACTTCAACTTCAAATTTAATGCCCATAGCCCGGACCAGATTTTACGAGGAACTCTTCTGGTGGGACCTATGCCATCCTGCCTCTTGTGAAATTAAAGTAGGGACTGCGAGCCCTCTCCAGGAAGGACGGCGGATGCTGCCAAGCGTGTTAAGAAACCGACGGGGAAAAGGTCTACATACACCCACATCAATAGAATTTACAGCAAACACCAGCAACCAGTATCTGGTGAAATCCACTAAGCCCATGGTAAACACCGAGTTCGACGAGGTACACTTCCAAGCCAGGACGCCAAGACCTTCATCCAACTCTATTGGAAAATTAATAGGGACTGCGAGCCTCTCCGGAGTGAAGGCTGAGGCGCGAGCAGACGGAGTGTGCTAAGGAGAACGTGTTCAACGAATAAACACCCACAACAATAAGAAGTGCCAAAGTAATACGTAACAGGGATTGGCTCGTCTTTTACAATATCTAATTGGCATTCAACATATATATATATATATATTAAATTTGGTAGCAGTCCTTCCTTGACACACATATTATTGAAAAGATACCAAACTTAGCTGAATATTTTTCTTAAAGTTTCTCAATTTTTCTAAATAACACTCTCGTTATTTCGTCTACAAAATAAAGTACATCTTCTATAGCCGAATGTTTCGAATGATCAACATTCATCATCGGAAGTGAATAACTTCTTGGGTGTATTTTCTGATTTAATTTATATTATTATATATTTATATTTATATATTATATATATATGTTTTATTAAAAATTATGCCAATTTTAATTTTGTTCTTTTCCGAGTTAATTTTTCAAGTTTTCTCATATGGATTTCCACCTTTCTGGTAAAAAATAAAGTAATTCACCAAAAGATTTATTTATTCTTATTTATATTATTTATATTTATTATATTATTTAGATTTATTTATATTATTGGTGAATTACTTTATTTTTTACCAGAAAGGTGGAAATCCATAGTGAGAAAACTTGAAAAATTAACTCGGAAAAGAACAAAAGTTAAAATTGGCATAATTTTTAATAAAACATGTTTGATTGAAGGTCTGCTCCCAAAATACACAAATATATATATATATATATATATGTTTGAAATTTATATTTCTTTAATTTTATATTTCTTTTTCGAAAATAAACCCTATAGATATGAGGTGCATGTCTTTGCGTGCAGTGCCAAGAGACAATCGTATCATTCACATTGCCTTCACTGTTAGTTGAAGCACTTATACATTCATAAAATTTATTTCCTTTAAATTTTAATACAAATATTACGCAAACCGAAAGTTATACGTATATCTTATATAAGTATATCTGTTAGGTAGAGTAAGGTTATGCTACTGTTGTTTTTGTGAGATTGTAAAGCGCATGCGAGTGTTGGTTTGGATTGCAATGTGCGCGATTTTGATTGAAGGTGGTTTGAGGTGTAGATTGGTGTAGCGGTGGCAGCCCGCGTAAAGCTCTTGAGAGGACGTTGTGAGAGGGCGGCAGCGTTGGCTGTATTGAGTTACCCACATGTCTGGCTTCTCCTCTTGTGTCTCCACATGGCTCTAACGTCTCATCCAATTCCCTCTCTAATCCCTGCTTAAAACACCACTGCCTAACCAGTTACAAACATTCCTGTCTCTTGCTGGCTTCTTTTATTTCCATTAATGAATATAAACACGACCATAGTCCCTCACTTGCTTAACGTGGAAAGCATACCTTAGTTGTTGGTTGCGACCCATTTTAGTTATTGGGAACCACCTTCCTCTGTGTTTTTGCATTGTAAGTTCCACATTAAGCGATATTCCGCCTACTCCTCTCTTCCTCGCAAAAGTTAGTAATTTTTGTTCTATCAGTTCTGAATATTAATAATTTAACTTAATTATTTGTTGTTCTGGTTGAACTTTAAATGGTAATTACAAAATTGTTTGTGTTTTACAAAGGAAAAAGTTAATACAAACGTCCATTGATGTGTTTGTAAAAATGTATCAAAAAAGGTCCGAGAAAATTGGTTTGAATAGGGATCGTATGATTTATTCCAGAGAGTTTGATGAATAAAATTTATGTAAAAGTGGTGTTTTGATAGATGTAGTGTGAAGTGAAGAATGTTACGTGAAACTATGAATAAAGTTATTGGTTAGGAAATTTTCAATGTAATGTGAAATGTTGAAGATACGATTATTTTCACTTTAACAGGTTGTATTATGTATTATATAGATGGAATGTTTTTGCTGATTGTTGATTGGTTGTGTTGCAGGACGAGGACGCGGGGCCGGCAGCGGGAGGATGAGGGAGTACAAGATCGTGGTGCTGGGCTCGGGCGGCGTGGGAAAGTCGGCTCTCACAGTACAGTTCGTCCAAGGCATCTTCGTGGAGAAGTATGACCCGACCATCGAGGACAGCTACAGGAAACAGGTGGAGGTGGACGGGCAACAGTGCATGCTTGAGATCCTCGACACTGCCGGCACTGAGCAGTTCACCGCCATGCGTGACCTCTACATGAAGAACGGTCAGGGCTTCATCCTCGCCTACTCCATCACTGCCCAGTCCACTTTCAACGACCTGCAAGACCTGCGCGAGCAGATCCTGCGCGTCAAGGACACTGATGACGTGCCCATGGTGCTGGTGGGCAACAAGTGCGACTTGGAAGGGGAGCGTGTCGTAGGCAAAGAACAAGGTGCTGCTCTGGCTCGCCAGTTCAACTGCGCCTTCATGGAAACCTCTGCCAAGGCTAAGATCAACGTCAGCGACATTTTCTACGACCTTGTCCGACAGGTCAACAAAAAGTCCCCGGAAAAGAAACAGAAACAGAAAAAGAAATCTCTCTGTACTCTTTTGTAATGAAACAAATCATATATTTCGTTTATATTCCATGGTTTCTTTTACATTATGAAATCACTGTTGTTATTAAGTGCATTTTATTTAATTTTATTATATTTTTCTACCCCTAATGTTGTATTTCCAGTTATTCGGTACAGTTCTTACATATTCATTTTTAATTAAATATTGTTAAAGTAATTGTTGTTCAGTAAGTGTAACGGTTATACTTGCGCAGTGGGAGGTGCGCAGGTGAGATGTGTTCAGTCTAACTTGAGAACTGTTTTAGATCGTGTTCGCATCCACTCGCCAGGCTCCACGCTGACGGCTTAACATTTCTTGCTTTTTCTTTGTTTTATTTTATTCAAAATCTTCTGCCTTCTTAGATCAATCTTCAACTTCGTGATGTATCCCTCATTTATGGTGGGTGTTTTTTTTCGCAGCACACCGAGCAGAGTCTTATTTTTCAGCATTCAAGTTGTGCAGAGGTTGTTGCACGGTGGTTACTTAGTACGGTTTCTTAGGTTGTATTCCTTCAGCATCCTTAGTCTCAAGCTAAAGGCTTTCATACTGACTCTAGTGGTCAAATTAAACTCTGGGATCTTAGTTTTTTACCCAATCACGTCTTTCCATGCGTCGAGCAATAATATTTTTATCGATTTGTTAATAAAGGCTTTTAGCAGTGACGCAGTCGCTCTCCGTCCAGCTGAGTGGTAGCTGCGCACAGTTCATAAACTCACGTATTCTGTGCTGCCAAAAATGCCAATTATTGCAAATAACATAGCATTTAACCAGAAAAAAAAACACTTCAATTTCATACCCATTAAACTTAGTGCATTGTGAAAAGTTGAGCTTTCTGCAACAGAGTTAGTACTTGGAATTCATTCGGAGTCATCTTTCATTGGGAACTTAAATCACTTTTCATTATCTATGAGTTTTGGTGTTAGTATAAAAATGATTTCATCTAAATCACGGTACATTTTATTTTAATTTGTCCGACATTAGCTTAGGTCAAAGTCATAAAGTGAAATTTCTTCTTGCTTTTAAATATAGTAAAGATATCGTTTTATTTTGTTCTAATCATTGGCTAAAACTATTGAAAGTTTAATGAATAGGGAAAAGTTCGTTTGCTATGGTGCCTCCCGCTTTGCTCAATTAGTGACTTGGACCTGAGCTGGATAGAGGCAAACTTATCATGGCGTTGGAAATCTTTCAGGTTAAACATTCGCAAAACTGACGGTGTGCCTTTTGTATGACAACCGCTGTAATTCAAACAATTGATCCCTGCCATTATTGCATGCGGTAGGGTTTATAAGCACTATCAACTTTTTTTTTTGTTACGATTTGTCAAATGACTAAAATTTGTCAATTTTTCTGAAAATACATTCTTACTATCAAACTCCAGTATAAATAGATGGATACATTGTGGAAGTTTTATCTTAAACTGTTCTTAAGGTGTGACATTTTAACAACTTTTCTTAAAATTATAGTAAGGTGTATGAAATTTGTTAATGGGTCACCAGAGGTTTGGAAGGAGGAGCTGCGAAATTAATTATTGATAGCGGAAAGAGGTGGAGGGGAGATATGGGTTTTGTGTAGGAGGCTGGCTCTACTTAATGTGCTTGCTTCGAGACGCTAATGCTACCGTAAATTAGAGAGCCTAGGCGAGGGCACTCACAATTCACTCTTCTCTTGGTTTTTCTCACATAGTCAAACGTCTATTGGCACTCTGTTTTAATGTTGCTAACTCCGGTTTTAGTGCGCAAGGATCACGATTCTTGAACAAGCTTGTGGTGCTTTCTCCTTAAGGCATATTAATATTACTTTGTGGAAAAGAATGGAAAGAAGAGAGGGCTTTGTTCTTATTGGAGTCGATTGAAAGCGGTGTAAATCACGACGGTTATTGTTATCTTTGGGGATCCAGCAAACAGCGCCGACCAAGTGCAGTGCTTACCTGCTCACATCCATCACAGCAGCCGGCTTATCGTGTCTGGGAATATTCAAGCATAGAGCCGTACTGTCCAGCACAACAAAAACATTGAAATATTCGACTTTTACTTTGATATTAATCAATACAGTAGATTGGCAAGTGTCAGTCCCATTCTCTTGTAAAACTCCACCTTTCCGTCCACCTGGGAAGTGAAATGGCGAGGGCAGCCCTCCGGAGCCGGCCGTCTTTCCGGAGACATATTTAACCCTTCCCTGTCACAACTACCCTAAACTTACTCATTACTTCTGTCTTGTACTTTTACAATGCATTTACAGTTAGTCTATAACCCTTTGGGGAAAGGCGACCAATCTTGTTAAATTCACTTATTCTAGATTTTATCATTAATAATAAAGAATATATTTTTACCACTGATAAAGAATTTACTCCTATGGTTGTTTGAAAGGTAAAAATATTTAAATTTAAATCAGGCTTGCCAACAGGCAGCTCTAGTTTTCTCATTTTATTTCAAACGAAATATTTGTTTGCATTAAGTGTCAAATAGATTTATGTTGAATGTGGAATTATATGTTTATAACTTTAACTAAAATTTTGATGTTTTCATTACAAAACACTCTTTGTGCATATATCTATATATATATACACAAACTTTATTTTTTTTTATCTCCCTTTGTATCCATTATGCAATTCTTTCTATATATAGTTTGCCTCTAATGAAAATAATATCTTCAGTTATCATAAATTATTTTAATTAATAAAATTATCAATTAAAACATGTACGCTTTATGTTAATACATACTGTATATTATTTGTACCATACCTTTGTACCCTTGAAAATATACCTATTGATGAGTCTTCATGTAGTCAATAATTTTTGCTCTTCCCTGCAAATATTGTTCGTTTTTTTTTTAAATATTTAATAATTTTTTTCTTTTTTTGTGTTTTCTGTCATTTATTTTATGTTGTACCAAATCTTGTTAACCATGAATCTTGTTTTTTTTCCCCGATTTAGTCTGTTGTAAGCAAAATATTTTCTGTATTCTTTTGTACAGATTTTTATTTCTTTTTGTTTATATGAATATTTTGAGTTTTTTTTTTGAATGAATTATTAATTATCGTATTTTATTTTCGTTAATATGTTTATTTATTTTCGTCAAAGAAAATTGAATTGATAAGATTAATATAAGTGTATTATTTGTGAATGGTATGGTCGGAACTTTAACCAGACGGCTTCAGGTGAACATCAAGAGAAGTATCCACTTTCATAAGGTATTTTAAACAAGATGGGAATAACCTGAACATTGTAATATATTCCAGTTGTATCAAAGGTATGAACTCATGGTACTAGTACTAGAAGTGTTTAAACTAAAAACAAACTTTTTCAGAGTTATTAAACAGAAAATCTGCTGCAAGTTTAACATTTCCGTGACATCTTTATATTAAAGAAATATTTCTTGAATTTCAAATGCTCAACTATTTTTACCGCCCAAAACAAAAAAAAAGGGGGGGGGGGTTAAGATCCCCCCCTTGTCTGTTGATAATCTGTTAACATTCAAAATTCGAGAATATCCTGAATATATTTACTTTCTTGGAGTTACAGTCAAGGATATAATTTTAGACTACCGTTATTAGTCCCAGACTTATAGTTTATTACAGTACTAGTATACTTATACAGTCGTCATCAAAGATCATTCAAAACAAAAACGTATAATTCAATTCATAAAAATAAAAGTTATTAAATTACATTAACTGGCATCGCAAATACGTGTAATAAATTTTCAACCTCATTAAAAAGAAAGTTTTGAAAAATTTAAAATAAATTTGTTTTTTAATTCCCAAATATTACAGTTGATAATCCATTTAAAAACAATATCACGTCCTTAAAAATTCACTTTGGTGTAAAATTTAACATTTTTTTGTTAGTTTTTTATTACTTTAATTTTTTTCTATATTTACCCCCTCGTAATGCCCTACCTCCCCCATGCTCCGCCACTGAATTGCTTTTCTTAATACTCCATTATCTTTTTAAAGTATATGGTTTAACAGCTTAATATAATTATCTTGCGATCATTTCAAAGGTTGCAAGTTTTTGAGACATGTTCTTTGTTCATTGTCAAGGTTCTAGTTACTGCACTTCTCACAATGTTCTTTGTCTTCTCCTGAGATGCTGCGAAATGATGAAACATTGATACGTAACATTTCGAGTGTTGATTGCAGGATTGCTACACATATCCTATTTTTTTTATCCATTAAGGCCCAGTGTGCCTCTATGACCTTTTGTATTGTCTTAATAGTGATTTGGTACAGGTCAGAGGTCAACTAGTCTAGCACGTCAAGGTTTACACCAAAATAGTTTTTAAATACAAGACCTTGTACTATTTCCCAGTTAAGTTTTTTTATTCTACTAAAACAGTGGTTTATGAATGCAGACGTTCTCTTCCAGTTGTCTGTTTACTACTCGTAGATGAAGAATTGTATTGTACAGGATGTGTTTCAAAAAAAAAAAAACTGTGTCGCTTACACAATTGGTGTGATGATTCAATTCTTGCCAAATGTGACCATGCTTAATGGTTCTGATCCACGCGATTTCTTCAGGTCATCCACTTCTCTGGGAACAGGAGTTTCTTACACGTGTTCTTTTACACATCTCTTGAGAAAAAACCAGATCACTCAAGGGTGCTAAATTTGGAGACTAGGTAGCTATTTCACAAATAATTTAGAGCCGTATTAATTTGGTCTGATAAATCGGATGCTTTTATTATGTAGCCCAAACTGAAATTTTATAGTAAAAAGAAACCATAAATTCAACGGATCCTTACCTTAAAACTTTTTTTTTTAAATATTGCTCTTAAATTCAATGCTTTTTCTTATTTGCCCAAAAATTATTTTCAAAGCATGAATGTCAGTCAAAATAGCTAATCCATTACAGCACTGTAAGCCGAACAGCAGCCCCCGGGAGACTGCAGCGTTTTGTTAAACGCTGTCTGTCTCATGCAAATTACTTTTGAAGTTTCGGAAAAAAAAGAAAAAACTGAAGTTTGCTAGATCTGTGCTGTGGAGTGCATTGTGTATAAGTGCAAGACTGATAGCTCATCAGACAAGAATTCGGTTGTTCGGATGGCAACGTGTTTGAGTTTGCATTGAATGCCATTGTCCATGATACCCAGTGATGAAGGCAATGAAGGAATTTCGAAATAAGTTTCCACACAAAATAGTCTCTTCCATTTCTTTGGTGCAAAGACTTAATTGTTTTAAAATTCTTCATCATGTGTAAATACCATACCATAACAGATGGCACAAGTATACGTTTATGATTGTTTCAGTTTGGCATTTTTTATGCCTTCCAGCAAACAAACGGTCTTCCTTATCAGTATTGACTGTCCTCTGATTCCCTGATCATACATCCAGAGATCTAGAAAAACGAAGCCATCTTCGGGAACACCTTGCGAACGAAAAACTTATTATGGTCATTTTTGATATTCCAAACCCGGGACCGTCATTCAGTTCATATAAATAAATAAAAGTTTTATCGCCAACAATATAGATCGCCTGCATTTTACGAACCCTTTTAAATTTTATCAGCCCTTTTAAAAGTTGTTAAATTTTCTTGAATTCTTATGATTAAATACGTTAAAATGTAAGGAATCCACACTTTAAATGCGAACAAAAACTGTTTTTAAAGGATCGTTTACAGGTAACTTATGTGACTTTGAATCACGAGGCGATCTCCTTGTATTAGTTTCCATAAATTTGTGATATTTTCTTCTGTAGCATTGGTGCAGGGACGACTCGATTCGATATATCCCTGTACAATAGGCTTACCTCAAGGGTTTACATCATCTTGCAGGTAGAGTTTTTTTTTTTTTGGTCTTCATTCACCAAATCCTTTGCAACCTTCTTTATTTTTTATTCTTTAAAAGGGTTCCTCTCATCCCTCTTGATTGTCCTCAGCAACATATTTGGCCGTTTCTTGCTTCATTCTGTTTGTGAATCTGACCTGGATTTTAAAGATCGAAAGTTCGTATAACCATCTTAGAACTACATACTGTGGCGTGTGGCGGATGGGTTGATTTTTACTTCATATGTTTATTAGAAAATTTTTTCTAGATACATAAAAAAGAAAAATGATATTGTTTTAATTAATAGCATTCATTTTTATTAGGTAATTAAATCTAAAATCCCCATATTTTTTTGGGAATAAAAAAGGTATCCGTGTTTACTATTCATTTTGGGAATTTTTTTTCGGTTTCAAAAATTAGTGCAAAAATTTACTCTGCTGATTTTGTATTCATAAAATTAAATTTTAATTTTATCAAAATGTTTCATAATATGTGACTATTTATGGACGTCAAAATAGTTTTGTTTTGAACTCAGCAGGAATTGTAAAGGTTATTATATTAGTATGCATCAGGAACGATAGACTTCTGGACTGAGTGAACTAACTTCCTTGTGAAAGAAACAATTTGTCAGTGAGTTGGCAACTTCTTTTTGGCTTCACGCTGAGTCAACAATATTTCAAGCAGTTGGAAGGTCATTTGTCATGATTTATATAATCTTAGAAATACAGCAAGTAGCGGTGCCAGTGGTTATAAGGCTTTGGTTGATTAGCCTCCGAATGGCTTCTACAAGATGCCCCTGGCTGGGCCTTGTGCTTCTCCTTTTAAAGGAAACATTTCTCGTTAGTGGTCCAGCGTTTGTTTTGCATTTCAAATAGCGGTTTTTAAGGTGTGCCCGATTTTTGATTCCTTATAGCCTCTCCCAATAGACATATATTTCTTTCTAATAAACTTGTCCAGAGCATTGCTAGAAATAAATTGGTTGCCATTTGTTGATATAGTTGTAGTGTTTATAAGCTAAAAAAAAGAATGTCTCCCGTAGATAGTCGTTGGCTTTTTCTTGTTCGTTTTTATCGTTGATTTATTAAGGGAAAACGTGATTTATGGACAGTTGGAGGGTCATTACGACTTTCACGTGTAGTTCAAACGCAGCCGGGTGGGGTAGCACAGTCTGGGCAACTGCCGACCTTTGAGTTGCACGTTTACTAGATGATCTACTCACCCACTGATACACCCTGTGTCTTAGCCTCTTCGCAATTGGTATTCCTCCCCTTCGCTCACACTTCAGCACTTACCTTCACGCTCACAACCATCTGTCTTTTATTTAGAAAAGCAAACAGTTTTTAATTGTAAAACTAATAATGTTGAAAGATTTTACTGGCTACAGAAGATAATCAAATGTCAGTGGGCCAATATCAGTGTCCATTTCAGCCGTGAAATCCCTTAACCATTGCTCTTTACTTTCATTTACGCTTTTTTCAACATAACTACAACTTTGAAGTCCTCTGAACTAAGGTTTCACAAATGTTTTTCCGCATGCCTCTGTGTATAAACACTATATATAAAAACCAAATCAGTTAAATTTCATATCTTAACCCTGAAATAGAACAGAAAGGTCACCACGCATTCTTAGCGGGCTCTTTACTTGATAAAAAATCTTTTTATTGCAATGTTTTTAATTTACATCACGAGTTTGACTTTTTAGTTAATATGTATTAGATCCAATTTACATATAAATCATTCTTCAGGGACAAAAGATTTGACAATTAATATGTCTTTATTCTCAATATTTTAGAATTTAAAAGGGCTCTGATGAAATGGATACGGATATTAAACAAAGAAGAAAAAAATATGGATAATAAATATGTAAATTTAGTGTGATCACTGTAATCTTTATATATTTATAATCAACGTCCAAACTAAAATGAAAAAAAGAGAAAAAAGACTAAGATCTTTCAACCGTAACAAGTGGTCTTGGTCAGAGTCAAACTCAACTTGAGTTGAGTTGACGAAGACCGCCTGTTACGATTGAAAGATGTTAGTCTTTTTTATCATTTCTTATTTGGATATTAATTTTTATTTCATCTATTTATTATCAAATCCTGATACATTCAATGGGTTTATAAATTCATTTATACTGCTTTTCGTAAGTGAAGTTCACTTACCCTTCAAGTGACTGCCAGGTAATAAAGATCAGAATGGAAACGAAGTACATAAAGTATTTTTATATCTTTATATCATTTTATGTACAAATGAATGTACATGCATGTTGAGCTATGCCCTAATTGTTAAATAATTATAATTAATTCAAATTGGGGGCTAGGTTAGCACAGTGACAAGTTGCTAGCCTCTGCAGTGGTAGACTCAGAATTCAGATAAATACTTACTCTTGTCCTGGATTTATTCACGCGATAAGTGAATAAATCTGAGCACGTCGTCCTCGGAGAGTACGTTTGTGCCGTCGGTCTAGAGCCTGTGCGATGCCAGGTACTCATTAAACGTCCTTACTCTAAAAACAATTGAATTAAGCAAAATTTAGGACTCGTAACGTAGAATGTTCATTGTGTGGTATCACAAGGGTCATTGTTAGGCCTGTGGTGTTCTCTTGGAGACTTCCACTGCAACCTAACCGAACCTAGGTTACTTGAATAGTCAAGTAATAATTGCAGGTAACATTTATAACGTTGGCTGATCAATTTGTAATTTTCTTCCAAAAAACTCAATATTGTTATTGCTTTCACGATTTAATATCAATGTATTATTCCAGAAGTAATGTGGAAGTTGCAGAAATGCCCGTACTTCGTACAGAATTCGGTTTTCTTTATGATCATATTGCAATACATTTGGACAGAGACCTGTTTTTTAAACTTGATTTAAGTTATTGAAACTTATGTTCATTGTTTAGCCATCGGAGGTAAATAAGTGCTGGACAAAATAATATATCAGCTTTGAATCTAAGAGTCGAATGGAGCAACTACATTTATTTTTTCTTTTTTATACGGGTCATTTTCCTTCTTCATGGACCGTCCGGAATACGTCTCCTATAGCTCGATGTCTGTTATATGTTTTACTTGCCAGTGGCCATACAGCTTTGGTACTCAGGATTTTATTTATCGTTCTTTCTGGTCCCAGTCCCAGGAGTTTGCCGCAGCCTCAGTAGAGCAGGGCAATGAGCTGTAGCGTTTCACTTTTATGTTAAATCAATGTAAATACGCTGCTGTGGCAATGTGCTCTGTTCTTGCCTAAGCAGCAAAGGTGGAGCGACCTTGGCAAATCTCTGTACTTTGCCAGGCTCTTTCTGAATTTCGTACAGTTGTCTACGTCTGCTCGCCGCTTTCCATCTGTCTATCCATGACCCTTTCGAGGAGTATTTCACCTTAGGCATGGGGTAGTGTGGAAGTGACGCCATAAAACATGCCTCTTTTACTTTCCGATCCACAAATTCATTTCCTCTAATTCTACAATGGCTTTGTACCCACTGCAACTTGACACTCTGATCCTTTTCCTCTAGCATTTCTAAAAGTTCTTTTATTTCGGAGTCTCTATGAATCATTCATAATTATTTAAAATAAAAAGAAAATCTATTTCTATAGAAGTAAAATAAACGTTAGATGACAGAAGTTGAGCAACACTGGGCGCCGTTAGCACCTAGATGGCTGACATCTCGACCATTGTGGCGCCTGGAGGAATTTGACTCCTTACATGGTTTGAATGGGTGCCGAGTCAAAAATAAGCCAAACTTTCGCCCCTTGTACATCCTTAAAGGCTATGCCTCTATAATGGTTGGATATTAGGAAAAAATCAAGATCAAATACAACTTTCTGCGTTTATATTCACTAATAAAAACTTTTTTTTAATCTTTTCACCTTTTTAAGTCTATATAATAAATATTTATATAGAAATATATGTTTTTTTCACCTCTTCTCTTATAAGAGGGATGACATGTGTCGCACAAATATTAAGAAACTTTTTAAAAATCTCTTAAAAACCAGAATTTAATTATCATTAAATGAAAATCCTGTACATTAGCAATGCATGATTTACGCCTATGTATTCTATTACAATAGAACGTGATGTATTAATGAACTATGTTCTTCCGTGTCACCCTTTATTAATATATAATGATTTACTTTAAATGTAAACATGTGAAAGAGGTTTAAAATAATATATAGTCAAATAAGAAAGATTTAAAAATTCACTTAGTTTACTTGTATACTTTGTTGATATTTAAAAAATATACATAAACGCAATTAATTACACTAGCTTCAGCATCTTTCAGCGTTCGTTAATTATGAATAACTCATTTTACAAATCCATCTTTCTTTAGCATTTATTAATGTAACTAATTTATTAATTAGTTACATGTTAATCAGCTTATTAGTTTGATATTAAAACATGGTGGTGTGTTGTAGTTAATAATACAGATATTTATAAAAATGGTAATGTGTAAAATATATATGCTTAATAATCTATTTGATTTTGTAACAAGATAAATTGTATTAAAATCAAATTTGCAGAACAGGGTTTAAAAACTTGATGCTATGCCATATTATGGGAGACTGTCATTTGTTAGCGACCTTTTTTGCATAAAAAGTGGTTGTATTTGCATATAACTGTCTGGAAATTGCTACCCATTGACATTTCCCTGTGAGGGGAACATTTCCGTTTATAAATCTCCCAGTAAGGTTTCAATCTGTCCAGGTAGGTCCATTGAATCATTAGAAGGCCATGTTGGAGACCCTGAAGTAGTAAAGGTCCGTGGGAAAAACAGGTGCAGGTACCTGGCTCAGGTAGTGACCTTCACTCATCCCTCCCTTCCATCTAACTTCTCCACCTACTTTTAAATCCCTGTAGACATTAGTACCTTCCATAATTTTTCTTTATGACCTTTGTCTTTTAGAAACTGTTGTCTCAGAGGAATCGCCAGCCTGCTGGGTCTTATTGTTTTTCGTGTACAATATTAATCAAATCAACGAAACATATTTCCAAATCTAGAGCTATTGGTAATTTCGTTCACCAGTCAAAAGGAACAGGTGACTCGTCCTTAAATTCTATAGTTATTCAAACTATCGTAAATATTTTCAAAGGTTAAATGACAATTTTTATCAACCGTGAACGACAATATATGAGATATTAAAGTTTTTTTTTATTTTACGTCTTCGCTTAAAGATTTTACATCTGTAAACATGGGCGTACGTCAATAAGGTGGGCAATATAAATTCCACTTAATGCATTTTTTCATTGATAACGTGTTGAGATCTTTATTTGACTTTTGTAATTATTCATTGACTCCATGTTTCTTTAAACTGTAAAACTAATATATTGGTAGTTTACGCCTTTTCAACCAAATGAGATATATTTTAAAATGATTTGAATTTACTACCATTTCATGGGAGTCATCAGAATTTCAATATGTAGTATATAATAATGTGAGTAATGGTTACAAAAAATAAATAACGTTGTATCAGCGCTTTACGTATTTTGTGCTATTCAATGAGTGAATGTATGTACTAATATGAAATTTACTTTTATGCTGTTAAGTAACAAAGGTATTATATTGAACCAAAGACTGGAAGTAATATTGAAGTCGGACGGCCAGATTAGCTCAGTGCAACGTGCTCGCCTCTAGACTGGTAGATCCGAAGTTCAATACCCATTCTGGCCCTCGATTTATTCACACTGAAGATGAATACATCTGCGCACGTCGTATCTCGGGGAGGAGGTTAACCGTTGGTCCCGAGCCTGCACGATGTCAGGTACTCGTTAAAGATTCCCACTAAGTACACTTCAGTTAGACAAAATTTAGGTATCCAACGTAATAAGTTCATTTAAAAATCATAATTCGGAAATAATTCAAAAACAAGAAACCAAAGACAAAAAACTATAGAATTGAACATAATTTTATTAATGTTTATTACAATCCAAACTTAATTTGTTTTAATTTCTTTAAACTTTTTTCTGGTGACTTCCCCTCAGATAATGAAAGATTTATATGTGAAATGATTTCTAAATAACATTTGTAGCCCAATTAAAAGATTAAAATATATTCAAAATTGGATAGTGCTTTTTCTGAGCGTCCTATGTTTAAATTAAAACAGGCTTCAAAAAAAGTAAGCGGGATCCTGTTTTTTTTAGAAACATCCACACTGTGTGCTTCATTTTACCATTCTTGGAGAGTGTTTGTAACATTTTGGTTGCAGTCCTTTCTTTAACCACATATTATTACAAATGTAACTATAATTTTCAGAAACTTTCTTCTTGATAAGTTTCTCATCTTCCTGAATAACGATTTTGCTATCACATCTAACTAGATAAAATACTTCCTACAGTCAACATGTTTCAACTCTTTCCTTGAGCCATCTTCGGGACGAGAATTATTCTCAAATGTTTTTCCCTTTGTAGAGGCAAAGTAGTCAATTAGAAGGATTAAGGTTGTTTGTCCATGCTGTGGGTGGGGGGGGGGGGGGGGGGTAGTAACAGCGACCCCTTAGGCCACTCACCCCCCAGCTTTGAACAGACAAGCTTATTCCTACTGATTGACTCTTCTTTGCCTATATAAAGGGAAAAACATTTGAGAATCAACCTCGTCCAGAAGATAGCTCTGGGAAAGAGTTGAATCATGTTGACTGTAGGAAGTATGTCATCTAGTTCAGATGCGATAACAAAATCGTTATAGAGAAACTTATAAAGAAGCAAGCTGCTGTAAATTATAGTTACATTGTTAATAATATTCTTGGCTAGGTATATTTAACGGGTACTGATATTGTACAGGCATTGCCTAGTGTCCACTTCCAAGGACTGTAGAAATAAGATTTTCGGTGCCTGGCATAGAAACTCTTGGGCCACTTTCAGATTAAATCACCAAACATTTCTATTGTTTTGAGAATTGCTTTTAAATCAGCAAACCAACTTGTACCTTTGCAACCACCACACTCAGAATATATCACCTTGGGTGCTGTTCAAAGGGTGGTATGCCTGGTTCATTTGTTGACTTGTACCCATTTTCTAGCTAGCCATATCACAAGGTTTATTTCACATTGAGAGTCGTAAATAAGGAATATTTAGCATTAAGAAACATGTCTATTTAGCAGTATAAACTTGTTATCCCGTTTATTTTTCTTTTTGGGGGAACTTCAAAAATTACCTCTTCACACAAAAAAACGTTTAATATAAAAACTATCAACGCGTTTCGAACACTTATTGTTTATATTAAACTTTTTTTTTTGAGTGAAGACGGAATTTTTGAAATTCTCCATTATTAGTAAATACCACATTTTAACAGATTACACGTAATGAGTTTATTTTTCTCCTGAACTGAATACTGGGATACCGTTCGGTGTAATAATTCAAATACAAAATTAATTAATTTTATATTTATATTTGGCTTTCTAATTTACTGGAGGCTTTTCTAAAAGCGATTTGTTAATTGTTGGTTGATTATGAATGAATTATTGTTAAAAGTGTATGACATGTTCGATTCAGAGTACATCCTCCTCGCGGCTGAAAGCCTTTGCTTGGCTGGCGAAGTCATTAATAACACTAATAACTTTGCCTTTCCCCGATTGGTTTTTAATTGTTTTCACAATGTGCTTGATGCCTTGTTGATACTTTCCCTTCGGCTCATTTCCGTGGACCCTATTTCTTCTCTCGCCTTCCTGACTCTTCAATTGTCTAGCCAAGTGAAATTCTCTTATTTTACACAATTACACAACCTCCTATAGAATCAATGTTTAAACAGTTCAATAGTATTTTAAAATGAATCTTTATAATAAACCACTGACAAATAGGAAGACTATGTAACAAGATTTCACAATAAACGCGTGAAACAGCAATAAGTTTTTAGCGGTCGAAACAAATTACTCCTTTTTCCCATTTCTCATTGCGGTTTGAACATTTCATAAATATATATATATATATATATATACAAAACTAAACTTTATCGGTACTCGGTTAGTTCTTCAGGTTCGAATTAAACTCTCATTGCCAATGTTTTGGTCTTTATTTAAAACATTTTTCAAGGCCTATGAAAGAGGTTTAAAATAAAGACCGAAACATTGGCAATGAGAGTTTAATTTGAACCTGAAGAACTGACCGAGTACCGATAAACTTTAAGTTTGTTTCCATACCACGGTCGATACTTTTATCAATATATATATAAAAGTTGAAATTCGAAGAAAAGTAACACAGAGTAAAGAAGCACAGTGTGATACATTCAATGAAACACACTCTAATCTTCGGAAAATCCTCCTTCAGGAAAGAAAAGAGTTTTTTCTTTAAACAATTTCATATATATAATCGAACACTTTTTTAAAGGCGTTGTTTAGCTCATTAAATATTGGTATGTGGAGATTATTTTATTACATACCAATAACTTTTATTGGTAAAAAAAATTTTTAATGACACGTTAGTCACTTGTAAATGTAATGTAATTAGTAATTACTTGTAAATGTAATTATCAACAAGTGATTTGAATAGAACGCCAATTTTTTGAGGATTCTCTACATATAAGGTCACTGGTGCATTATACTGTTTTACTGAATAGGCAAGGAATGACTTCCACAAAATGGGGAAACTTTTACAAGTAGAAGCATATTCAAGATAAATATCGAGTTATATTTCACAAGGAATTAGAATAGGGGGATTTTTTTATTATTATTAGCAATGACTTCTTTTTTAAATGTAATGAACATGAAAAAAGTATCCATAATGAATCTATATAGATATTTACCTGATTTTTAAGCAGTTAATAGGAGACAGCCGAAGCTAATGATTCCATTATAAGGCCAGTATTCCAGCTTTTTACTAGTATACATACAGTATGTTGTTTTCCACCCCGCTCAAAGGCGTCTCTTTTCTTTCCCCTTCAATAAATCTGCTAAAAGCCGCAGGACAGCAATGTCTCTGCACCCTCTACACTCCGCTAATCCAACCTCACCTGCCCTTCGGTCCCTTATGACTCGTTTTTCCCAAACTTATCACACTTTTCCCAACTTACGTCCCCTACGTCATAATTCATTTCTTAACCTTAAATTATTTTTATCTTTTTTTCCCGTTATCATTATTTTATAAAAGATTTTTTTTTTCAATACTCCCTACAGACTGAATGTGTACTTTAATGTATTAACTGCACCTTCCCAAAATTTATTAGCAGTAATCTCTTAATAAAACATCATTGCATCTTTCTAAAATTACATTTTGTGCTGTGATTTATCTTTAAATTTCTTTAAAAAATGTGTGAAGGTATTTGCATCACTTTTATTATTAGGAAAAAATAGTTAATATATTTTGGACAAAAAAACCGTAAGGCCTGAGTTTTAACTTGCGAGGGGATCGATTTCTCTACTACTAATAAAAATTGTTTATAATTTAAAAGTTTTATTAATCTTTTAAATTAAAATAAATGAATATATCAAAGAAGTCTTAGTATGAACAACAAAAACTAATTAAAAACACTAGGAGTTTTTATATATTATATAGGGCTTTATATATTTGAATGGGTTTTCACCAGTGTTTTGCAGATTTGCCGTCCCCTCCCAAAACCTTGGCCGTTATAAATCGTTAACATTGAAAATTCCAAAAGTCCTCAACATATTTATTTTCATAAATTCTTCCTCGGTCACAGGGAAGTGGGGTTGGATCCCTTAAGCTTTGGTATGTAAACTGACCAGTTGAAATGAAATAATAACCGTAATGGTTGGTTGATATGTATATTTATAGAATAAGACATACTCCGATTTATTCTCTTATGAAATGTTCCTTTGACAGTTTTGCCAAAAACTTAAATTTTAAGAAGGCATTGTTTGTTTTTTGTTAAATCTAACGAAGGCTGAGTTTTAACAGATAATCTATACTTCCTCTGTAAAATGTTCGACCTACACTGAAAAGCTTCTACGATAATTATATGTTTCATCATGCCTTGTTCTTTTCTGATGTGTTATTCCTTGGTGTAATTTAGTTTGTGATTTTTCTGTTTTTTCTCAAACGACCATTCCATTAAAAAGTTGGACTGACATCCCTATTGTTAAGGGAGAACCACATGATATGATCCTCTTAAAACCTTTCGTTATTTAGTTTTATTGATATAGATATGTTTTCACGAGTTTCTGACATAGTACATAGCTTGGCACTAACGACTTTATGGTCGCTTTTAGCCAAAACGTGAATACGATTTTCATTCTCCTCATATAAACTCTAGGACCATTCCGAACTTTGACGTTGAAGGTCCGTTACTAACGACGATCATCCTAACTACTAATGCACACCTACTGGAGTCAAAAATGCTTCAACTATTTAGTGATGACCATTTACCAGTAATCAACACATTTAAGCATTCATATTCAGTGAAAACAGACACTCCTGGTGGGTTCATCAACTAAACTTTAAGAAATGCAACAATAACGACCAATGAATATTTCCCTTGACTGTAGTGCACTTCGTAATAAGCAGCCATCTTCAGGTAATACAACTGTCATCATCAGGACAGGAAAGGCAAGTTTTTTGAAAATTCTCTACATATAAGGTCACTGGTGCATTATACTGTTTTACTGAATAGGCAAGGAATGACTTCCACAAAATGGGGAAACTTTTACTAGTAGAAGCATATTCAAGATAAATATCGAGTTATATTTCACAAGTGATTAGAATAAGGCGAAGAAACACTAAATCTATGTGCAAAGGATTTTATCCAACGTCGAGGAGTTTCGAACACTTAGTGTTCATCGTCAGGTTAAATCTGCAATGTGAAACGTGAAATTGAATATGGAAAAACAACCAAAAGTTAACTAACATGCAAAACTGAAAATAGTTACATACATGCCTTAGTGCCCTATAACTCTTAAGACTCAACATCACCTTACTGAAGCAGGTATGTAACTCTTTTTTATTTATATGTTAGTAAAATGTTGAACAGAAAATGTGAAATCTAATAAAACCAAAATTTTACTAATATACAAACTAAAAAAAGTGGTACATACCTGCCTCAATAAGGTGTTGTTGAGTGTTCAAAGAGTCATAGGGCACGAAGGCATGTATGATGTGACTCTTTTTAGTCTTGCATGTTAGTGAAATTTTGGTTGTTTTTTCTGTATTCAATTACAGATTAATATTTTATATTGTAAATGTAATCTGACGATCAAGAGTTTAAAACGCTTAGATAAAAATCTTTTCTGTGGAGACTTAGTGTTTCTTCCCTTATTCTTATCATGGAAAAATTATACTAATCGAAGCATAATCGAGATAAATATATAATATTTTACAATATATGTTTGAAAGAAGCTGCTACCAACCTTAATGTACTCGTATACATTTGAATATATAAAATTAAATTAGTCAATCTTTATGCTCCAATAAGTATTCGCTATGTGCGTGTTGAAGTAGATTATATTAGGGTTTAATTTAATTTATTTTTAATTCACTAAGAATATGGTATATTTAAATAGATAAGTTTTGAATGTGTACATTTCAGTGATGGGGTTGAGAATTCATTCATTCTATAGGCTTAAAGTTTTGAAAAACGGACATGTATGCAATACTGAATTAAGAAGAGTTATTCATCTCATGTGCTGTGCTTAGTCGATTTGCAAAACATTTATTCAGCACGAGTGTTCTAAACATTATAGGGTCAGCGTGTTTTCTTAGCAGACAAATTAAAGGTGCTAAAGGCTGCTCGGTCAGTTTTATCCTTGTTTCTCTTGCAAAGCACTCAGCAGTGCTAATCTACCAACTTTCCCCACACTGTCAATGATGACATTCCTTTAAACGTCCATTACTCAAGTCTTTAAGCCAACTCTAAAAAGGCTAATATTTTTTAAACTTCATCTTTAAATAGCTCTCTGCTATTTAAGCAAACTTCTGTCATTAAACAAATTGACTGCAGATGACAACATTGTATGGGCTTCCGGGAGTGCCTTTGAAAAATGATTCACCTTTGGGTAATTATTCAATTCATTCGCATTTTGCAATGAACTTTTATTTACTATAATATTCGTTCGTTTGAACGAATGGCAGGTCTTCAGTGTAGTGAATGTTGAAAGTGAAATTATCAGAATATGTAATAAACATTTATATATATATATATATATATATAATATATATATATATATATATATATATATATAAGCTCAAAAATGGTTTCCTGCCGTTGTGTTTCCAGCGTGGTTGGTCGCCAATTCTATTTTCTCCTGAAGACGGATCATCCGAAAATTTGAGTTTGTAATTGTGTCTCTTTCTCTGTATGTTGCTTTTCTTCGTTTTTGAGCTGATTTGCGTCCAGTTTGGATCGTTTTTTTCAAATTTTGAGTGAAATATATATATATATATATATATATATATACTTTAACGATATAAAACTATCTGAAACGGTCAAATAAAGTTTAATATAGATAAATAGAGATAAATAAATTTAAAAAACACACTCAAAGTAACACACGCTTTGTTCAAAGCACTGAAGATTGCTAAAAATATAGACGAAACGTTGGCTTAAAGTTCTTTTGTTTTAACAATTGATTAACCTTTGACCAAACCTCGATAATGGAAAATAATATATGTGTATATGTTCATATAATAAGATTTCAAAATTAACACGTAAATAAAAATCAACGCCTAAACCACGGTAAAAGAAATATAACTTTGAATTCGGTGAAGACCGCTTGTTTTGGTACAATGATCGTAGTCATTGTTCTGATTTCATACTGTGGTTTAGATGATAATATATATATATAATAATAATAATAATAATAATAATAATAATAAAAGTTTATCAGGATTCGTTCAGTTCTTCAGGTTGAAATAAAACTTCCAGGTTCACATTAAATTAATAATTATTATCCCAATTATATAAATATCGATAAAATTATCGGCCGTGAAGTAGAAACAATATAAAACTTTTTGCTTTTATAGAATTATGGGTTTCTATTAGAATTTAAGAAGAACATATGGATGTGATATGAGCCTATGAAAAAAGTTTTAAGTAAAAACCGAAACGTAGACTATGAGAGTTTAATTTGAACATGAAGAACTGACCGAATTCTAATAAGCTTTTATTATGTTTCTACTTCACGGTCGATACTTTTATCAATATATATATATATATTTATATATTAGAGCAAACATTAAACATTCCGTTAGGACAAATATCAAACGATTAAGAGAAAAGAACATGTAGAAACAACATACAACTCACTTCAATATTACGAAGTGAGTCATTACCTCGTCGTCATCAAGAGAAGAATATGATGAGTTCTTCTTGGCTTCCAAAAAGCAGCCCATGTTGTTTCTGTTTGTCAGCCGAGCAGAACTCATCTTGTTCTTCTCCTTCTCCTGATTACGACGAAGTTGAAATATTGAAGTAAGTTGTGTGTTGTTTCTACTACTTCTTTTCTCGTAATCGTTTGATATATATATATTCTTAAAATAAACTGTGATACAAGGAAAGAAACATAGATAAGACTCACTTTTCTATATTTCGACCGTTATGACAGAAGAAGATGTGAATTGACGGAGCGACGACATTCAACTGAAGAACTCTCTGGGTGAGGGGTAAAGCAGTACTGGAGAAATATATATATATAACAATCTGAAACAGACAAATAAAGCTCAGTGTAGATACAGAAATATAGAGAAATTTCTTATGTTACATTTAAGTTTATATGTAACATTTTGGTGATGCGAGTTTTGAAAGTTTTGTTTTTTTTCACCTCTTAACACACTAAACAGTCCTAACTGTTTATATTTATATTAATAATATTGTAGCAATGTTGGTTGTATCTCAGAAATTGTTTCTTCGTTTTAAAATATCCTGTTCAGGAACACGCTTCAAACGTTTTAGAAAAAAATCAGTCATTGTATAATGATTTTTAGTGGACTAGTGTTTACTTTTAGCCTGGACCTTTTTATTTAACACTTTTTTATTTTGGTTTATTCAACCACCTACCTTGTGTTTAATAACTATATTACAAAAAAAAATGGTTTTGGTTGATATAGGGATCCATTTGAAGTTAAAGAGGGTGGTTTAGAGGTGGGGGGAGGGATATTATATGTTGTTTTCATCTGATTGATCCTCCGTTGGGATTAAACTAAAACGCTGATAATAATACTGCTCTAGTAGTATAAAAGTTAGACGATCTGCTTTCACTTCGAAATAATCCCGCGGCCTCCTAATCTATGCCATTAGTGTTTTGCCTGGTGGTGGGCTGGGCGATGCCAGCCTCTGCTTTTATTATGCCCAAGTCCCCAACTCCCCGGGATAAAGACATCCTCCTACTTCACTCGCCTCTGCCGACTTTCTTTCTACCTGTTGCTTCATTCAACCCAAACTTCCATTCCATTCATATTGAAAATAAACAATAAAATACAATTACACAAGAACCTCGCAGTGGAAGTTTAGTTCGTATATTGCGATTTGCTCGTATTACGAAGCTATTTTCCTCATTGAAATTAATATGGCAATAAGTAATCCGTTCTATCCTCAAAATGCCTGTTTTTAGTTTATTTTTTCGAGCAGAAAAGATGCAATTAGAAAATATAAACAATACAGACATGTAATATGAATAATGAAAATGCAGGCAAGAAATAATCATGTTGTATTAATCTGCCAAGCTTAATACGGAGACCATCTCGACGTGAGAAAGGCGGTTACTCGTACTAGGAATTTTTACTCGTTGTACAGAACAAAAAATATTACGATTGGCTGCTCGTAAAGCGAATCTCTCGTACAATCTACGGGACCTACGACTTAATGTTCCCTCCGAGAGAAGGCGTCCACAGATTTTTTTCACTTCCTATGTGAATAATTCGAGAACCAGAGTAGATATCGAACCTCAGATCTACCAATTCAGAGGCAGCATGTAGGCTAGGAGGCTACTGTTGCTTCTAATGTATATAACAGAAGGTTAACTAACACTTTGACTAATACTGCCTTAATATCACTCCTACTTGTAAGACTGGTACAAGACCATTTGTCTCCATTATGCTCATTCAATCGTCTTTTATATTCTTGAAAGGTAATTTGAATGAGCTTTCCAAATAGAAAGACCCGCTGCATTCACCGATTTTTCAAATGTTTATTTGCATGCTCGCCTCTGGACTGGTAGATATGTGGTTCGATACCCGGGGTGAATTATCCTGCTCACTCATCCACAGATAGACCGATGGGCCAAATTGCTATATTATATTGGGGAATCTCATCCTGGTAACCCTGATTTGAAGCTTTTAAAAATCGTTTTTCCACGCAATCATACGTTTCTATGTAAAAATGGTCGACAGCCTTTTTCTTAAAAGGGTGCTATTAAATAAAAGACGGTAAATTTTATATAATAAAATTATATTGACTAAACTGAGACGGAGAAATACATAAGATAATTATCATTTGCTTGTACAATAATTATCGCTATGCCATCCAGAGCACGAATGAGATACTGCTGGTGCTAAAAAACCGGCTACTTTTTATTGATAGGTAAATGTAAGTAGTGTAGCGTTTCACACCTTATTTTTTTTAATTTACATACTAGATTACGTTGCATGTCATATGTTATGTTGATTACAACCCAAGCTTTCACCTCAAGTTGTTCTTGTGTCAATGTTGACGTCGCCAGCTAATGCAATGGTTTACGTTTCATTTGCAAACAGCGACATTACGAAATGGATATTAGTTATGCTCTGTGACGGATTATCTAACTCGACGGCTGATCCTTGCTGTTCAGCACAACTTGCATGATGTTCACACAAAACGTCTCTCTCGTATGGAAACAATGGACGAATTTCAGTTGAATCACAGGACCAACAGTTTTTTGGCTTGCTAATCGAGCAGTCATTAGGTTTATAGTGAGTAGTGCCCCCCAGTGCTGCTACGACTCTACATCCTCCCACATTAGACTAAATCACTTTTATCCGTTCACTCGGCCTCTTACAAAACAATCATCCATTGAGCAATACTCAATTTTACTACCAATATGTCCCAATGAATTCCTATATTCGTTTGTATAAACTAATTAAAGCTTTTTAATAAATTAAAACACTGGCTACCACTAATTTTCATTTGACACAATAAACATGTCACAACACTTAGTTATTATATTATATAAAATCCCACATAAAGTAGGCGCTATACTTTATAATATTTTATTTAATTGGTGTTAGTTATATGATGAAGGCTGTTTTAGTCTTATATACTTCCCATTATATTGAGAGAACAATCAATAAACTTAAATACCTCATATATATTGAAGTGCCTGGTCCTAAAATGGGAATTTATCATGAAGTCGACTTGTGAAAACTAGTAGGTCGGAAGTTATTCATTCTTAAGACTGTTGACTGTCGTCCCTCCGTCAATTCACTTCTTCTCCTGAGGACGACCGCCATTACGTTTGAAATATTGAAAAGTGAGTCTTTGTTATGTTTCTGCCTATGTGTCACAGTTTATTTTAAGTGTAATCTGTCCTGCCGGACCGTTTCCGTTTGACATATATATATCCTGGAAAATTGACCGAACCCCGATTAGAGAACACACCTATTCTATCTAACGGTCGATATATTATTGAATCTGTTATATGTATATATATATATGTAGAAGTGTACTCTCTAATCGGGATTCGGTCAATTTTCTAAGATATAAAATCAAACTCTCGTTGCCAATGTTTCGGTTTTATTTAAAACCTTTTTCATAGACAGAAGTAAGCATTTTTTAACTAAGAAAATGAAATTTACATTATTTAAAGGAACATCAATGTTAACTGGACAAAACCTTCAACTAGACTAATAAATAACATTACAAAAATGATAACATGACATTGACTCTCACACGATGTGACATTACATTGTAATACACCCTATACTTTAGTCGTAAGCTTAGCCTGATGATGGTCTACGAGACCGAAATATGTCGTTGTTTTATTGAAAATAATATTTAGTTAGTTCTTAAACAGTGTAAGATTTAAATAGTGTTAGAATATGTAGTTATGAAAAGAAAAGTTTGGGCCCGTTGATTTTTTTATTTCCCGAGGAACTTAGAAGAGCCTGTAGGACATTAGAGACAACTACCTGTCATCAAGTACCCTTGACTTGATCAAACACTGGTTACTTAAGCACTTAATGAGTTTTTTCCTTTCAAACTGTGCATGCGAATTGATTTTTCCTTTCTATATGATATTCTTTGAAATATCTGTGCATACATTTCTGGCAGTTAACTTGAAACATATGTGTTCATTTTAACTCCATTAAGTACACTGTTCCATGCTCAATTTTACTATTTCATACACTATCTTACTGGACATTCAATAACCTGAGGAAGTGTTTCAAATAAAGAAAGCTAAACGACTGTATAAAGTAAATATAAGTAGAACCTTTCTTATTTTTGCGTTATAAGAAATTACGTTTCTTATTTTTTCTTATAAGAAATAACAAGAATATTTCTTATTTTATTTAATTTTATTATTTAAATCTAAACGTATTTTATAGCTAGAAAAAATGTTTAGCTGTCTGCTCTGAATCAAGCTATAAAAATGCATCTGTTCCAAGCAGTGATCCTAAACTGGATTATGTGTCCTACAACAATAACGCTTTAAAATAATAGCAGTCCCATAAAACTGTCTTTTATGATACGAAAATAAGCTGTCACACCACTTTCCTTTAGAACATAACAGTAAGCAATGAGCAGCTAGTTTATTGCCTCTGCATCTAGAGCATTCACTTTCCTCTGCAGTAATCATGCAGTCACTAGCTCATGGTAGGCAGCTGCTATAGTGTTATTTATGAAACATTCCTTACTACTGTAGGTTAGGTTGTAGTGACAGTCCCCACAAGGGAACTAACATAGGCCGAACATTGGTCCTTTGTGATACCACACAATCAAGATTGATTCTACATTGGAAGTCTACTAATATATGTTAAAATACAATAGACATTTTGCTAGTAAGTTAATGAGAGAACATAGTAAGTAAGAACCTAGTAAGTTAGTCTGTTGCTAAGTGACATAAAAAGTGCTAAAAGTTACCCATAAAAATTTTTCCATTCTATCTTATTTGTAACTTTTGGCGCTTTTTATGTATGTTTGGTTTTTGAATTATTATATTATCTCATATATTTCTTCTGTTTTGTTGGCCTATGAAAGAGGCTTTAAATAAAAACTGAAACATTGGCAATGAGAGTTTAATTTGAACCTGAAGAACTGACCCAGTCCTGATAAACTTTAATTTTGTTACTACTTCACGGTCGATACTTTTTTCAATATATATATATATATATCAATGATCAAACCACAATATGAAATGAGAAAAAAAGACTAAGATCTTTCAACCACAACAAGCAGTCTTCGTCAGAGTGAAAAACCTAACTGAAACACAAGATGCAGGAACATCACGGTGAGGGGTTCAAAGGAATGGAAGGGAAGAGTGGTATTTTAAAAGGCTGTCAAGTGCAGGAAAGGACATTAGTCCAGAGAGGGATGTTAGAGTAAACAAAGGAGTTATTGTGGTTTGATCATTGATTGTTATTTCACATGTTTTTGCGAAACTGTGTTTATATATATATATATCAAAATATTAGAACGGTCCAAACCGGACAGATATATAAATGAAAAAAGACAACAAATAGAATCGCTCTCTGCCGGTACAAGTGAACGCACGTACCTCTTCTTCTTCCCTTCTACTCTCTCCCTGACGACGAACTTCAGTTCGAAATATCGATCCAGTAAGTTTTCTCGCTTCTTCTATTTGTTGTCTTTTATCATTTATATATATATATATACAGCACACTTTCCAAGGTAAAACTAATTTCCTTTTGTCTGATACTTTGAAATAGATGTGTACTCAACAACTCTGATTATAAAATAACCTTTTGTTATGTATCTGTTGGTCTCAAAAATTTATGTTAGTTCTCTATGCGAGTTGTAGATTGTTTTGGTAAATGTATTATAGTTCTTTTTTCTAAATGTATTATAGTTCTTTTTAGCCCTGAAGATGATGTACAAATACATCGAAACGTGGGTCTAGAAAGGAGTTTATTTTCTTTTATTTGACCTAGCCCTCAATAACAAAACATAGAATATATATATATTTATTTAAAGGACTATGAACTATGGTAGTGATTGTGGGTTTGCTTGATTAGTTCGCACAGACCATTCCTCGAGCGTTAGCGAAGGATGTTGATTTAGGAGACTGCACAGGGGTGCAGCCCTTGGAAAGGGCAAGCTGAAACTTTTAGAGTCGTCATGGCAAGGAAGTTGAAGTTTACAGTCTGCAAGCCTCGTAAAGACACGCCAGCCGGCTTCGTTTGACTCTGTATGGGAGGACAGGGTGCATATTGCATGCCAGCCCTCCGCCCTTCATATATTCTTCATACACCCCACCTTACCCCCTCCCTTGCTCCATCACTTATTAAACAAAGTACACCCTTCCACCAATTCCACCCCTCCTACTTTTTTTCCATCTTTTTTCCTCCCCTACCCTTCCATTTAATATAGACTCATTAGCAAACGAGTTCATCTGTAATTTACGAGCGTTTGCACTCGGATTTATTAAACTCTTTCTTTTTAATTTGTTTCACCTGGTCATCAGTTACACTTTGTTCCCTTATGGATTTTTTTTCATATCAACAATCATAAACCCTGTTTCGTAATAAGTTTTTTTTTTAAAAATACTAAACACAGGGTCCTCAATTTGCAAAGTACACTTCCTATTAATAAGTTAGCTGTTACAAATATCAAATATAAACGTAATATTGCTATGGTCAATACCAAAGAGGTTATACGAAACAATAAAAGATTGATCCTCACTCGACCGTCATCTAGAGTTACACTTCTGAGAAATGAATGTAATCCGAAACCAGTCCAGCGAGTAAGAATTACAAAATAAAATGGTACATTCTTTTTTAATTAATAAAATATACCCCTTTAACATTTTTAAAAACCTATTTGAATATATTATTAGTTATTAAAACTGCATTATGTGTATTCCACTTACAAGCTTTCCGTGAATCTGCCATTCGATTCGTCACGGTTATTGTGTTTAATATTACTTGTTCTTCGACATCTTTATTCGAATGGCCTCATACATACTGAGTGTTTTACAAAGTATAAATAATCATTTGATCGAGTCTTTTTTCTTCATTTTCTAATCCACATTGTTGTATAAAAGGCCCTATGACGTTAGTTCTGTATTGTTTATTATTCACGCTGAAACTTTATTTTGACATTTTTATTTGACCTCTGACCCTTTTTATCATATATTAATATCATTTGAAAAAGTAAAGTTATTGTTAAAGTTACTAATTATGCTAATGCTATTGCATATCAGACAATAAACTCGGAGAAACTAGAACAATTCTCACTTCAATATTGCGACATCGTCATATTAGGAAAAGGATTAACTATGATACCTATGAAAAGGTATCATTACTATCATATATATATATATCCTGTGGTACATATACAAATGTGTTTGTACCCATACAACTTGTAGTTGTATGATTTGGCTTTCGTCTTCTTGCCACTCAACTTCCTTTTATGAGGACGTCTGTTAAAAGGGTCGAAATACTGAATGTGAGTCGTAGTATCTGTTTTTCATCGTGTTTCTTTCTATTTTCAAAAAAAAATATGTGTCAAACTTAAAAAATAACACTTAGAAAAAACATTACAAAAAGTCACTTTGAAATTTCGACGATCCGTTGTCACCTGAAGAGGAGATGTGGAGTGCAACAACACTACAGAATCCCTTTATAGGCGCAGTCAAAGTGTAACATACATAGTTAGGGGAAGGGACAAAAAAATAAACGAACTAAAGAAAGAACTAAATAATGTATATTTAGTTTCATTTTTTTTAAATTGTAAATGGTAATTTGATTGAAAAATCATTATTCAATTAATGATTTTTCAATAAAAGCGAATAAACGAGCACGGGAAAAGAAAGAGATGATAATAAATAGAAGAACAAAACTAAATATAAAGTGCTAAGTTATATAAATAATAATTATTAGTAATAAAATAATAATTTCAAATAAGAGTTAAGAAACCATAAAAAATGAACGTCTTGTAGTATTTTCCTGATGACAGACTTCCATTTAAAATATCGAATATAATAAATGTATTTTTGTCTCACGTGTTTGTCAATAGTAAACTTTGGGTTTTCAATAATTCTGTCGGGATGGTCTTTTCGTATTCGAATGTGTTATACGACGGGATTAAATATTGAACACAAGTTATCAGCTTGTTTTGAAATATATTCACTGAACGGTTCTTCGCAGACTTAAGATATATTTTTTTTCTTAATGGCTTCCCCAAACAGAATGTTTCTACAGTTAGTGGGATTTCTTCTTTTCATTGCTATCAGAGGTCCACTGAATGTCAAATGGATTTTGCTTTCTCTTAATGGGAAAGAATCCACTCCTTTTTCGCTTGATATCATAATGATAATTCATTTTTTATTAAGCCATATTTTATACTACTCTCTGTCATCTTCTTGGTGTTTCTTGTATAGATAAAGTAGGTACCCCAATCATGTCTTAATCTTAAACCTAGGAAATAAATATCAGTAGCCACAAAAGTGAATGAAATTTTAAAGAAGAAACCATCAATTTTAGTGTAATTGAGCTATGCATCCCCTTCTGGAAGGGCTCTTTATAAGCTCTTGTAATGTCCACTTTCACAATGCTATTCCTATATACCCGTAATTTTGACGTGTATCTTTTCAAAACACTGACACCATAGAATTTCTAACTAGAATCATTTGGTAAATTGAATAAAACACATTTTATTATTGCAAATAAAATGACATACTGAACAGTTGAGTAGTGATTATAAAACAGTACTTTTATGGGTCTCTAAAGATAGTTAGTTAGAGGTCACGGGAATAAGTACTGTGACGGCACAGAACTGTGAACCAACTACACCTCACTAGGTATTTGTTGGGTAGTCAATTCAAAATATCGTTTTTTATACCACTTTTACATTTATAAAACTTATATAAATGTAATGTGACCTACAGTGGCGACTCCTGACCTTTTTCTTTAGGCATGCAATTTTCAAAGAATAAAAGAAATACAGAGAAATACCCTTCTAATTCTCATGTTCAGTCTTTTCATGTTGCACAAAAGGATAATGATGTATTAAAAACATTTTATGGGGATTTGAATCAGGTATTATTTGGAAATACTTTTAACATTAACTTTTATTAACCAATACAATAAAAATAGGCAAAAAATGTTTTTATTAAAGAAAGAGATACACAATACATCATTTGAATAAAAACTTCTTGCAAAATTCTTCGATAACAAAACCATAAAACTTCTCTCTATCTTCCATGAGATCTTTAAGTAAATGTCTTTCAATTGAAATTAGGGATAAATTAGACAATCGCTCTTCACTTTGGGAGCTTCGTAAATAACTTTTAATTCTTTTGAGGGCAGAAATCGATCTCTCAACACTTGCTGTTGTTATGGGAATAGTCATAACCAAATTCATGAGTTTATAAATTTCCGGAAGACCTGTGTGCAAATCACTTTCCAGTATGTATTTGAGGAGCTTAGCAAGTCTGAGTTGCAGTGTATGCAAACTTCGTTCTTGTTTCTCTTGGCAATTAAGACCATTTTCATTAACCAGAAATGATAAGAGTAAACCCATGCATTGGGAAGCTTAGCGCAATCATAGAAAATGGTTCCTTAGCGTGTAGTGGAATAAAAAAAAAGGGGTTCCTTTAAATATTTCGAGTCTCGAACATTTTGGTTTCTTTAAAGCTGAATTCTATGCATGCAATGCATGTATTGCATTCCCTGACAAATCGCCACTGGTGACCTACCTGCACATATTCTGTGAAACTGTCTTTTGTCTTCTCACCGCTCAACCGTTAAAAGGGTTGAAATATTGAATATAAGGCCTAGTATCTGGCTTTCATTCGTGTTTTTTTAAGTGTCAGAAAATATATATATATATATATATACGAAACAATTTAAAGAAAAGAACACATACAAATAATACACGACTCACTTCAACTTTTCGACTTCTTCTCCTTCCATGATGACCACGAAGTCCAAATATTGAAGTGAGTTATATTATTTATACGGGTTTTTTTCTTTACATTGATGATATTTTCTTAACGAATCGCTTCATTTATATATATATATATATATATATATATATATCCATCATTTTGTAATACGGTACTGTTTTCTTGACCACAAATTACTAACAAACAGTTTTTCTTCTTCTTGGAATTTTTTATGACCTTTAAGTGGCATAAATATATATATACGAAACAAAAGGTAAGGTCCCTTACCAAATTCCAAGAAGAAGAAAAAGTGTTATATATATATATATATATATATATATATATATATTAATTAAACACCACAATAAACAAATATAAATTAATTACAATGCTCTAAGGCTTTCGTTACAACATCATCAGAGGGCTAAATGAACCAAACAAACAATATAATAACAAGTTAACCTGGCATCTAGTGATAACTTTAATTATATATATCATTACAAACCTTTTATAAATTATAATAAATAACTTTTAAAAAATAATGTTATAAATAAATAAGAAACTGGTAATTTCGAATGAGTTACACTCCTCTTTAGGCTACAAATATATTTTAACATTGTACCACCTCGTATTTTTGTATTAATTTCATTTCTTTTTTTACCTTTAGGGAAAAACATATACGAGGTGTGTAAATAAAGTAGTGAAACTGTTTTTTTTAAAATTTTCTATTCAAATATAATTACAATGTGATATTGTCACCTTCAAAATAGTTCCCTTCGGAAGCCACACAGCGCTGGAGACGGTCCTTCCAATCATTGTAGCATTGCTGGAACTCGGATTCTGGAATGACCTTCAGCTGGTCGGTTACAGCAGTTTGTATGTTTTGTAGTGTCCCGAAATGAGTTCCCTTGAGGTGATTTTTCAATCTCGGGAAGAGGAAAAAGTCACAAGGTCTCAAGTCTGGTGAATAAGGAGGCTGAGGAGCAACAGGAATGTTTTTACTGGCCAAAAACTCGTTTATTGAGATGGTTTTTCGGAACCATTTTCGCACAAATTTTTCTCATCTCCAATTCATTGGTCAAAATGTGATGAACGGAGGTGTGATTCAAATTCAACTGTTCCCCGATCATTCTGACTGTCAAGCGTCGATCTGAACGCACAAGGTTCCGTACTCTGTTGACATTTTCATCGGTGTTTGCACTTGAAGGCCTTCCGCTTCGTGGTTCTTCTTCAATCGACTCTCTTCCTTCTGAAAATTCCTTAAACCACCGAAAAACCTGTGCCCTTGATAAAACACGTTCTCCATAGGCCGGTTTCGGTTGCATTATGTCCAAGTCTGAAGCAAAATTTGATTGCACACCGCTGCTCAACTTTGAGGTCACTCATTTTTAAAACGCTCAAGAAAAAACCATTTCACGAAAACCAACGCTACGGACAAACAAATGACTGTGGCGAGTTCAGATTCATACTGGAGGCGCATCACACGTGCACCTGACGCTACTCAAGGCCACGCGTCTCCAGCGTTGCCAGATCGAAAGCGACGTTGCCAGTCTCACTACTTTATTTATACACCTCGTAGCAGGGAAAAAATACCAGCTAAATAAAATTTGGCTGCATTATTTTATATATTCATTAGACGGAGTAAATTTTTTAAAAACTTTATTGTTTCTATGAATTGCAAATTTAGTGTCGACTCCTATACATACATACATACGTATATATATATATATATATATATATATATATATATATATATATATATTAGTGTATATTGGCAGCAGATTCTCTTGTAAACATATTTTATTAAAGTAGACGGCAGCTTCCACATTTACGACTTTTTTGCTCGTTTTTTCTAGTTTTCTTACTAGTTTTTTCTGGTAGAAAAAAAAACTAGTAAGAAACTAGAAAAAAGGAGCAAAAAAGTCGTAAATGCGGAAGCTGCCGTCTACTTTAATAAAGTATATATATATATATATATATATATATATTATATATATATATATTTATGCATTACTGTCGAAAACTTGTTAAACATATATACACAGGTAAGGTAGTTGCAATGTGTCACTTTGCGTCGGTCGGTGGACGCTTTCACATCTCCACTCCACGTTGTCATCCTTTCCTGAAGACGGCAAGAAAGCCGAAATGATCAAGAATAGTTAGTGTTAGTTTTTTTTTGCGCTTTCTAGTTGTAACTTTTATTTTATATATACATATATTAAAAAGACTACTGTAAACCCCACTGAGTGAAGTCATTTTCAATATTTTCTCATCTCCCATAAAAATCTCATCTGCATAAAAGTCTAGGAATACAGACAGTAGCTGTCAACTCAGAACCCTCAATGTTAACTGCTATGACCAACTATAGACTACCATGACTCTTTCCACCGTGTTGTAAGTTATTAATTGCAAATTTTACTTGATCTTATTTAACAGTATAGGCGAATCTATATAAAAAAACCTAAAAGACAGAATAAAACGGTTGTCTATTAGAAATATGCCAAAGAAGGAATGCGAGATGAAGAAATGAACCGGTTATAGCGAGCAGTGGCTGGAATGCGTCTATAGCTCATGTACTTTCTTCTGGTCTCCGGCATAACGTGCTTTTCGTAACCATCTCCTAAGACAAAGCTCGCAACTCCTTCCCTCACTCAGCCAACACAGTGCCTTCATTGAATCTCACTAATTAAATGAAAACTCTTTATAGTTCTTCAAGCTTTCAATTAACTAAGAAAAAAAATTTGACATTTTTATAACTTCAATACAGTTTCACTTTCACAAAAATTATTAACATAGTGTATAAATACCATGAAAAGTAGTAGTGAAAAATTAAAAGACTTTTCCACTATTAGCTTCGTAGAAACACCGATGATAAAGATCATAAGAAATTCAATGAAATATTATTTGTTTACAATTTTTGGAGAAACTAAAACTGAAATCACGCTTCTCTCATGATGATCGCCTGTCGAAATATTTAAGTGTTTTATTCTGCAATTATATATTATATATATATATATATATATAAACTTTAACAAATAGGAAAGAACACAGAAAGTCACTGCAGAACTCACTTTGATATTTCGACATCCGTCATCATCGGAAAGAAGTGCGAAGTACTCACGTTGAGAAGTAAACTGCTACTGTATATATACTGCTATAAACTGCTACTATATATATATATATATATATAAATATTGATAAAAGTATCGACTGTGGAATAGAAACAAAACTAAAGTTTATCAGGACTCGGTCAGTTCTTCAGGTTTAAATTAAACTCTCATTGCCAACGTTTCGGTTTTTACTTAAAACTTTTTCATAGGCAGAAGTTAAGAAGTTAATTTAGGCAGAACTTCTACCTATGAAAAAGGTTTTAAATAAAAACCGAAACATTGGCAATGAGAGTTTAATCTGAACTTGAAGAACTGACCGAACCCCGATAAACTTTAGTTTTATATATATATATATATATATATATATATATATATATATATACAATTAAAAGAAACGGTCCAGCGGACTTTTTTACAATAAAATAAAAAACGAAGGAAACACACAGAAAGACACAGACATAACTCACATCGATATTTCGACAATCGTCGTCATCAGGAGGTGCGAAGAGCGAAGAGTCCCGCAGGAAGACAGGGCGGTACTGACTCGGAAACCGCAGCCAGTACCCCACCACTTACCACCAAGCGGGGGAAGGGAGGGGGGAAGGAAATGAAGAGCCAAATTAAGACGTAAAAGGAACGAGTAAAAATTATAACTATAAAAAATTATAAAAAAGTAGACAAATCAAATTAAAATTAATAAAAATAATAAATAAAAAGTAAAATAAAAAATAATAAATAAATAAATAAAAAATAATAAATAAATAAATAAAAAATAATAAATAAATAAATAAATCATAAATAAATTATCGGTTGAGGTTGAGTCCGGGGGAAGAGCGAGCATCAAGTAAGCATATGTATGCCTCCTCTGAAGCTCTTAGGGTAACTTTATTGTTGGATTCGGGGATCTGTTTCAGGATCTGAACCCTGAAACAGTCATTGAAACTGAGTCCATGCGAGTTCGCATGGATGGCTACAGGATAGTTACTGCGTTGACCGACTGAAGCCCTATGACCATTCATACGAAGGCTCAACTTATTAGAAGTTAAGCCAACGTAAAAGGAGTCACACTGAGTGCAATCCAGTCGGTAAACACAGTTGCTCGAGGTACAGGAGGAATTGACCTGAACCGGGTAGGAACTATGGTGGAGAGGGGAATCGAAGGAAGGATTAGGATTTACAATCAGGCAAGTTTGACAGCCACGGCGTCCACATTGTTTCATTCCAGGAACAGGATTGGAAGGCTGAGGGGAAATATGAGAGAAAATGCTTTTTAGATTGGCAGGTTTACGGTAGGAAATAGAAGGGGGGTGATTAAAGATGGAAGAAGTAGAAGTAGAAGTAGACAGAATCGGAAAAGACTCCTTAATAACAGCACGAAGCTTATAAGCGCCAGGGAAGTAGGTTGTCAGGAAGAAGGAAGTGTTACTTCTATCCCTCTTGGGTCTGGGTTGGTGGGAGATGTCAGCCGGTAAAACACGACTATCAATGAAGGAGCGAGGATAGCCTCGTTCAGAAAATTTGTCCTTTAAATATATATATATATATATATTTATATATATTTATAAATTATTATATATATATAGATATATATATATATATATATAAACTTTAAAGAAATAGGAAAGAACACGGAAAATCACTACAAAACTCACTTCCATATTTGGAAATCCGTGCGAAGTACTTGCGTTGAGAAGCAAACTGCTACTCTATATACATATCTATAATGCTACTATATATATGTATATATATTAGATTCACAGAAAGAGATTACAAGAAAGTAGTACTATATTTGGACCGCGTCCTAATCTTCTAGAGTGAAAAGGAAGTGAAGTCGCTCCGCAGACACGCAATCAGTGTGCCACGGGAGGGAAACAAGGATAACAAATAAATATTAACAAAAAGAAATAAATATACGCAGATAAATATTGAAAAATATCTCGTTAAAGAAAAATTACTCAATGTATAAGGAAAAAAGAAAAAGGAATAAAACTTTTATTAAAAGTACTAACAAATATTCATTAACGATTATTGTTAAGTCCACCATATACATATATAATTAAAGTTAGAAGTACAAAACAAAAGAGAGACTAACACTCAAGATTGTCGACCATTTCGGCTGTCTTCCCGTCGTCATGAGAAGTAAAGAAAAAGAAGGAGGAACAGAGGAGTGGAGATGTAAATGTGTCCCTGTTTATATATATAAATAGACTGTGTATATCTTTTTCATCTGCAGAAGAAAATGATATTTGAAAATGGAAAACGTTTAATAACAATGTAAACACAGCAAAATCATACAGTGATGTGAATTACAGAACAAAAAAAAATCCTACATTGTTAGTGGTACTGGGGCATCAGGTTAGCTCAGTGGTTCACGTCCTTGCCTCTGAAGTCGTAGGTCCGGGGTTCTATACCCACTCTGGTCCTCTATTTATTCACATGGGACATAAATCTGAGCATGTCGGCCCCGAGCCAGTATTATGTGAGGTACTTGTTATAAGATACCTACTCTGAATACACTAGAGTTGGGCAAAATTTAGGACTCCCGAAGTAGAATCAATCTTGTTTGTGCCCTGTCACACAGGACCAATTTTCAGCCTTTTGTGTTCTTGTGGGACTGCTACTGCAACCTAACCTAACCTAGTAGTACTGACCATCTTATAATGTTGGATAACGGAGATAATATAAGTATTTATAACGGAACAATGAACTAGGAACATTCTATAAATAATTATCTGTTTAAAAATTATAAGTTTAATATTTGATTGGGAGAAATTTAATTTAATACAGACATAATTTTTTTATGAATGCTATAAAACTATCATGAATACAATGTAAATATTTAAATAATTATTTATATAGTTAAAATAAAATAGAAACTTATATTTAGATCTGTATTAAAATGACGCGATTAAATATAAAATATGATCAGTTAACTGTTAAATATTTACTGCTTAGTGAATCACCGTTTTATTGCTTGTTTTTGTTTAATAGGAGAGCATTATTAATAGTCGGTAAATTTTGAGTATAGATTATATTGATCAACTGTGAACATAATTCATTTGTTTTCTTTCAAAGACAGTAGAAATTGTTGAATCATGTTGACTAATAATGTTTCGCAGTTACTCGTGTCATTTCTATAAATAAATATTGCTCTACTTAATCCGAGTTGCTGAGTAATAGCTCCTATTAGTGTCTGAAAGAGCAAGTCATAACAATGTACTGTTCTAAGTTATTTTCTGCCTTTCATCGTCCCTCCCGTTTAATGTGTCTTCAATATTGAAAACATTTATTTAATCACACATTCCTTTGAATTCTGAGTATTCATTTTATATTTTTCTATAATTGTAGTTGTATAATAATATATGTTCGATTAAGTTTTTTATTGAGTATCAACAGTTTATCTAAAAAAAATTTTAAATAAAAAATATCATACTTTTTACGTTAAACTTCCAATATTGACTTTTAAACCTAAAGATTTATAAAATTCGCGGTATATATTCCCAATGATTTTTGATCCAATGAACATGCTTTATTTTTACCTATCAAATTATTTCATTAGGTTTTGATTACTTCAAACCAATACAATAATTTATGTTTTGAAGTTATCTCTTTTTCATCTAAAATAGCAAATAAAATAATAAAGAAAATGAATTAGAATGATTCATAGGGATTTCTCAGAACACGTTAAAGTAGTGTGTTTTCCTCCTTGGGAATCAGTTTCCCGAGATCCAGGGATTTTAAAATTCTCAAAATCTCAGTTTTACAAAACTCATTAAAGGAGAGCTCATAGGAGTTAGTATGCATATCAACCGGGAGATTACAGTGTTGATCAGCCGATGATCTGTGCCATCCGCTCATAAAATATACCTATATTTCGTAAAACATGTAATACTTATGTAAAGCATACATAATATATATATATATTATATATATATACAATTAAAAGAAACGGTCCAGCGGACTTTATTAAATAAAATAAATTCAAAATGAAGGAAACACACAGAAAGACACAGACATAACTCACATCGATATTTCGACCATCGTCGTGAGTTATGTCTGTGTCTGTGTCTTTCTGTGTGTTTCCTTCCTTTTGAATTTATTTTATTTAAAATAGTCCGCTGGAGAGAGAGAGAGAGAGAGAGAGAGAGAGAGAGAGAGTTTCTGACTATTACTTCCCCTCGTGATAAGGGAAGTTCTCATAGCAGGGAAAAATATTAATGACTTAGTCATACCGTATTTATATTAGTTCTTCTTGCTTTCTGTTTTTAGATATATATTTACTAATTTAGATTTTTAGGAAACTTGTGAGAGCAATTTTCTTCTGTTTTTAAATAAGGGCCTAGTTATTCCTTCATAGTACCTCTTAGTATCTGTGTTCTATTTTTTTCGGCCATGACTTTATCATATATTAATATTATTTTATTTTCTGTTTACTTTTTTTTTAATATTTCCACGCCTGAACCTTTGTTAGTCTCCTTTCTTCAGCTTCAAATGGTGCGCGTCATTTTCTTATTTTTTTTCAGAGTGTCTTAATTTTTTCATTAAATATATCATTAGTAAAACTGACGTTTATTCTTCTTTTAAACGTATATTATCGAGGGACTTCCAAAAATTGGAAGAATTATGCAAAATGCAAAACCAGTGAAAATGAGAAGAAAGGAAAATAAAAAGGATAAATTTGAAAATTAAAAATGAATGTGAATGTGAGAAAGGATGCAAGAAAAAGTAAACTTTAGATTGCTAATGCGTAAATTGTAAAAACAGATTTCTTAGTTAAAAAACCATATTGAATAGAAAAAAAAGTGAACATAATAGAATAAAGATATATTTGTTCTATATGTTCACTTATATTTAATTTCTTCGTTTTAGTAAATTTGCGTTTTATTGTTAACATTGCAGAAGAGTGTTCATTTTACTATTTTCCTACTAATTACTATTTGTGTGGTACATGTGCATATTGTATCTGTTGTTTTTATCTATTGGTTATGTAGTATTTGCTTTGCTATCATTATTTTGTATTATGTTACCAAAGGCTAAGGTGCCGTGTGTTAGTGTCGAGCCTAAGCGCCCTTTGAGGGTCCCCTTTTATTTTCCGTTTAGATAAGACTCTTTATAGTTGAAGAAGGAAATGAAACGAATCCCTGCCTCTCACCATAACTTGATATTTTCATAGTAACGAGAAGATTCCTGGAAGGTGACTGGCCCTTCTCCAAAACATTCCCTCGCCAGTAGGATTCATTCTCCCCCGCTACTATTTATTTTTAGTTGCTCTGTCTCAGAGGTTTCCTTCAGTTAGTCGAGGTTTCTGTGACACTGCTGCGGCGCCTTTGACTCTTTTATCTCTCTTCTTGCACACGTTGGTGAGTCATTTCTTACTAAACTGTTTAGAATAAGTTTTATTTTCTCAGCTAGCCGTTTAGTTCAGATTGATAATCTCTTTATTTGTTCACCTGTTGAGTACCTCTTGCTTCATTTATCTTCATTTATCAGAACTACAGCTACTAAACAGCGGAATCACTTACAAGTAGAGTTCAATACTTGCAAAGCACCACCTGATTTCACATGTCAATAAGATGATTCTGTCGTGGCTTACTTCTTATGTCAGCGTTGCCAGCTTTAACCCTTGACCATATTTTTCTCTCAGATCCAATTAAAGTTGCGTAATACTGTCAATGTGCTCAGGTATGAATGGAGGTTCAGCGTCATTCAGTACATTAAGTATAGTTATTTTCAAAAGTATTTAATTTGAATATCTGAGATTATATTGTTCCTCTCTGTTACTTTATCAACGTGAGGCACCTTTTTCAGTTATATCTTTTATTATTTTTCAAATATTAAGAGGTAATTCGGTTTTTTGATACAATTCACTTTGTATAGCTTTATTTTTTCTTTATTTAATACCTTTCTGAAACCTGTACTTTATTTTAGAGTAACAGTAGACTAGCATCTATCCTTATTAAATTCTTACTTCTTATATAGCATTATTTTTCAATATTTCACACTAAGTTTTACATAAAAAAAGAATTGCTAATATGCTGAGCAAGGGGTCTCCGACCATTTTGAGTGTTCAGTTATAATACAATATTTTAAATTATTTATAAAACCTGTCTTATACAGACGATGACGATGCTAATAGTAGCTATCGATACCCAGATGCCAGGACAGACATGAATTACTTAACATGGCATCATTATTAATATAAACATAATTAATATAAACATTATTAATATAAACATAGTTTAAATATTAAACTATGCCAAGATAGCTTGGGCTTCTTCTGCATATTAACCAAAAGACCTGTTTCTGTTCTTTCCTGCAGCCACTTGGGCTTCAGACGTCTAGTTTCTATGTCTCATCCGTTGTGACTAATAGATTAATACAAGCTTATTTGAATATCACATGCCAGCCCCATGATTAACATCCTGTTTGATAACTCATTCAGCAGAGCAGGTTATCAACACAGCATTGTTCAATCATTACGTTATTCTTTTACATTAAACCTGTTCTATTGTTTGTTCAATCGGTCGAGATAAGTAATATAAATTCTTGTCTATTGCTGCATAAATCTATTAAAAATTTTCTTTATTCCCTTAATTTTTTTTTCTGAGTTGATGAATTTAACTCCATTGATGTAGCGTTAATGCAATGATTAATGATTATTTCATCTACTAGCCCTCTTGTAAGACTTATTGTTTGAGCTCTTTCATCAGTCTGCAGTATTAGAAAACGTTAAATCGTTATTTGTATTCTTTTGTAATGCTAGTTCAAATTCGAACAAACTCTGAGTTTGTAAGTGTTTTTTCTTTACTCTGTGTTACTCTTCTTCGATTTTGAACTGGTATTGCGTCCAGTTTGGATCGTCTTCCCGATTTTATAGTGAATATTCTTTTATAATGTAATACTATTCTCAATGGGTTTCTAGTTTTGTTTCTGAATAAAATCTGTTGTTCAGGAGAATAACCAAGTAAAGAAGTACTTTTCCTTGTAAAACCTATTTTGAGAGATAATTATTACTTAGAAACTTAAATAAAAAAAAATTGTTCACTCACATAATCAAGAAAGAACATTAAAGCAACAGACTAATAACTCTGAACACAACCCTATCACAGGTAATAGTAATCACACAATACAATCCACTAACCTACATAACAGAGTTATCAGAGTAACTTAGATATTTAAAGGTACCAATACAAAAATTGCTTATAAAGTTAAAAAAAAGTTTAAATTCAAGTATTTTTTCGAAAACCAAATCACCTATTAATAAATTCCTCTGTAGTAATGTTATATATTCAACTCCATGTGACATTTGCGCTGGAGTTTATATTCGTCAAACAAAGCAATATTTAAATGATAGGTTGGCTCTAATAAATAAAAAAAATACATTTTGCGCTTAGCCCATCACTTAGGAAACAAAACTTTAATATAGACGATATGAAGGTTATATATTATGAAAATAATAAAAATAAGAGGCTTTTAAAGAAATAATTCACATTCAGAAAACGAAAAGTGCATGCAACACAGAAACGTTTACTAATAACCTAAGTAAAATATGTAGTTTATTACTAACTAATTAATAAATATTTTTGTACCTTCCAGTTTCTTTTTCGATGTAGTTTTCATTACTTGATTGAAATTTTTCTGAGTTATCACTATGTGTTATCGAATGTTCGTTAAACTGTCGCTAAGAGCAGCACTGTAGTAGTTTGATTTGAATGCTACCGTCTTCTAAAGTTTTTTACAATAGAAAAATACCAAGATAATTATTAACCAACATACATTGTTTTCATGTTTTACCGCAATTAATTTCCGTATTGATGTAGACCTGAAGATGACGTTGGATTCAAGGTGTTTTACTATTTAACGCTAGATCAGACCTCGATAAAGAAAGAAAGATTGCGTTGAACATATGTGGTTGAGATAAAAACCATTCTACATATATATATATAAGTAGAGAGACAAAAAACGAAAGAAAGTCTATCATAATTACTTGAAATGAGAATTTTGAATGTACGTTGTATTTTGTTATGTTACTCCATTTTTTTTAAATATTTTAAAGTAATACTATGTATATAAAAGGAATCAGAAATATTTTAGCTAACCTTGAAAAGTTGTACGATAACTTCCTGAGTTTGGATACTCCCTGAATTTTATATTTTTCCTATTATATTTTATAGAAGCTGATCTGTTGAACAGCATTTCATTCCTTTAATAAACCTAATTTTTATTAACGAATTTAACTTAGGTTATTAATTTCAAATTTAGAATTAAACCAAAGGTAACATTTCAACTATAAGTTTTTTTTAATTTTATGTAAGCATATTAAAACTGCTATTTACTTAAAATTTTGACTGAGAACAAACACTGTGATATCATTCTTCAACTGTATTGTAACATGAAATGTCTTCATACATAGAAATACTACTACTAAATGTTGATAGTTTTTTTTAATGTAAATATTAAAAAAAAAAAAAAATTACCTATCTCTTAAGGCTAGATTTAGCATAATGACAACTATTTAATAAAACTAGATTTAATAGTATACAATGACACTTTGATGAGAATCTAGGATGTTCTATTGGTTTGATTTCACATTTATATAAAGCAATTATTAAGAATTCTTGTAGCGAAATAATATCAGAATTGCTATTAAAATGTTATAAACACTTGAAGATCTAATTTACGATGTGCTATTAAATGTGAACTGCGATTATTTTTTAATTAGATCCGTGTAAGTTTTAAAAATACAAATTTTACATATCATATGTCATAAAAGTGACTCTTGACTGTATATTTTTTCTAGTTTAGCCATTATTGAAATATTAAACTTTTAAATAGGGATTAAAAATGACATAATAAACAGCTGAGGACAAAATGAAGGTGATGTTAATATTGTTATTTCATCATGACTGTCATAAAGGGAAAAACGAAAGCTTTGAGTGAGTCTCATATTCAGTGTAATAACTGGTGACGCAGCCAGTCAGGCAACACTTGTGAGACAGTTTGATTGAGTTCTGTGCAACGGAGTGAATTAAGATGGCGGATCTATTCTTTTTTAACTTAAAGAAGACTATTCAATTAACAATAGTAATTAATCTACTTTGCTTGATTTGGCTTACTCAATACAGGTAAATGAACTACCTAACTATTGAAAACAATTATATATGTTAAAAAGCATTTTTACAGAATTATTAACGTAATTATGTTATTATATTTGATCTGATCTCATTGTTCATAGTAGTTTTTATTGATTTCGTTATTATATCATTACTAAAAAATTTGATCTAATTATCAATAGAATTAGATAAATGATTACTAAATTAGATAAACATTCTTTTTAATTTACTATAAGAAAAGTATAATAATCATGAAAAAATTCGATCTGGTTGTATAATATTTTTAGCCTTTAGTATATTTATTATAACTGTTGATGTTTTTTCAAGTAATTGATATTATGTAATCTATTAGGTTTGTAGTTTTATGTAATTAATGTTGTTTCAAAACAACATGAATTGATTCATATATAAAACATAATATTTAGAGTATATACATGAAAACTATTCAAAAAAGGAAAAAAAAACAAATGTTAAAAGGTAAACTATAGGTAAATATTAGAGACAGTAAGTGTGTGTATCTAATTCTTTGTCTATAGCTTACCTTTTAACGGACTTATTCCTGACTTTCTTTCTACCTGATGATGACAAGTGATCTCTGGGAATTGTTGTATAATTAGCATACATATGTAGTCGAGATGTTAAAAGTTAAACATTGAATCATTTGTATAAATATTGATAAAAGTATCGACGTGAAGTAGAAACAATATAAAATTTTATCAGGACTCGGTCAGTTCTTTAGGTTCAAATTAAACTCTCATTGGCAACGTTTCGGTTTCTATTAAAACCTTTTTCATAGGCCTACAAAACAAAGGAAGAAATAATACAATCATTCAAAAATCAACGATAGATAAAAAGCACAAAAAGAAGTTGCATGTAGGAAAATACAATAAGAATATTGACAACAAGTAACCTGAAAACCTGAAATAAACTTAATACTGATTAATACGTAATAATAATACTTAATACATAAAACGTATGACTACTGAACAGCCACTGTTCTCCAGCTATTAATACTTAAGTTTTTCTGTTTCAATAAATTACACTTCTGTAAGTTCTGTCTCACATACTTGTCAAAATTCCTATTGTATATTCTTATATGTAACTTTTCAAGCTTTTTATGTAAGTTTTAGTTTTTGAAAGGTTGTATTATTTCTGATATTTACTTTGTTTTGTAAGCAGAGGTTTTAATATGAAAAAAGGTTTTAAATAAAAACCTAAACTTTGGCAATGAGAGTTTAATTTAAACCAGAAGAACTGGCCGGGGCTGATAAAATGTTACTTTGTTATATATATTTATATTTATTTTTATAATGGATATATGTTTCTTTTAAATATATATATATCTGTTATATACAATTTCATTTTTTAATGTTATTTATAATTTTGTTTGTAAACTAATGATGTTTTTTACTTAACGTTAAATTTAATTGACAAAAGCTATATTTTTCAATATGTAAAGCTGTATTTCTACAGACAGGTATTATACCTGTGGATATAAACTCTGTTCACTCTCAGTCAACAAAGTTTAAATAAGCTAATTTGTCTATAATAAAGATTTTTTTTAATACATTAAAAGTTGTATTAAAAAGAATCAAGATTTTCTTTCCTCTTAATATAGTTCTCCTAGTAAAATAATATTTGATAACTTTGCTAAGAATATGTTTTTTTGTATTCCTCTAAATTGAAATAAGCAGAATTAGTTATGTTTCAACGAACGAAAAGTGATTTCCTGTTCTTTGAAAGCTGTCATTGTTTTCTTGAGTTTATTATATGGAATCAGTTATTAAGTCTTCCAACCCACCTCAAGTAATTCCACTGTTTTCCTTTCACTAAATAGCCGACTTTAAACACATAAAAAAGAAGGTATAACCTTATTAAAAGTTAAATTTAAATACCGTTTTTAATTGTCTATTAAAATTAATTAGTTTGTATGTATCAATTAGTATTCTTGATTTCTAATAATCAAGAACATTATTAATCTTTATTAATGACTCTTTATTAATAATCAAGACTAATAAAGAATTATTAGTATTATTGATTTCTAATAATCAAGACTAATAAAGAATTATTGGTATCCGTGATCTCCCTTATTTTTTTCAATCATCAGATCTTCTCTTAACCTGTTTAATGAACTGTATTATCTCTAATCAGTATGTGCCCTTTATCATTGCAGAAATTATTTTATAAATGTGTTAAACACTTTGTGCAGTATCAACAGGGCGCTGTATTGATACATTACTGATAATGTATTAGTGTCAGGAAGATAAGATAAAACTTTATTATTTTTAATCTATAATATATTAGTTGGAACTATTGAATTGTTTTTCAGAAAATATTGAATGTTTTAGCTCTGAGCTTATGTGATGGTACAACAGGAGTTTTTCAAATGGTGGATAGTCAAAATCGGTCACTTCAAATATTGTTTGGTAAAAAAGGTTTAATTGTGAGTTATAATCACTAGTATAACAGATATATTGATATAGCTAGCATATGTTTGATAAACAGCTATGTTGCAAAACTAATTGAAAATATCCTTTCTGAAACCGATTTTGAGAATTTTTTTAAGAAATGGATGTACCAATCAAGAAAAAATTGAAAAAAAAATGTTCTGAAAATAACCAACAACAAACTGTTTAGAACAAATATTGAATACTGCTGCTTTAAGAAACAAAAGTATTAATGAACTTAAGTTACACTTTATCTCATTTTGATAATATTACAGACTTTCATTGAAACTGTAACCTAACTTTTTAAAAATTAGTTTAATTATGTGTGTGTCATTCTTTTAATGAAAAAATATGAAATGGGATTGACAAATATTCGATCCCCCCTAATGTGGAACACATTGAAGAAGCTTATGATACATTTGTTCTAGTGATATTGTTCAAGGAGTGCCTAGAGGAAATCAAAAGTTGTTTACTCATTCTGATCTCTGAATGTTTTTGTTTACTAATGTTATCATAGAATTTATAAGAGTGGATATAATGGAATCTGTCTCCTGTCAGTAGTAGGATACCAGGTAGTAATCGTTAAGTAGTCTTTATGATTGATAATATGGTTTGTGGAATGCCATCAGATTATTTGGTATTTCTGGTACTGGTGGAAAGGTACATGGTATCCAGTTTACTTGTTCAATAACCTCTTTAAACTACTGCTGCTAGTAGTAATAATATGTCTTCAGCTACTACTAATGATACTTATATTATGCGACTACAACTAATAATACCAACAATAATAATATTTCTACTACTACATCACTGCTATTTACACCACATCCACTACAACTACTACTAATAATATTTATACTATACGACAACTATACTAATAATACCAACAATAATACTATTTCTACTCCTCCATCATTACTATTTCCACCACCTCCACTACAACTACTACTAATAATACTTATACTATACGACAACTGTACTAATAATACCAACAATAATACTATTTCTACTCCTCCATCATTACTATTTATACTATTTCCACCACCTCCACTACAACTACTACTAATAATACTTATACTATACGACAACTATACTAATAATACCAACAATAATACTATTTCTACTCCTCCATCATTACTATTTATACTATTTCCACCACCTCCACTACAACTACTACTAATAATACTTATACTATACGACAACTGTACTAATAATACCAACAATAATACTATTTCTACTACTCCATCACTACTATTTCTACTATTTCCACCACCTCCACTACAACTACTACTAATAATACTTATACTATACGACAACTATACTAATAATACCAACAATAATACTATTTCTACTCCTCCATCATTACTATTTATACTATTTCCACCACCTCCACTACAACTACTACCAATAATACTTATACTATACCACAACTATACTAATAATACCAACAATAATACTATTTCTACTACTCCATCACTACTATTTCTACTATTTCCACCACCTCCACTACAACTACTACTAATAATACTTATACTATACGACAACTATACTAATAATACCAACAATAATAATATTTCTACTCCTCCATCATTACTATTTATACTATTTCCACCACCTCCACTACAACTACTACTAATAATACTTATACTATACGACAACTGTACTAATAATACCAACAATAATACTATTTCTACTACTCCATCACTACTATTTCTACTATTTCCACCACCTCCACTACAACTACTACTAATAATACTTATACTATACGACAACTATACTAATAATACCAACAATAATACTATTTCTACTCCTCCATCATTACCATTTATACTATTTCCACCACCTCCACTACAACTACTACTAAAAATACTTATACTATACGAAAACTGTACTAATAATACCAACTATAATACTATTTCTACTCCTCCATCATTACTATTTATACTATTTCCACCACCTCCACTACAACTACTACTAATAATACTTATACTATACGACAACTGTACTAATAATACCAACAATAATACTATTTCTACTACTCCATCACTACTATTTCTACTATTTCCACCACCTCCACTACAACTACTACTAATAATACTAATCCTATACGACAACTATACTAATAATACCAACAATAATACTATTTCTACTACTACATCACTGCTATTTGCACCATATCCACTACAACTACTACTAATAATATTTATACTATACGACAACCGTACTAATAATACCAACAATAATACTATTTCTACTCCTCCATCATTACTATTTATACTATTTCCACCACCTCCACTACAACTACTACTAATAATACTTATACTATACGACAACTGTACTAATAATACCAACAATAACATTATTTCTACTACTCCATCACTACTATTTCTACTATTTCCACCACCTCCACTACAACTACTACTAATAATACTTATACTATACGACAACTGTACTAATAATACCAACAATAATACTATTTCTACTACTCCATCACTACTATTTCTACTATTTCCACCACCTCCACTACAACTACTACTAATAATACTTATACTATACGACAACTGTACTAATAATACCAACAATAATACTATTTCTACTACTCCATCACTACTATTTCTACTATTTCCACCACCTCCACTACAACTACTACTAATAATACTTATACCATACGACAACTGTACTAATAATACCAACAATAATACTATTTCTACTACTCCATCACTACTATTTCTACTATTTCCACCACCTCCACTACAACTACTACTAATAATACTTATACTATACGACAACTGTACTAATAATACCAACAATAATACTATTTCTACTACTCCATCACTACTATTTCTACTATTTCCACCACCTCCACTACAACTACTACTAATAATACTTATACTATACGACAACTGTACTAATAATACCAACAATAATACTATTTCTACTACTCCATCACTACTATTTCTACTATTTCCACCACCTCCACTACAACTACTACTAATAATACTTATACTATACGACAACTGTACTAATAATACCAACAATAATACTATTTCTACTACTCCATCACTACTATTTCTACTATTTCCACCACCTCCACTACAACTACTACTAATAATATTTATACTATACGACAACTATACTAATAATACCAACAATAATACTATTTCTACTACTCCATCACTACTATTTCTACTATTTCCACCACCTCCACTACAACTACTACTAATAATACTTATACTATACGACAACTGTACTAATAATACCAACAATAATACTATTTCTACTACTCCATCACTACTATTTCCACTATTTCCACCTGTGTTGACCTATATGCGAGCCTGAGCCTTTAACCAACAATAATACTATTTCTACTGCTCCATCACTACTATTTATACTATTTCCACCACCTCCACTACAACTACTACTAATAATATTTATACTATACGACAACTATACTAATAATACCAACAATAATACTATTTCTACTACTCCATCACTACTATTTCCACCACCTCCAGTACTACTACTACTACTACTACTACTACTACTGCTAATAAAAATAATAATAACAATAAATAACTTTTTCTCTGTGTGTTACTCTTCTTCGTATGTGAACTTGTGTATATATGCATATAACATTTTGAAGACAGTTTGTTGACAGTTCAAACCGAAAGTTTGCGACTGTAAATGTATATTTTTAATTTCTCTATGTTTTTTTATCAACATTGAATCAGGATTACGTTAAACCCCCTAGGATTGGCTTAATACTAAACAAAAAAAAAGTCAAGCAAACCAACACTCACAAATTGAGCTTAATTTATATAAGATTCGTTAACACTTTTCAGTAATGACTGCTTACATTTTAAATGTAATATATTTGTTTTTATGAGTTATATATGTTGTCTATATTTTTATTTTTTTTGAAGGGAGAAATCTGTAATTGGATCTGTCAGTCAGACCCAAAGTTTTGCAGTAAGTTTGGGTACTTTAATTAGAAATGAAGTCAATGCTTTCTTCATAGAGTATTTCACTTGTTTGTGTCTTAATATAAATTTCTCTTGAAGTACAGAAAGGCGCCGTTTGTAAGTGGAAGCGTCAGATGTAGGGCAGGTGCTGTCGTGTTCAATACAGACCTAACGAACTGCCTGGCGTTCTCTGATTAAAGCACAGGCCCTGTAATCGCGTCCTGGATTATTCTGTCAGCCCTCGATCAAACAAGTCGTGTTTAATTTTATCACAAGTTTCCGAAACAAGGATGTTTATAAAGGGAGAATAGCATGCTGCAGTATGTATGCACGCCTCTCTCTACAAGACCCATAGTGTTGCCTCTGTGTGAACATTCACGTAAGCCCACACAGACCCCCTGCATTTCCTAGATTTCACTAAATTGTTTCCCTACATATAACTCTCCTTAACGAAAGGTTTCTTCCTCGAGTTGATATTTTCCCCTGCACGTATGCCTATAACAAAACAGTCGCTATCAATTCTCTCTCTCTTACTATTACTCTTTGATACAATCTATTCATTACCTTTACTTTCTCAGCGCAAAACTTTAAAACTAAAATTACTTTCTTTAGAAATTGAACTCTTAATGTCAAACTGGAAGAAACACTTTGCACCTTAGGTTTTTTTCTTTTAAAGTAGTACCCTTACTTAGAGAGCAGTGTATTCAATTACATTACTTAATTATACAGAAAACATGTCTGATTTGGTAACACAACAAGTATGTAATAAGTAACAAACATTAATACCAAAACTAAACTATGAAATAGTGCAAAATATGCAATAAAATTGAACATGAATGGTTGAATCAAGGAATATAGATCCTTTATGCATTAATAAAATTGATATATTTTTTTCTAAATTTGTGTCATTTATGGTCCAAGTGAAACGATGTCATAAATTTAATGTTAATGTATATGTTTTGTTTGCGCTTTAATATTTTACCAAATACTTAAAGTAAAAGTAAAATTATGGGGGTAAAGTAAAAAAGTGACTTAAGTTAGAGTAAAACTAATATTCTATAGTCTTGAACAATAATTTATTTTATACGACGCTTCAATTGATAATTATATATATATATATCTGGGTTAGGTTAAGTTAGGTTGCAGTTGCAGTCGCACAAGAGAACACATATAGCATTGCCTATTTGTGACACCACGCAATGAACATTCTACATTCATAGTCCTAAATTTTGCCTAACTCAAGTGTGTTTAGGGATCCTTAACGAGTACCTGACATCGTACAGGCTTGGTATCGACGGCTTAACGTCTTTTTCAAAGGACAACATGCTCAGATTTTTTCACCTCCTGTGTAAATAAAAAGAGCACTAGAGTGGTTATTGATCCGGATTTACCAGTGCAGAGGTGAACGCGTTACCAATGGGCTATCCTGTCGCCTCAATGGTTTATTTAAATTTTTAAAAACTAATAAACAATATCCTTTCTGAAATCACATTAATAGAATTTCTTTAGAAGGGATATGAAATATAACAATGAAATATTAATCTGAATTGAGTTTCTAGAAATAACATACCACTAATTGCTTAAAACCGATATTTGTTATAACTAATTTACTTAGAACGGTTACTGGATACTAATTCATAATAGATTTGCAATGAAACATATATTGAATTATGGAATTTATGTATTATGTTACATAAATTACAGATAAATTGACTAGGTTATAAATAAATTTAATTTTCAATTTTTGTTCAAGTTTTTCTACACTGGTTCAAATTATTTAAATTTTACTGCAAAATCAATAAAAGATAAATTGTTACCTTTCTATGTAATAGCCATAACTTGTATAGAGTTTTCAGGCTGACTTTCGAACCAATGTCGTTAAATATTGATGACTAATAAATATTTGAACTAATTCAATTATTGTACCTTTTCAGATGAAAATTGAGCTTAGAAAACGTACCATATAAAATCACATAAATAGTGTATTGCCGTATCTTTGTGGCATTTCTTCAGACATCTTTGAAGAACTACCGAGATATTAAGAAATACGTTAGACATATAGAGACTTTTATTGAAGATTATATAATGGTATATTGCAACCTGGTGGACCAGTGAGGAGACACACATCTAGGTAAATGCTCTTAAATCAAGAATTTCTTAAATGATTTCATATTAACCCATATTGTATCCTGCAATAGTTTTGTTTAGTTCCTATAACTAAAGGCCTACGCACTACCAAATGACCAGTGAGACAGTTTCTAAGTTTTTCTCTTTTTTTCAGTATCCACACTTATAAGGCTTTCACCTTTTAGTGTTGTTCTAGAATTCGAAATTGTGGCTGATTTATTATTTGACACCCATTTTGGCTATGGGTGAGTCATAATACCTATTGATTCTACGTTGAGAGCCTATTCCGTTTTTTCAAGACATTTCTTTTAAGGTCTTTACTTGAATTTATTCTTAATAATGCAATCAAAAATGAAACAGTAAGATTTAATTGCGATGTATTGGCTCAATATTGATTATGCCTTTGATATCTATATCACAGATATAGGAACGATCTGTAGAGGTTAACAAGAAATTTATCAAAGTATTTTGTTCCAAACAATTTTGTGATATATTAGATGCACCTACTAAATTCAACAGCATTTTTTAACGAATTATATTTTTCACATTATTTTAACTAGGACTTATTTTTGGAGAAGGGCTTATATTACAAAAAGTCCCGAAAATTACGCTAGGGCTTATTTTCCTGGGATGTCTTATTTTCAAAAAAAAGCTGTATTTGTAAAGTTTATACAGTAACTTACCACCTAACTAGTTGGTTTGTTTCTCTTTTTTGTTAAATTTTTGGTTCATTTTTGGTATACATGAACTTGGTTTACCGAAGTTAAAGCAGTTAAAGCGACGGTGATAGATAAACTAACATTGTTTAGGCAATATTGTGGACCAAGTCTGTTTGAGTAGTCAACACTTGTTGACTTTGGCCGGGAAGCGTTGTGAGCTAACACTTATCTCACTCCCTGTGTTATTTTCTCCACCAAAGCAGCCCTCTTCCCCATTAGCTTTCGTCGCCTTAAAATACTTCCAGTATTTTACAGTCTATCGGCTTTTAAAAAAGCCATCCATATTCAGTAAAGGAAGTTAACTGGACACTAACTAATTAATATATGCATATTGTTTTCCTTCACGCCCTCATTCGAATATTTGCATAAAATCCTTATATTTTTAATACATATTCATATCTATTAGTTCATATATTTATGTTAACTATAAAATATCTATACAACGTGCCAGTTGTATTGGGCAGGGACGAATGCCAATTTAGCGCTCTCTCCTACTCAATATGTGTGAGAAAGAGGGATGTAGAGAGGGATATCAAAGGAGTGAGAAAGAAAGAGAAGTCTAGTAATAGTTATAGTAACTATATTATAATTACTATAATTATTACCAATGATGTGACTATCTTGGATGAAGTTTTGTTTTTTTTTTTGTAACTTGCATAGAAGATTATCTTTTATTCCTCGGGATGAAAGGTATTACACACCGTACTGGAATATGCTTATATAGAATTAACAATGAAATTACATAGTCAATTTCATATGGGGGCATTTCGAAAATTACGTCTCCACACAAAAAAAGTTTAATATCAAAACTAACAACACCTTCGAAAACTTGTGTTCCTCTTCAGGTATACATCTAAAAAATATATACAAATCTGTGAGCTTTAAGAACATCAGAGTATCTCACAGAAATGTATATCTTTTTTAGATGTATTCCCTGATGAAGAACACCGAGTGTTCGAAACACGTTGTTAGTTTTCATATTAAACTTTTCTTGTTTGGAGACGAAATTTTTGAAATCACCCGATTTGAGTAAATACCACACTATAACAGATTGTAGAAGTAATTAATAATAAATTTCATTTTCAAGTGATGGAGGAGTTCCTAAACACTTAAAACATTCATATTTGAAAATACCGATTTTATTGGTTTAATCGATGTTCAGTGCTGTCCATTTTCAAGATTGATTGAACTATCTAACGCTGTTGATATTCTCTAATTCTCAAAGGGCGCGTTTCCTCATAGGTAGGCAAATTAATTTTTCAACCTGATAGTTTTAATTCCTCTTAATGATTTATTTTTTATGAACTCTTACTTAGATCTTTAGCTGTATTGAGCTGTATATATATTTATTTGTTATTTATATTTATATTTATATTGACTGTCGCTCTTCCGTCAATTCACTTCTTCTCCTGAGGACGAACGTCATAACCGTCGAAATATTGAAAAGTGAGTCCTTTGTTACTTTTCTTTCTGTGTGTCAAGTTTATTTTAAGCGTTATCAGTCCTTTTGTATCGCATTCCGTTATCATATATATAAAAAGATTTCATATAAACACGTGAAATAACAATCAATGATCAAACAACAATAAGAAATGAGAAAACAAGACTAAGATCTTTCAACCGTAGCAAGCAGTCTTCGTCAGAGTCAAAAACCCAACTGACCTGCTGGTTTTTTTTTGATCAGTTGGGTTTTTGACTCTGACGAAGACCGCTTGTTACGGTTGAAAGATCTTAGTCTTGTTTTCTCATTTCTTATTGTGGTTTGATCATTGATTATATATATATGTTTTGATAACAGTATATATATGTTTATAGTATATGTATATATAGTTAACACATGAAAGAGAAAAAACAAATAAAGACACACACAAAAGACTCACAACGATTTCGACAGTCGTCGTCATCGGGTAGAACTAGTCCCTTTGAGTAGCTGAAGCTAACTGAGTGGTATGCCAAATGCAAACGAACACGCACGCACTCTACCGGCTGCCCTAGGTAAGCTACTAACTACAGAGAGAAAAATAACTAAAAAGGACAAATAAAAGCAAATAAAAATAACAGAAGGAGAAGAATAGTAAATGAAGCAATAAACAATTTAAAAAAAAAATAATAAAATAAAATAAAAAAATAATTTAAAAAAAATAAATAAATAAAAAAAAAATAATTAAATTAACGGTACAAGTTGAGGCCAGGAGGAGAGCGAGCTTTGAGAAGACAGATAATTGCCTCCTCTGAAGCTCTTAAAGTAACCCGAGAAGACTGAACAGGGATATGATTAAGGACTTGGACCCGGAAGCAGTGATTAAATATATATATATATATATATATATATATATATATATATATATTTGTATAAACTGGCAGCAGATCTTCATCTAAGCATATATTGTTAAATAGCAGAGCAGATTCAGCATTCACGACTTTTTTAAGCAATTGTTCTTTTTTTCTAATCACTTTTCTATGCTGGAAAGATAATGAAAATAATGAATTTCCCAGGTACATACTGGAGGCAATAACATAGTCCAATAACTGATAACATATATTAAGGACTAACCATAGCTAAATTATAGAAGAAAACACAAGGTTTCGACCTCGTACGTCATCTTCAGGCAGAAGAAAGTAAACACAGATAAATAACAACACAAAATAACACTAAACAGAAAATAGAATATGACAAGAAATGTATTACAGCCAGTTCGCAACACGTGGTGATAGCAATTGATAGAGATAACGTTACACTAGCGCTCCTAGCGTACGGGAGGTTAAGCACCTCTCACTCCTTTCTTATTAGTTTAATTTTACTATCAAACTTTTGTGGAGATATGTATCACGAACATGTCACTGGCTTGCAATTCAGCTCTGTATATATATATATATATATAATATATATATATATATATATTCAAATAACTCACCACAAAAGATCAGGAGGTAATCGCTCTGAGACATTCGTCTTGACACGTCGTCAGAGAGCATATATATTTATATACATTTTCCATGAAAATACTATCCCAAATTGACAAGTAAAGTTCAATACAAACAATGAAACATAAAGAAATTAAGGACACACACTGACAGTCTCTAATTTTTGGTTTGAACCGTCTTCAGGAGATATAAGAGAGATAAACGAAGAGCACGGGTACAGAGAGGGTTGGAGACCACACACACATAGAATACATGATTATTCTAAACCATTTTGAAAAGATCTTCGTAGTGATATTAGTGCCGCAGCTAGGTGTCACGACTTCTCCACCTGTGATTCAATCACACGGTGTTTCATCAAGCACCATTAATCACTGACTTCTTTTATCACCAGAACATTTAATCAGGTGACAGTTCATCACTTCGACAGAGAGTCGTAATACATTCCACTCTAGTCACATAATCAAACAGCTATTAATATAAAATCACGCAGTGATTGGAGAAATTATAAAAAAAAACTATTGCAATAAAATAAATAACGGTTACTAATTTACTTATAAAAACATTTCTCTTTATCTGAATTAAATAAATATTACAAATTATTCAACTACTATTACATGATTTAAGTAGTGTATTTCTTACTGTGAAATCTGTTATAGTGTGGTATTTATTCATCATGGGGAATTTCAAAAAATACGTTTCCATTCAAAAAATAGTTTCATATCAAAACTAACAACGCGTTTCGACCACTTAGTGTTCTTCTTCCAGTTGAAATCTGCACTGAGTCCTTCCAGGTCCCTGTTGCAGTTACACCCTCAACATTGCATATGTAAACCTGAACACTAAGTGGTCGAAAGACGTTAGTTTTGATGTTGAACTTATTTTTGTGTGGAGAGGTAATCTTTAAATATCTCTATCATAAGTAGTATATGATTTGTTCTACGTCAAATAATTAATTATTTGTAGTCACTATAATTAATTATAATGTAATCACATACTAATAACGGACTAGAAGTCGTGCAATATTCAGTGAGAATATGTAATATATATTAAAGTAGCAACTACTTTGTAATGCCATATATATATATATAATTAAAATAAGCAGTGACACATAAACTGAAACACAAGAATGACTCACTTTTCAATATTTCGACCGTAATGGCGGTCGTCCTCAGGAGAAGAAGTGAATTGACGGAGGGACGATAGTCAACTCAAGTTGACGGTCGAAATATTGAAAAGTGAGTCTTTGTTGTGTTTCAGTTTATGTGTCACTGCTTATTTTAATTGTAATCTGTCCTGCCGGACCGTTTTTCGTTTATCATGGTATATATATATATATATATATATATATATATATATATATATTCGACTATATATAAAAACTTTAACATTTAAGAAAGAACACAGAAAGTCACTACAGAACTCACTTCGATATTTCGACATCTGTCGTCATCGGGACGACTTTATATATATATATATATATATAAAGATTTCACATAAACACATGAAATAACAATCAATGAACATGGAACAATTGTTGTAGCAGGTCCCATTTATCAAGGACATTACCTTATTACATCTTACATCCATTTGATAGCGAGTCCCATATTTCTAGCACACCAGCCTCATCGAAACTTGAATATTTTTAGTAAGACATATAAAGGAAATGACTTATGAACTGCCTTTGTTCTCAGCAGATACTTCTCTAATCAATTTATACAGAAAACTAAACTGTTCAACTTGAGATAATGAATGTAAATTATATACCTGTTAATTAATTATGCTTATTGAAGCAGTTCCCGTCTAAGAATAGGCTTATTAGACCTGCATCGGAGAAGCTACTTATCAGACCATAACGTATTCCAGTGCCCCGTTATAGTTTAGAGGCCTTACTGAGTTGTCTTTCTCAAGTATTGCAATACATTGATTTATAAGATACTTATGACTCGTGCAATCTGTTATAGTGTGGTATTTAATCACATTGTGCAATTTCAAAACTTACGTCTCCAGCAAAAAAGAGTTTACTATCAAAATTAAAACGCGTTTGGAAGACTTAATGTTTTTCTTCAGGTTTAAATCTGCACTATTGAAGACTTAAACCTGGACCTTAAGTCCTTCCTAGGTCCTTCTTGCAAGAGCATCTCAATAGTGCATATATAAACCTGAAGAAGAACACTAAGTGTTCGAAACGTGTTGTTGGTTTTCATATTAAATTCTTTTTTTTTGTGTGGTGACGTATTTTTTGAAATTCCTAAATATTTTAAAGATATATTGGAAGTCTTACACAATATGGCTTTGTATTAATTATATTAGAATGGTTTAGGACTTTACAATAAACTTTTTTAGTTTCTTTGCTTGTAATAGTTTGTCATAGTGTCAAGGCATGTTCTCGTCTTTTCCTATCCAACTGATGTTAGTCACTATCAGTGGGTAGACAACATAAGTGAGTCATTGTCAATGCATAGGTGAGCTGGTACACATTATTGTGCCGGTGAAACATAAGTGTGCTAGTAACACATATTATGCCAGTGACAAATAGTGTGCCGGTGACACATTAGTGTACCGGTGACAAATTAGTCTGCCAGTGACACATTAGTGTACCGGTGACACAATAGTGTGCCAGTGAAATTAGTGTGCCAGTGACACATTAGTGTACCGGTGACACAATAGTGTGCCAGTGAAATTAGTCCGCCAGTGACACATTAGTGTACCGGTGACACGATAGTGTGCCAGTGAAATTAGTGTGTCAGTGACACATAGTGGGCCAGTGACACATTAGTGTGCTGGGTGTTTGGATTCAATTAAAATAGTACATTTTTAATTAAGTGGTAAACCATTAATAGTATGACTCACACTGTAATCTTACTAGGCCATAATTCACCCCTGAGGGTGAATTTCACCCCCATTTGAAAACCCCTGATATAGTGGATCTGAATTATCTAGATGTGACCAGTGTTGGAAAGGGAGGCTCAGGAAAGGTCCTACACCTCACATTTTTTTCCTCTCAAAGGCCCTGGTGGGATTTATTGTTTACCCGTAAGGTTGATCCTGTTGGATATCCATTAATCGTGACCGTCATTAGTTATACTAATTGCCAGCTCTCTTTACCATGTTATGCAGATCAGAAGGCGTGGGAGGGCTAATGATGTGTCAATAACAGCAGGTCTTTCGTCATTAATAAACATGTCGTTGACGCCTTTAATTAGTTTGGCCGTCTCCTCTACCTGAATCATGAAACACAGGCTTGAGGTAGCTTTGGCGCCTCCCACCAAAGAAAACAAAACCACATCTTCCATCAATCCACTCCTCATTAACCATCACAGATCCCACCCAGTTTTAATCCCAACTACTCCTTCATTAGTCGTGATTTTGATTTAAACAATCTAAGTACTAGTTTTAATCCCAACTACTCCTTCATTAGTCGTAATTTTTATTTAAACAATCTAAGTACTAGTTTTAATCACCAACTACTCCTTCATTAGTCGTAATTTTGATTTAAGCAATCAAAATACCAGTTTTAATTACAAATTACAATCAAAGTAATTGTAATTTTATTTATTTATTTAAATCAAAGACATCCTGTCTTTGATTTAAACAATCAAAGTACTAGTTTTAATTACCAACTACTCGTTCATTAGTCGTAATTTTGATTTAAACAATCTAAGTACCAGTTTTAATTACAAATTACACGTCCATTATTTATTATTTTGAATGTGTACATCTGTTTTTGATACTACGTTCCTTTTACATACCACACTAGACTACACTGTCATTAGGTGTTAGCTATTGTTAGTTAAATTGAATGCTATTAGGCAGTCTTTTAAAAAGAATATTAAAAATTATTAAATCATCATACTTCTGTAGACGCGATGAACTCCTTGTGTTTCTCAGTGGTTTGTAGGAAGAATACCGTGAGTCTCAAAATAGTTTCTATACAATTTAGCAGACACAAAATTGGCTATAAAAATTAATAAGACCCCTTTTATTCAGTAAATCAATATTTGCTAAACTGCTCAGGTAAGTAAAGGTCAAATAAATGTTTGAATTCGTGTTGCGTCAAATCCCTATGGTACTCAACAGAGTTGGGCTGTGTTCCTCTTCATGATCTTAGTGTTAAACGAGAATCAGTAATGTATGAAGATAGAACGGTAGAGAGACAACTGTAGATACAGTGCATGTAGTTCTCAACAGACTCGGACGTTGTTCATTTTTACCTTCTTAGTGTAAAAAAAGGGGTTGTTACTGTATAAATACAAGACTATAGATACCATGAACGTAGTGTTTGGTATCAACAGTTTTATATATATATGTAGTGAGTTCAGTGGTTTCCTTTCTATGTGTTCTTTTGTTAAATTCTAGTTTTATATTATATATATATATATATATATATATTGTTAAAAATCTGACCATATCTTGCTGAAACTTGCTTCTTATTAAGTTTTTCAAGTTTTCTAAATAGAGTTCTTGCCACTATATCCACAGTATACAATATTCTTCATGTATACTGTGGATATAGTGACAAGAACTCTATTTAGAAAACTTGAAAAACTTAATAAGAAGCAAGTTTCAGCAAGATATGGTCAGCTTTTTAACAATGTATGTTTACAGGAGGGACTGCTACCAAAATTTACAAATATATATATATAATATATATATATATATATATATATACAATAAAATAAAAAACGAAGGAAACACACAGAAAGACACAGACATAACTCACATCGATATTTCGACAATCGTCGTCATCAGGAGGTGCGAAGAGCGAAGAGTCCCGCAGGAAGACAGGGCGGTACTGAACTCGGAAACCGCAGCCAGTACCCCACCACTTACCACCAAGCGGGGGAAGGGAGGGAAGGAAATGAAGAGCCAAATTAAGACGTAAAAGGAACGAGTAAAAATTATAACTATATCCATTGTCAATGGACACTTCTTGACTTCCGTACATATAAAACCCACCAACTCCCAACAGTACCTCCATTACAATAGTTGCCATCCATCCCATGTTAAAAAGTCTATACCTCGATCCTTGTCCCTCCGTATTCACAATATCTGCAATAATCTCCAAGACCGCAGACATCACCTTAACCTCTTAAAGGACAAATTTTCTGAACGAGGCTATCCTCGCTCCTTCATTGATAGTCGTGTTTTACCGGCTGACATCTCCCACCAACCCAGACCCAAGAGGGATAGAAGTAACACTTCCTTCTTCCTGACAACCTACTTCCCTGGCGCTTATAAGCTTCGTGCTGTTATTAAGGAGTCTTTTCCGATTCTGTCTACTTCTACTTCTACTTCTTCCATCTTTAATCACCCCCCTTCTATTTCCTACCGTAAACCTGCCAATCTAAAAAGCATTTTCTCTCATATTTCCCCTCAGCCTTCCAATCCTGTTCCTGGAATGAAACAATGTGGACGCCGTGGCTGTCAAACTTGCCTGATTGTAAATCCTAATCCTTCCTTCGATTCCCCTCTCCACCATAGTTCCTACCCGGTTCAGGTCAATTCCTCCTGTACCTCGAGCAACTGTGTTTACCGACTGGATTGCACTCAGTGTGACTCCTTTTACGTTGGCTTAACTTCTAATAAGTTGAGCCTTCGTATGAATGGTCATAGGGCTTCAGTCGGTCAACGCAGTAACTATCCTGTAGCCATCCATGCGAACTCGCATGGACTCAGTTTCAATGACTGTTTCAGGGTTCAGATCCTGAAACAGATCCCCGAATCCAACAATAAAGTTACCCTAAGAGCTTCAGAGGAGGCATACATATGCTTACTTGATGCTCGCTCTTCCCCCGGACTCAACCTCAACCGATAATTTATTTATGATTTATTTATTTATTTATTATTTTTTATTTATTTATTTATTTATTATTTTTTATTTATTTATTTATTATTTTTTATTTTACTTTTTATTTATTATTTTTATTAATTTTAATTTGATTTATCTACTTTTTTTTATAATTTTTTATAGTTATAATTTTTACTCGTTCCTTTTACGTCTTAATTTGGCTCTTCATTTCCTTCCCTCCCTTCCCCCGCTTGGTGGTAAGTGGTGGGGTACTGGCTGCGGTTTCCGAGTTCAGTACCGCCCTGTCTTCCTGCGGGACTCTTCGCTCTTCGCTCTTCGCACCTCCTGATGACGACGATTGTCGAAATATCGATGTGAGTTATGTCTGTGTCTTTCTGTGTGTTTCCTTCGTTTTTTATTTTATTGTAAAAAAGTCCGCTGGACCGTTTCTTTTAATTGGTATATATATATATATATATATATATATATATATATATATATATATATATTACAACTACCTTTAGAAGGGTAACAAGTAATGGTGATACATTTTATATAAAAGTGAAATAAAAGAGTGGAAAGTCCACCCATTAGTGCTGCTCCATATACATGGATTGTTCAGATCACTTACAACTAGTCTTGACAATTGACATTTCTTGACGAGTAGATCTCTGGACCAACATCTTATTAACCTTGTAATAGGGTTGGTAGGATCTGGTGGTACGACCACGGTTAAATAAGAGGGATTAGATTGGTGGGTAAAGATTCATAGAATTTTGCAGCATTGGTATTGAATTTCTTGGTTGATGAAATGGATTTTCAAATCATTATGAATGGTATTGTTAAAAACATAAAAGAGACCCTGTACAATTGGCAAAGGATTTTGGATTGGGCTGTTTGGATCTTGGATATTTAATTTAAACTCTTGGTTTATCAGATTTGGACGTGTGTATCTTCATCTTCTGAGTGTTAACATTTCCCTACACATCTTAGTGAACTAATTGAACATCAAACTGTTATTTTATTTGAATTTTTTATATGACTAAAGGAATGCATAGTAGCCAGACGCCGAAGACAAAGGTTGTAACAAAGGAGCTGGAAAATATAATAAACAATCATTGATGAAATAATATTAAAGAAATGACATAACTGAGGTAACATAGACATCAGATGCTAGGAGGTTATATAAAACAATAACACAAGCAGCTTAGCTTAAATCTGTTAGGTTTGAAGATTGACAACCCTGAAAACCGGTCGACATCTCATGTAACGTAGGGTGTCAGACGATTTCAAATATTTATGATTTAACTATTTATTCAAATGCTTTTAAAAAGACACTTTCTTTGATATTTTCTATCTACTAGTATAATCTATTCAGATGTTGAAATACCCACTTTAGATACTTATAACGCCTAGGTTTTTTTTTTATTCATCTGTCTTTTTCTTTGGTTATCAGGTGAAGTTCATATTTATTTATCCTTGCTTCTTTTAAAGCCAGAACCACTACTGATAAAGAGCTGATAGTGCTAAGTATATTCCTAAATTATATAAACAGTCTGTCATATACAGTTTGAAGGTCCATCATTTTGTATCGTATTCCATGTTGGTCAATTCCGTATTGTTGTTCAGTCATGTTTCTTCATCTTGACTTGGTTATAAAAGCTAAAGTATGCAATAAGATGTAAAAAAAATACAGTTACTATTGGAAGGTTTCTTTACACTATTTGTTAGAGTTCAAACTATTATGACTGGTACATTTTCTGGGTTTCAGGAAATGTTGATTTTCAATATTTTACTTGAATAGTGATGAAGTAGCAAAACTCGTCTCAGCTGGTCATTTTCTATCAGGTACACACATACACGGTATGTAGCACAGAGGATAATAGTAAATAGTATTGAGGCATTAAAACAATACATTTCTCACACATTTATACATATCTCAGATTTTAAAATATTTCTAATTTGGGATGTTAAAAAAAGTAAAAAGAAATGAACAGGAAATATTTTTTTACCATTAAACAAAAATAAAAGTGCACATAGAATAAACTCTCGCTCAGCCTTAGGAAGGCAGAATTCCAAGAAAGTGTCAAAACAAGCCATAACTTTTCAGTTTGCTGCAGACCAGTTATTAAAGTGTCTCAGAGGTCTCTCATCTCTTTTGTTCAGAGGGGAAATATTTTTATAAGAATATCGTCCGGAAATGAAATAGTTTTGTTAGAATTAGATTAACCGAATCATGAATACAAAAATATTTCTTTTCTTTAATATAAATTAAATGAAAAGTTAATGTGATAACAGATTAATACTTTAGTAACATAAGCCTACATCCTGTCTATATTTCCTTGGTAATGAAATTTAACTATTTTACTTCCAGGATGTAATAATAACCTCTACATCTAAAGAACAATTTTTCCATCACATTTCTTCCGCTACAGTTTAATCTCATCTTCAAATAGTTTGGAATAATTTAAAAAGAAAAAAAGTTTCTTTTTGTAAAAGTGTTGCTCATTAAAGCTTCTAAGTTTTTATAGTCAAGAGCAGTCGTTCCAACCTGCTGTACCGCTTATTACTTGAAACACCAAGGGTAATTAGTAATGTTTCATAGAATTAATGTTTTACAAAAAAATAAAACCAGAAGAATGTTTATATAATCCATAAACATAATTATATTTAATCGAACTTGACGTTATGTTGAATAGTTGTTAACAGGAAATCGGATAATCCATTTTCTCTGGATTTTGAGTATACTAAATTAGTTTTAGTTCTACAATATTTTAGTTTGTAGAGATTTCACTGTTCTTATAGCGCTGTTTCAGTCTAGAATGTGATTGCAACATCTTTGTTTATCACGTTGTCTTTTCTGAATATTGCTTACTAATATTCAATTCAGTATAATTGCTGAATTCGATATATGATATATTCTATGATATAGAAAGACTAAATGAAACCGAAACGTCGCCTTTCAAGTTTCTTTTCAACCTGAAAAAGTGGTCATTACTGATAAGTCCTTTTATTCTGTGTATATAATAAGATTTCGCAGTAAACACATAAGATAGAAATAAACGAACTCAGTTCGATTGACTCTGACGAAAGACAATTGTTTTTTTTGAAAGATCTTTTACAAATTTGTTAATTTCATACTGTGGTGTAGGTTTATATATAACTATATCTTCAAATTCAGAAACACAGAAAACTGCAACAGTTAAATAGAAAGAAACACGAACGTCTAAATTTACAATTGTGAAAATTAGAAACATTAATTTATATTACTGTTGTAAATATCAATAATTATCATTTATTTAATGTAAAATTTGTTTTAATGTATTACTAATTATTTAACCTTTGTAAAAGATAATAGACTGGACTTGACCAACAGATTTCACTAAACATGAATATTCTTACAACTTTTTAAAAAAATATTTAGAGTTTACTTTATTAGTTTATAATGTTTTGACTAGTTAATTTAAAATATATATTGAGTAAATATGGCTTATTTTTTAAGAGATTGTTTAATACATTCCTTTTGTACATTAAATGAATATTTATATAGGAAACACTGAAAGAAGGGGACTATTTTAAAATGAACTAATTTAGATGGCATTGATTGGAGTGATGGTAAGACTTGGTCATTGTAAAAAGGCGCTAACTCACTTCTAGTTTTGTTTATCACCGTCCACTGGAACATTTAGACCTGTTTTTTGTGTTAACCCGTTAATTAATAAAATAATACTTCAAACAGTAAGTACAAATCCTTTTTCACTTATTTTTATATTTGTAATGGGTATTTAATTAGTTTTTCTTGCCGGATTTGTTAACATTTATTTACATTGCTTAGATTGACTTAGAAATTTTTTCAATGAATAGACTGAAATAAAATTGATGTTTAGAGGTTTAATGAAAATATTTGAAATGATTTAATCACGTAATATGGGATTTATGAAAAACAAAATTGTTATATGTAAAAAATAAATGCCAATCAATCCTATAATTTCTATAGGATTATGTTTCATATAACAAAATAGTCTAATCCAACTATATGTTGCACCTTCAACAAAACTTATAACACATGTAGATATATAAATAATATTATCTTTGGGTAATGTTGAAGGATGAGAAATGGACTCTTTTATTATATAGAAGAACTGCTACGTTGTTGAAAAATGTTCAGTTTTTTCGCTATTCTAGTCTAATAGTTTATGTGTAATCTTTTTAAAATTTCAAGCTTCCATCTATAGTTTTTTTTATGTATCACTGAAAAGTTAGCTTTGAATTCAATTTGAGTATCCAAAACTGGCTAATTACTGTATATTTACAGTAACCTTATAACAGAGTACAAGACGCAGGAAATTTGGTTTATTAAATATATATGAAATTTAGTTTAGTAAATACAACAAATCCTTATGTATTTACTGTTCAGAAGCTATTATTTGTAGAACATATTCTGTAAAAAGGCATTTCGAAAGTTTTCTAAATACATGAGAATTAAAACTGACCAGGAACAAAATGAAAAATGAACTAATTTGTCATGAACTCAGCAAACCGAGTTAACTTTATTAGGCTCATGTTTCTCTAAAGGTCACGAAACAAACCTGACATAAATCTCGGTCATGAGATACACAGCAGCAGAAGTCTTACAAATAATGTATCAGAAGGAGTCATATATTGACGGTTCCTTTAAAAAGTGACCTTCCTTCTATAACTTAAAAAGAATTTGTGCAGATGATCTACCGGACTGATGTTCTATGCAACTTACGTTTTCTTTCGAAAGTAGACTAACCTTTTTTCCTAATTGTTTTATTTCATTTTATTTTTTATTTATTATAGTCTGTTTATTAAAATTAACATATGGTTACTTTATGTTTTATTTTCCGTTCCCTGCGAATCTTGGCAGCACATTTACTGAAATTACGACGAAGGGATTTTTCAAAGTGGTTTTGCTGCTCAAGTAAATTTCATCTTCTCTCCTTATGACAACGATTCATCGAAATCTGCAAGGATCTTTTTACAGTGTTTTCTTTTCGTGTTTGATTTATATATTATGAAGATTGGAGAGCTGAAGTATAGAACTTGTGCAGGTGGAAGTTTTGTGAGAACACATTGGAGTGTAACTGTTTAGTTAGTTTGTGAATTACCGGTAAGAGTCGTGCTCTCTGTTGAAAGGTGACTTGAGCTATCAGTACACTAGAGAATGCTTTGAATCACTGTCTCCTACACTAACCTGCATTATTTATGACTTAAGTTCATTGACTTGCTGCACCACCAGACCACTTTATGCTAAACACTATACAAGACGCAGTTATATTTCACCTCTCCCCTCTCCCCTAGCTAATTCATACTTAACATGCAGAATTCAATGTTTTCCAATTTGTTAGTTTCATTGAATAACTTTGCCATTGCATGAACCAGTAATTTTCTTGATATTCAAAGTTTCTCTCTTAAAAGTGCATTTATGAAGGGAAACTCTTAGAACATAGCTTTATTTTCTCCATCCCTAAATTGGGTGTTCTCAATTCCCATAAACCTTCTAAAATGACCTAGCCAGTCATCATTGCCTAACACTCTATATTCATTTTATACTATTTTACAGCTCTGACATTAAATGCGTGAAAGGTCTTCCAATAACATAATACTTTATTTTGTTCCCAGACGTCTTTAATTTCTCTCTTAAACTTTGGGATTTCACTTTTCAGTAAAGGGAATGAAGTCCTATAAGACTGATTTAATGTATAGCTATAAAAATATTGCGAAGACATCTTCCATAGCAGAAAAATGAGCATTATTTGAAAGGCGTTAGGTTCAATTTGTGTATTTATGATGATTTGATTGAATAGTTTGAAACAATAGAGTCAAGTTTCCATTTAAAACTAGCCAAACATTGTGATTAGTGTAATCAGATTGACCCACTAAATTGAAGCTTCTAACACCTTTTCTTTCTTTATTAAGTGTTTTTTTTATTTATTCTTAATATCTGGCCCTTTCGTCGCATTACAAGTCCTATTTTATTCCTGCAAGGTAATAGGGTTTTGGAAGGGATCCTGTGAAGTGCCCCTCTGTTTGTAGGCCTTTGAAAAAAGATAAAACCGAAACGTCGGCTTTGAGAGTTTAATTTAATATATTATCAAAAAGAAAAGTTATGAAAACAGAAGACAACAAACGTTTCAGAGTAAACTATAGGTACAAAGTAAATAGAAAAACATACAGTGTCTAATTTTTTGTTTAACCGTCATCAGGAGAGAAGGGGGCAGATCGTTGGTCTCCAACCGTCTCTGCACCAGTGCGCTTGGTTCCTTCTCATATCTCTTTTGAAGAGGGTTCAAACCGATTAGAGACGTAAGTGTATGTTTTCAATTTCTCTATGTTTCTTTGTCTTCAGTGAACTCTATTTGTCCCTTTCGGATCGTATTTTCATCGAAACTGTATATATACTTATTGGTGGAATAAGTATATAAGTATAACTGTGAGTGAGGTCTTTCTAAGAACCTCACTCATGAACCTACAAACTACTCTCCTATTGTTCACAATTGTAACGAATATTATATATATTATAATTATATATATAATATATTCTCAAAAAATTGTTCTTGATCTCTTCTTTTCTATTGTATGTGGTAGGTTTTGTTTTTGAGGGCTAGGTCATATAAAAGAAAATAAACTCCTTCCTAGGCCAACCTTTCGATGTATTTGTACATCATCTTCAGGGCTAGAATTAGAGAACTACATAGAGAACTAAATTATTGAAAACAACACATACATACAAAAAGTTATTTTACAATCAGAGTCTTAGTTCTAAGTACACATCTATTTCAAAATATCAAACAAAAGGAAATTAGTTTTACCTTGGAAAGTGTGCTAATGGTTATTTATGTTTCATGAGAATTATTTGGTTATAGGTACGCGTATATAATATATATATATATATATTGTAAACAGGAAAACGATCCAAAAGGACAACAAACGTTTCACGATGAATCACAAACACAGAACTAAGGAACAAACACACTTACTGTCTCAACTCTCCTTATGACGGTTCAACCGAAAATTAGAGACAGTATGTGTTTGTTCCTTAGTTCTGTATTTGTGATTCATCGTGAAACGTGTATATATATATATATATATATATATATATATATATAACCTTAAATTACACAAAGTACGACACAGAAAAAAAGAATAAAAAGAACACTTACAGAATTAATATATATATATATATATATATATTATATATATCAGTTAGCTTCAGCTACTCAAAGGGACTACTTCATACCCGATGACGACGACTGTCGAAATATCGTTGTGAGTCTTTTGTGTGTGTCTTTTATTTGTGTTTTCTCTTTCCTGTGTGAACTTATATATATATATATATATATATATATTCAATAATCAAACCACAATAAGAAATGGGAAAACAAGACTAAAATCTTTCAACCGTAACTAACGGTCTTGTCTAAGTCAATAAATTCAATACAAGATGTTTTACGGTTGAAAGATTTGTCTTGTTTTCCATTTCTTATTGGGTTTGTTATTGATGATGTTTCATGTTTAGAAGATTTTAGTATATATAAATATATATATATTTGATTCAGGCGACCAGCAAAAACGTTTATTCTAAACTTCAGATGTGAAATGCAAAAATTCTTTCTCTTATTTTTATGCGGTTACAAATTAAAAGGTATTGTGGTTTGTTCCTAGGTCTGATTGTGAATCATTCTGAAGTGTAGTAAAACATAACTCTATATTCACCAAATAAATTAGAATCCAGAATGAAATATCTCTGCTATATTTCTTTACAAATTAAATATATTGTGTTTGTTCCAGGTAAGAGGGACTCTTCTTACTCCATTCCATATGTATGAATATCATTCTTTTGAAGTCTAACGCTTTTTTTTTCCTGAATAAGGTTTCTTATTCCATTCATATGTTATAATCTTATCTAACCTTCCTGAAACTGGTTCAAGCCTTCAATTCACAGTTTTGATTTTAATCCTGTGTGAAGAAACAAATAATGTTTCCCGCCAACAAATTCTCCTATAAGTTTAATTATTATTAAATTATTGTATGGAAAAAATATAATGATGCCAGGATTATATTGTGAGGTAATGTGGTTATGTTCATCGAGAAAATTAAATAATTATACCATAATCGTAAATCATTGTTGATTATAGGCAATGGTTACAAAATGCACATTACAGTAATGGTTGTTAATTAATCCAACCTCGTATCATAGCGGCCAAACTTTCTTCATCTGTTTGTACAGATATGGCTCCTTTTCTGAGGAATACTGTTTTTTATATTTTATTACTCTTTTATGACTGAATGATATCTTAGAAGGCCATCTACATCCCAGTCAATTGTTTTCAGGCGATTGTGTGATCAGTTCTTTTGTAGTCTTCATTAGTATACGTATCATTAGACTGTAGCTCTAATGGAGCAGTATCTGTGTTCGAGCGATATCCCTGGATTGTTTCCTTGTCTACTGCTGGATGTAAGTTCTTTGGATTCATCAATTTAGCCTGTTGTATTCTTGAAATATGTACCTCTTCTTAGACTGTGGCTCTTATAGATGAATATCTATGCTCGAAGGACGTATCAGATTGTTTCCTTACTTACTGTTAGATGTAGGGTACAGTATTTTAGCCTACTAATGTTCTGTAAACATATAAATGCAATTCTTATAAGGGAATACTAAACTCCCAAATCAGGAAAAAAGGGTATCGAGGTATACTCCTGGGTCTGCCCAGGAGTATTGATTCACTCTGATGGCAACTCTCGCCATCTGGATCTACCCATCACTTGGGGGCCAACACTGAACAACGTTATTTCTGTTCCCGAGGTGCCGGCTTTATTCGTATAAACACATTCGTATGATCCATCAGGTAAATATCTTACTGAATCTACCTGTACGTGGAGTGGAGTTGCCGAGTTGGCAGTGATATTAGTTCTCTGTATATCTGAGTTTTAAAAGCCACCCGTTGACCTATGTTCTGACGTGGACGTTGCGTATAAGTGCTTGGTTGGCAGGGGTTCTGCCTCCAAGTGTTGGTGGGGTGGTGGTTCCATACCGGCATGTTCTGCATATTACAGTAATTTATGTCTCAAGATCATGGCTAAGAAAGTACAAATTATATACACCATAGACTCCTAGATACTATGTACCACAGGAAATGTAACATTTGTGTTTTTTTTTAATTATAATACATCATATCACTCAAATTAAGTTGTCTGTTAAGTATGGAATTAGTATGTCAAACTTTTTTCATCAGTATTTTTGTGATTTTATATATTAATAAAATTAAAGGGCAAAATAGACTAAACGGTAACAGTTTCAAAATAAGCACAAGTCTCAACTGACACTCTCAGGTTTTTGGATCTAAATATAAGGAAGTTAGCATTCATTGATACTGTAGTTGGTTTCCTCCTTCCATACCAAGGCTCTGTCATTTGTAATAGTGGCTTGTTATTTTTTATATTTAAAGAAAATGCTATTGTTAGAGACAGATTCGGAAGAGAATATGTCAACTCAGGTTTCACCCAGTTGCTTGCTATCTACTACAGACACAATAAAGACGAGTATTGACCCAACGCCATCGCATACGTATTATCAATTTGTTTTGGACCCACTAATGGTAAACTTCGCTGAACTTGTAAAGCCCAAGAGTAACTATTATATTATCAGGTGTGACCTCTCAGTAAATATTTATGCATGAAGACCTCTACTTCTACCTGTAGTAACTCTAAACTCATTGTGAGAGCACTTCTTAAATATGAGTACATATTTATATAAGACTGAGCCAAAAAACGGGTAGTCACAAAGGTAAGAAGGATGAAATACATTTGGTGTACTGATTCCTTGCTTATGATACGACTTAGTGGTTTCAATGGTATTACTTCTGTCAAAAAAATAAAACCAAAAAAAGAGAACGATTACATTTCCTGTGGTATAAAGCTTTCTACAAGGCCCTGGTATATTTAATTCGTACTTTCTTAGTCATTATGTATTCTTAATACATAAATTATTATCAAATTCAGACAATGTTATTAGGAATCACTCCCCACAAGCGCAGACTTAGACAGGTCACCTGGCACCAAGCACAGTAAAAGTTTGCACGGATTTTATTTTCAACTTAATGGCATATTTACTTGTCAACCAGCAAAACGTATTTCTTTCCTTTACTCTAAACCAGTGTTTCCCAAAGTGGGTGGTACCGCCCCCCTGGGGGGGGGGGGCGCTAATGCAAAAAGGAGTTGGGATTCTATTTCCATAAATTGAAAATGTTCATGCAATATAATTTCTAAATTTAAGTGAAAAGACCACATGTAAACTTCTAGGAAAAGGTTTCTTAAAATTATTTGTTTTGATGATTTATTTTTATGTTAAAAGGATATTCTCATCTAAGTTTCTTTTATTGTGTGTTAATTCTTCTGCATAAATATGCTATGAAACAATACATATATTGGATTATAAATAAATATTCACTTAGTCATTATATTAATTTAGTTATTATAATGTTACACATTTCGTTATTTAGTCTAAGATTCTGATTATTGAGGAGTGTTGAGTATAGGTTTACGGACCCAAGGGGGCGGTCGCTCGAAAAAGTTTGGGAAACACTGCTCTAAACCATGATGGATTTCTTATTAAACATGTCTTAATGTTTTTTTTTGGAATTCAATGGAATTAGATTTAGATATATTTGTAATTTTGATTAGTATATGATACTTTTGTAGAGTAAACTGTGACAGTTGACCACCTAAGGTCGTGGCCTTTGGGCTTCCAAAAAAGTCGTCACCCTACTCTAGAACAGTAGGTCATATTGATTTATGTTCCAGCGGTATCCGAACCCTTTGACTGGTTACTAAAAGTCGAAACCCTATCAGTTAAGTACAAGCTTCATTCTTATCGGCAGAACAATACTTTGTTTCGATGCAAGCTCTTAGCTAGTTCCCAGTTGTCTGACCCTCCCAAGTCCATTTTAATCAGGTGTGAGTAGCTACATCTAATGCCCCAATCCACCATCCTCCATAAACAAACTCCCTATCCCTTCCATTTCTTAAACCCTACTAAATTCTAGACTCCTCTCCTCTGAATTACCAAGTCTTAGTGAATTAAATTCTGCTACATTTTCAAGTCTTGGAAAGTTACTCGATTCCTTTTTTATGTTTATCATCCTTGCCTTTTATTACCGAAAACATTGCTTCAAAGCCCTTTCTTTCTTATTTTCTTCAGTATTTCACAGCCTTGTAGAGTTTTATTCTTCCTGCTTAATTTTCTATCATATAAATTTATGACTTTCTACCATTTACGTTATCAAATTCAGACATTTTTGATCTGAAATGAAGATATCTTTTAAAACAGAAATATTTTTTTAAAGTGCAATAACAATAATAAATCCATATTTAAGTTGTTAATATGTTTATATTCGTCTTATTTTCATTGGTATTGAAGTCCAGCGTTCAACTGTTCTATGGTGTATATGGTATATAAAAAAGATATGATGATGTGAAAAATGTATTCCTTACCAGTATAGTTTACCTGCTCATTCTAAAGAGAAATCTTAGCTAATTCAGTACTGGTATTAATGAGTGGTCATTTATTCTATACTGTACTTGAATTAAAAAATTCCTAAGTCAATTAAAAAAAAATGGTATTCAAAATAACACACAGGCTCTTAATAGCTTCAGAATTTTAAGTAAGACAGCGACAAAAGCTTTTGTTTTTTGTTTTTTTTTTTTTGTCTGATGGAAGGCCTGTTATAAATCTAAACTCTCAAGGAAATATAGTGTCTCTGTAATGATTCTACATTTGGAGTTTCCTAAATTTGACCTCAATCATGTGCATAGGGATCATTAACGAGTACCTGACATCTTACAAATAGACCGCTTTAGTTCACCACCTGCGTTAAAAAATCAAGGTCTACAGTGGGAGTCGAACCTGGATCTACCAGTCCAGAGACAAGCATGCACTCCAATGGGCTACCCTGGCCTTTCTAGTTTCAGGAATTTTATCAACAGGGCAACAACTATTATTGGAATTTTTCGTCAAATTGAAATTGCTAAATCGTCAGGTATTTTCCTTACTCAGACAAAAGTAAGCACATAAACATTGTTTACCTACTCCACTTATTTTTGTATTGTCACTTATTTTTGATGTTTTGTATTGTACCATTTATAGATATTTATAATTTTTTTTTGTCAATAAGGAATATATTGAGAATTGAACTCATATTTTTTGCATTGTGCTCTTCTCACTCCCCTCTCTCTAAAGAGAGGTATGGCTTATGGAGTTGTTTCATTATTTTTCGCTAAGAGAAGGCAAAAACGTCATTGTTGGCAACACAAAGGTAGTCAGTCCAGCGCAAACCAATCTGCGTGGTGGCCCGTTGCGAAATGTCACGTGACAGGAAAACAAGAACAGAATTCCTCGGTTGCAGTGAACGTTGCACTTTCACTGAACGTGACAAGGGGAGGATATAATGTCTGGTGACGTCATCAATTGTCTAAATAAATGAATTAGTCGAGGAGCCAAGCTTATCTAAACGGTGTATTGTTCAAGGATTATATTTATGGTTTGCCAGTTTCTGCCATTCTTTTATTGAGATCACTTGTTCAATACTTTCACCTTGTTTGGTAATTTTATATTGCATACATATTAATCCCGAGTTTTTTTTTTCTTAAATTAACAGCTTACGTAGCTTAATCACCCTTAGAAAGGCATTTTATTAAAGTTTCTTAATAATATTTTATAGTTGCTAAATAATTTTCCTTGTCTTGTAGTTAAAGATTTACGATATTTTTTTATTATTATCATAGCCCAAGTACTCAAAACTTTAAAACAGTAGCATTATAGATTTTTTTTTACCATAAATATAGGGACATCAATTTATCTTTTGAAGTACCAAATTAAAATATTTTCACTTTGCTCAGTGAAATTAAAAAAAAAAGAAACAATGAAACTTCTTTATACTATTTTGCTAAAAGTCTTTATCATAACTGTTATTTTATAATTTCCCACACTCGAATAGTATTCCGTCAGTAATATGACAGCTTATAAAAGTCGAGTCCAAACTTCTTATAAAGCGAGGAGAATGTCAGGCAAGCTAAAAGCATCCTGTTCCGTCATTTAAAGTAACTCCTAAAAGAGTGGCTTCAAAATGTCACGACATTCAATTCTCTCTGTCACATTCTTATTTATAACAAGCTTGTTCGCCACTCATTTTAATTTTTACATTTGCTGTAATCTTCTTTTCTATGTTTTGTGCTTCTCTGTTTAATAATTAAATTACGCTTGACGTCATTTGACTGTTCATGGAGAACTGTAAAGTGTCATTTACAGTATCGCTGTGCCCTCTTATATGTAAACACAATTAATTTTTAATCACACAAAATGTGACTCTGATTAAGACTATTTCTTTGACAAAAGATCTCAGTTTCATTTTCTGTAAATATTCCGACTGTGGATTGAACCTTAATTTGTATTTTTCGTCTTTCAATTAAAGTATTATTAGGGGAAACAGTATATCATGAATCAGTAGCAGTTATTATTTCAAATCAAACTTTTATAGCCGAATCGAGTTTAATTAAAAGACTCAAATAAAGTTTTTTAAGACTTAAAAAAACCACTCCATCCTTCATAATCACATAGCACGCTTTATATGTATATGGACGGCAGTCTATGATGGCAGTTGTATGACGACGGTTAGTGATATCAATTGTGTGACAGCATCTATGAAAACACGTTTATAATAACCGTCTATGACAAACGGATATGCTGAATTGTATAACACCACAAACTTGACGACGGTCTATGTAGATACATTTATGATGATGGTCTATGACAACACATGTGTGTCACCAGTCTATGAAGAACGTGTATCAGAACAGTCAATGACAACACGTTTGTGACAACAGTCCATGAAGAACATGTATGAAGACCATCTATCTGGTGACGACGTCTATGACGACTACAACACGGTGTGGTGACAGTCTATGAAGATATATGTATGATGACGGTCTATGGCAACTCGTGTGTTGTGACAGTCTATGAAGATATATGTAAACATCGATAAAAAGATTCCACATAATCACGTGAAATAACAATCAATCATCAAACCTCAATATGAAATGGGAAAACAAGCCTAAGGTCTTTTAACCGTAACAAGCGGTCTTCGTCAGAGTCAAAAACCCAACTGAAACACTAGATGCAGAAAACAGTCCATTGCTTTAACCCCTCACCAGATGTTTTCTGCATCTGGTGTGTCAGTTGGGTTTTTGACTCTGACGAAGACAGCTTGTTACGGTTATAGATCTTAGTCTTGTTTTTCCATTTCATATTGTGGTTTGATCATTGTCAGTGATATAAATATATACATAAAAAAAGATGTACTGATGATGTGATGCTTTTGATTGTTTATTGTTTAATCGTTGGCTTGTATGAGTACATGTAATGTATTTATCCATAATTACCTGCTACCTGATACAGGGTGGTGGTATCTGCCACGCTAGGAAATACCTGGTATCTCAGCTTGTCCAGTAACCACCCATAGCCCTACAAGCATGAGTTATTTCACTTTCTGCTTGGATAGTTTCAACCAGTTAACTAATTAGCCAGTATAAATGATTTACTTCCTAATTATTTAATTTTTTATTTATATATTTATTTATAATTCATATAGTTCTATTTAGTTATTTTAATTCTACTCTCTCCTTTAATTGGAGTAAATGAGGTGAACTAATTTATATTAATTTACTGCCAAGTGTTGGTATAAAGTGCAAACTACCCTCTATTTCCTAGGATAGCATATGGGGTCTAACTCAATTTTCGAGTGCAGCTGCGTCTACTTTCAGTTTCATAGGATAAACTTCGGTTTACCTTCAATTTCTTTAGTATAATATTCGATTTAGTATCAATTATGTAGTACAGTGTTAGTCTGTCCTCAATTTTCTAGTATATGGTACAGTATGGTCTCCATCCCTAGAATATGTTGATCTAACCCTGATTTTCTACAATAGAATACAGTTGTACCTCAGTTTGCTTAGTTATAATTGATTTACAACTTGTACCTCAGTTGTACTTAATAGTGTTGGTGTGCCTTCAATTTTCTGGTATAAAGTACAGTATGGTCTCTACTGCCTAGAATATGCTGATATGACTAATATTTTCTAGTATAGAATACACTGTCTCCTAAGTTGACCTTTTTAGAGTTGGTCTGCGCTCAATTTTCTACTATAGTATACAAGGGTTTTTCATAGTGTTGATCTGACTTTCATTTCCTTGTTTACTTTACATCATTTATTTATTTTGCTAAACTATGAAAATAAGGTTTGTTACATTAATATATAATATTATAATAACATAAATTATTACTTAGTAAACTAAATAATGAAAAAACTCTATTTAAATACATTGAGATATAGTAAATCAATCAGAATATAATCAATTATAATTAAGCAAACTGGAATGTATTGGCAGGTAACTAAATTAAATGTTTAATCATTGCTTTAAATTGTCTTGAGTTATTAACAAAATACACTTCGATCCTGACTATTGTAGTTCATAATCTTGCAAACGAGTGACGGATTAATGGAATAATTATTTATTGATATGGGTAAGGAGTAATTTTTTTTGTTTTTAAAATACGATGAGACACGTAGAAATGTGATTGGAAATGAGATAAATGGTATCAGTTAACTTCGTAGCAGGTTCTACGAGAAAGGAGATGAGGAATATTATAGTTTGGACAAAGAAATTAGTTGTGAGTTGAATCGGTAGGATAACTGGACTTATACGAGATCTTCATAAGGAATTTCAAATGGATGGATCAAGTAAATTTTGATAATGATTGTAATTCCGACTTCAAATAGATGAGGCATGTTCTGCAATTGGACGAACAAGGGATTTGTACAGAGTAACAGGGGTATAGTTAGCTTTGAAGCCCTATTGTTTGAAACCCAGCATTTTCATGCAACTCTTTTTAAAATCAACAATGTCGTTATTGATTTAATTTAGAATTCAAAAATACCCCTATATCTTTTAAGCCTAAATGAATCAGATTTTTAGGTTTAAATTACAAGGATATGGTTGTATTTTTTTTATATAAGAAAAAGATATTATGGTATATGTAGAAAAATAGATTAATTTACGAGTAAAACTACTGAATTTAGTTCAGTAACTATAAATTAATTTAGTTGCCTGTCATTAAGTTGCAGTTTGCTCAGTTATCATTGATTATTTGAAGAACACTAGACCAGAATTTTATTTATTAAAAATTGAAGAAGTTCACATTACTTAGAGAAAGGAACTAGATGACGGATCTTAAGACTAAGGCGAACAATAAAAAATTCAATATCCCATTATACTGAACAAATGTCATTGAGAGATAACGAAAAAATACACTGATTTTAATCATTGTTTATATTACAACGATTCAATTTTGTAATAAATATATTAATTGGGAATAAATTATGTTATTTATAAATAAAATTCATTATTAATTAATTTCTTATTATTTTAATATATTGATAAAGATTTAGAACGCATACTGTGTTACTAGAAAATTGTAAAAAAAGAGTAAGAAAGAAGAATACAGCATTTATTATTGATAACAGGCCATAAGCTGAGTATCCCGAATTATACTGCTAACTTGAAGGGAAACCGCTTGCTATACTAGAGATCTGAGTATCGACTACTCCTTACAGTGGATAATTTAGGAAGAATACACAACTAAAACTTTGAAATTTGAAGGTAAACAAACTCTATACTAAAATATGTTTTATGTTATTATGTACACTACTATTATGTACCACTATTATGTTGTTATGTACATTAAAATATGTATTATGTACACTAAAATATGTATTATGTACACTATTATGTACTCAATTCTAGAAAATTGAGAAAGACGACACGTTATACTTGAATACTGAAGGTAAACTAAACGCTTATCTAGTAAATAGAGTAAAGCTCAATCTATACTAGATTGTTGTTGAAACATTTTAGACTGCACTAGCAAAATGAGTAAATGAGTTAATTATTATTGAAATACTGCACACTATGCTAGAAAATGAGTAAAACCTTACAGTATAGTTAACTACGAGTATTATTGAAATACTTCACACTATACTAGGAAATTGAGTAAACCTTCACTCTATATTAGATTCTTGTTGGTATACTTCACTAATATTGGTATACTAGAAAATTGAGTAAACCTTCACTTTATATTAGATTCTTGTTGGTATACTTCACACTATACTAGAAAATTGAGTAAATATTCACTCTATATTTGACTCTTGCTGGTATACTTCACACTATACTAGAAAATTGAGTAAATCTTCACCCCATATTAGATTCTTGTTGGTATACTTCACACTATACTAGAAAATTGAGTAAATCCTCACTAAATATTTGATCTTGTTGGTATACTTCACACTATACTAGAAAATTGACTAAATCCTCACTAAATATTAGATCTTGTTGGTATACTTCACAATATACGAGTACTAGAACATTGACTAAATCCTCACTAAATATTAGATTCTTGTTGGTAACTAGATTTCACACTAAGGTTAGATTCTTCACACTATACTAGAAAATTGAGTAAATCCTCACTCAATATTAGATTCTTGCACGTATACTGCACATTATACTAGAAAGTTGCAATCTTTACTAAGTTATATTAGAATGATGAACAGTATACTAAAAATAATATGAAATATCTCACAAGATGGCAGAAAATTGAGGATAGAGAACGTACTTTACAACACTAGCATTCAAATTTACTAAGGAGTATGACGTATGTTACTATACTACACTCACTAACATACCAATTTACATAACTCTTTTCTAAGGGTTATGCATATTATTTTTGTAGAATCGATGTGTTATTTATACACGGAGTGTTATTTAAAGCACTAGTGTTAGAATGGTTATTTTTGTCTTTTTGAAATATTTATTTAACCTGGATGACTCAAGTTGGTCTGTTTGGTTGTTTTTCTCCTCGTGATGGTGACAGTAGCTTTGACATCTCCATGGTTTCCCTTTATATATGATTAACTAATGCGTCTTCAAGATGATGGCATCAGGTTATTATAGCCCTAAATAAATGCTTGCATCACCATGAGAAGAGCATTAGGGCATTGTCTCAGCCCTACAGGCAAGCTGGTTACTCCCTTAAGTTGTTATTTCACGCAGTCACTTTCAAATCTCATTACCCAGGCAGCTCCTCCTCTTCTCTCCCCGGCCATTCTAATTCCCTCTGGTGTCAACCCTGTCCGCCTGCTTCAACAGATCAATGCATCCATACTCCTCTCTCACTTCTTTCTTTCATTATAACTTGTTTATATTATAATTTTATTTACATGTTTAACAAACATCAGACGGCGTTATATCCGACTGCTTTCCTTTGACTGACAGCAGGAACAATACTAATGCAAATAGCATGTCGCCTCTTCCTTAGAACATATAATTTACATTTTCTACAGTTAATTTATATTTGATTCATTATAATATTCTTGAAAAATAACTGACATCTATTATTGTTTTCTATTAACTTTTTATTCTACTGTTAAACAAATCAAGTAAGTGTATATTACGTATATTTATACTAAATATCCTTCGTGTATATTACATACAGTATTATAATTATATTATTTTAATTATATAATTAATACAATTACTATTTATGAAGGTAAATTTTGCCATATGTATAAAACTAATTCATACTTCACGTATTTAGTAATGAAGAAATGGTATTTTCAAATTTGGATTTTAATATTTATTTCTTGGATAATGTAACAATTTGAAAAGCCGGATGTTTATTTGTATTATATTTCAGTCGCAAAGTAGTTATTATTACCTTATAACTGCTGTCTTTTATTCGCTATGTTCCTTAGATTTCCTCCCACAAGTAAATAAAATTATTTAAGTTCTCATGGACAGTATAATCTTCTATAATCTTTCATTATAGCTTAAGCTTTCTGAAGACAACGTTCAGCTCAATGAGATGTGTTGTATTGAATTTCATCGAAATGTTATATTTTTTTTTTAGGACATTATTTTATTTTAAAATGTGATAATCTTGTTTCAACTGGACTTCATGAAAGCAGACATTACATACAACACGGTTCTGTTGAGTTACTAGGAGTATTAAACCCTAGCTTTACCATTCTAGAGGTGAGTATGTGGCCACTGCATAACCTTACCTCATTCGCAGACCTTAGAAAAAAGTAAGAAAAAATGCATATTGCACACCAATTAAATATATTTAACGCTTTACAAAAGACAGCACATGCTGAATGTTCTTTTTGTAATGTATAACCGTCTATATAATACCACTGATTTAAAATTTGAAATAGCAATTAGGTTTGTATTGGCTAACCGTATAGAATTAATTGAGACTAATTTTCTAATTTTCGTTCCTAAGATCACGTTTATTCTTGGAAATAAAAAACAAAAAAAAAATAAACTAATCATGTCTTAGAAGAAGTACAGCTAATAATGATGCTGTTTGAATCAATTGTTTGAGAGTTTTTTGCAATTACAGTTTGAAAATCAATAGGGGGAATGATTAAGTTGAATAAGTCTGCAGTACGTGAGTGAAGGAGTGCAATTATAACTGAAAAGCCGAAGGTGAAACTGATACATGACCAGCGTCAGAGTCCCCAGGCTTTCAATGGTGTTTGAGTGGAAGGTAAGCCTTCGACAGTGGGACACGTCTTCTTTGATCTTCTCTTTGGGGTCCTTGATGGGTGCTGATCTACATATTAAAGCTACATACTTTACACAGTCATTGTTTGGACTGCTGTGCTAGACCAGTGTTTCTCTGCCTGACTGGTGTGCATCTCTTGTAAATTATATGTCAATACGTTGGCATCTCCTAAGCAGTGGAAGACATCATGTTTGGAGTTAGCTTTGGGTATTCTTATGGGATGGTAACTCAGTTATTAAAATGACGAACTTTTGCAAGCATAATGCACTATCAAAGTGCCATTGCACACTTGGGTAGTCATTGGTTGGACTATGCTGTGTACTAGACCAGTGTTCTGAACCTGTCTGGGGTGCATCTCCTGCAAGTGCGCTACTAAGATGTTAGATGAATATCTACAGCTTATATTAATTTAAATAAATGCCACTTTCGACTGTTTTTGAGGACAAAACTATCTTAATAGGCCTTTCATTTAGATTTTATTAAAATAATTTAATTAGGTCACACAACATTTTTAAAACTCAGTTTCCACAAATAATTTTTTTTTCTCAAAAGCAATGAGTCCTACAAAAGTTTTGCTTTTTTGATGTGTTATATTATCCTTTATACAAGCGATTACAGTATAGTACTTTTAGTACACGTCTTACTGCAGGTATAGGAAATCCCAACCTACTAACTCCTAAGCTGGGGGGCCGGGTTAGCAGTGGTTAACATACTCAGATGCGGCAAAAGAGCTTTCATGTAAAAAAGGCATCAGTCTGTTTTGTTGTTGTTTTCAGCGATATGGCTGTATAAGCTGGGATCGCTAAATAATACCAAAACAGGTTAACATACTCGCCTCTGGGCTGGTAGTCCGGGGTTCGATCCCCACCTGACCCTCAATTTATTCACGCGGGAGGTGAATACATCTGACTGCATCGTCCCTTGGAGAGGACGTTAAGCCGTCGTTACCGAGCCTGAACGATGTCAAATACCCGTTAAATATCGCTACTCGAAATGCACTTGGGTTAGGCAAAATTTAAGACTCCGAATATAGAATCTGTACAGTGAACGTTGAAACAAAAAGCTGGTAAATGGCTGACGTTATCACCTGCAAGGAGATCGATTTAAACAATATATATAAACAAAAATAAAAACTCCTAAGCTAGATCATAGATGTCATTAGCGAATGATTAATTTAATTTTTTTTTTAACGTGGAACGCATGTAAAGTTGTTAAACTCAGTGCTGTAGGATAAAATATAATAAAGGCTTCATGATGTAGGGGAGACGCCATGTGACAGTGTATGGCGTGTGTTAGGAGATACCGTGCGATAGGGGAAGGCGCCATATGCCCAGAGCAACCCATTAAAGAGGGATAAGCCTTTGTCATTACTAATATGTAAAGCCTAATGAGAAAATGTGAAAATTAAATATATATAAATATTTGTACAAACTGACAGCAGATCTTCATCCAAGGATATACTGTTAAGTAGCAGAACAGATTCTGCATTCACGATCTTTTTTCAATAATTTCATTTTTTTCTAAAACACCATTCTATGATCTAAAGGCATCGAAGAACAGTTTCGGATGTTCGATTATGTTATTGGCTCCAGTATGTTCATAGGAAATTTGTTATTTTTACTGCCTTCACATCATATAAAAATGGTTAGGAAAAAAGTGCAATTAATTGAATTGTAGATAGTATTTGTAATGACAGAATCTGCTCTACTAATATGTATAGTAGTAATATATTTTGCATATCACTATATATCATATAATATGATATATTATTATAATACCTATTTCAATGATCAAAGCCATCAATAAGAAATGGGGAACCATAAGTAATCGAAAATAAGATCTTTCATACCAGTTGTTAATCATAGTGGATCTTCGTTATGACGTTCAAAAACCCAACTGAAAACTAGATTAGGCAGAAAAATGCATATTTGGTGAGGAGTTGAGTGAATGTTTCAGAATCCTCACTAGATGTTTCATGCATACTAGTTTTCAGAATATGACGAGAAATTTGACATCGACGAAGACCATCTTCGTTCACGGTTGAAAGATCTATAGTCTTGATTTTCCCATTTCTAATCCTGTGGTTTGATCATTGATTGTATGTTTCACGTGTTTAGTGTGAAATCTTTTTATATATATATATATATATATATATATATAATATTATATAAAACTATATTAACAAAATGATACACGCAGTAAATGAATCACAGAAACTACTAACTATCTTCCTTATTACAAGGCAATCAAACTCACTACGTAGTGAGTTGCGGATGATTCATCTTCTAATCACTGTGAATATAAGCTTATATCAGTTTTAAGTTCGTGGAACTCTTTTCATTAATGAGTGTATATATATATATATATATATATATATATATATATATTATAGCTTTTCTTTATCGAGGTTTAGTCTGGAATAAAAGAATTCTTTAAAAATAACGTAGGCTAAAGTTTCGTCTATATTCTAGACATGTTCAGGGCTACAGAATTAATTAACAAAAAAAAAAAGAAAAAACCTGTTATATTATTTACATGATCTAGCCCTGAATATGTCTATAAATATAGACGAAACGTTGGCTTAAGGTGTTTTTGCTAGTTATTTTACATTTATTAAACCTGGATAACGGAAAATAATATACGCTGACTATATGTGGTCGAAATAAGAAACTTTTATGTATATGTAACATAATATACTTATGAGGCACTCCTATAGCTTTCTTGTACCTGGGTAGCGAGATATGTGTATTTATTGATAAGGTATTTACCAGATTCAACGAAGCTTGGTATGTCATTAGAAAGAGACCAGACCATCGATCTCTGCTCTAGCTGTAGAAAGTGGGCTAAAGGCTTTATTGATGCTGATACATCCATTGTTGAAGACAGTCACTGACGGTCAAGAGATGAAAGCGAGTAACTGACTGAGATCCATGACATTTTGTTACTAGAAAATATTGTCGCTGCAAATACCTTCCACAGTTTGTTCCATCATATTTGTACCATATAGGACCTTCCTAGTAATACTACATTCTTGCTGGTTCATTTTTTGCAATCTGGAATATGAAAGAATCTGGTTCTATTCATTTCCTGTGATGTTATCTTTACTAAGGGGCCAGGGTAGGCCAGTGGCATACGTGCTCGCCTCTAGGCTGATAGATCCGGGGTTCAATACCCACTCTGGCCCTCGATTTATTCACCAGTTGAAGTGAATAAATCTGACCATGTCATCCCTCAGAGAAGACGTTAAGTCGCCGTTCCCGAGCATGTAGGATATCATGTACTCGTTAAAAATCTCTACTCTAAATGAACTGGCGTTAGGCAAAATTTACGACGCAGTGTAGAATGCTCATTGTGTGGTATCACAAGGGGTCCAATGTTCGGCTTATAGGAACATTTCACATGGGACTGCCACTGCAACCTAAGCTATTGTCGGCTTTTTCATTTTCATAAGTATTTGGAGCAGCGAAATATTAAATTACAATAAGTATTATTGAATAGAATTATTTGTTAAACTTCTCCAAGCATATAATTGCATATTTACAGTTGAAATATTTTGTCAGTTTTAATAACTACCTGTATGTTGAACGATATGAATTTCTTGATTCATTATAAATTGTGTAATAATCTTGTGTTTAGAAAAATGTTCTTTCCATCAGAATGAACTCCAATTGTATTCAACCATGCTTGCTCAACTCTGGTTTCCTTGTACTCCCCTTTTGCATTGCACAATATAACATTATTACTTTTAATTAAGATGTTTTCCGGTGTCATCATACAAATATTATCGATTTTAGATTCAGACTAAAGCAATCTGAAAATATTTCAGCCTGGTATGACACAATCATTGAGTTTTAGTATCTCATAAACATAGATTCTGTTACGTATGCATTGTTTTACCATTTTACCATTTCAGTTGTCATTTATATTCCTTTATTATTGTAATATTTGACCGTAATTACTAATTGGAGAATTTTTATTTAAACCGATTTTTTTTTAAATTTATAATTAAAATATTAAAGACTCCTCAAGCGCGTTCAACATCGTATAATGAAATCATAATCATGAAGTCAGCCACTCTTATATTGCTTTATCGCTTGAGCAGTCGCAGTGAAATCATAATCAAAATCATCTGCAACCCTTGTATTGCTTTACCGCTTGAGCAGTCGCAATGAAATCATAATCATAATCAAAATCATCTGCCACCCTTGTATTGCTTTATCGCTTGAGCAGTCGCAATGAAATCATAATCATAATCAAAATCATCTGCCACCCTTGTATTGCTTTATATCTTGAGCAGTCACAATGAAATCATAATCATATTCAAAATCATCTGCCACCCTTGTCTTGCTTTATCGCTTGAGTAGTCGCAATGAAATCATAATCAAAGTCATTTGCTACCCTTGTCTTGCTTCATCTCTTGAGCAGTCGCAATGAAATCATAATCATAATCAAAATCATCTGCCACCCCTTGTATTGCTTTATATCTTGAGCAGTCACAATGAAATCATAATCATAATCAAAATCATCTGCCACCCCTTGTATTGCTTTATCGTTTGAGCAGTCGCAATGAAATCATAATCATAATCAAAATCATCTGCCACCCTTGTATTGCTTTATCGCTTGAGCAGTCGTTCGGATATTCCTTCATTATGCCAATATTCGATAATAATTATTTCTGCTCACTGTTGTGTTTGTAGTTAGTATAGTGAATTAGTAATCGCCTAATTCTGCGAAATGCTTCGCCTCAAATATGCCGTATGACTTTATTGTTATCGATATTCAATAACTATCGTGAGTATTTTTGCTCAGATGAGACTCTTGGATGTATTTTGTATCACACTGTACTTCTCTCAGTCACTGTCTTTAAATTACTGTACTCAAAGCGTCCGCTCAGTCAACACATGTGATTTACCATTTCATCAAACTAATCATTGAGTGGATATACTTAAGAGTTAACCAATTTCCAGATAAAGCTCATTCCAAAGTGAAAGTTACTTCCTCCATACTTAAGACATGACTAAACAACCTTAGCCAATCTTTAATTTTATTGTCTTCTTATACAAGCCAAGTGAGTGACACTTTACTTCCGTTAATCTTTTTAAAGTACTCAATTTCATAAGAATTTCCAAAAGGGTTTAAAATGAAGTAATTAACTTTGTCGTGCTTAATATAATATTGAATATTTTGTTTTACAATATTAATTAAGTTGTATAACTATGGCAATAACTATTAAAAACCGAAAGTGTCTTTCAACCATGCTCAGCCAAGGAGCTCTCATCGGACAGCTAATAGTCATGGTCTTTCATTGAATCACTGTCTTAAAGTCTAGACTCTTAAACCAGTAGTCATGGATTTCCATTGAGTAACGCTTCAAAGTCCTGACTTCAAACAATATTCATTCATGGTATTCGAGTAATTTTGAGGGTATTTGGCAAAAGAATATTGGGGAGGTCCAAATTATTTGGTGGTCTATCTTTGAAGCCTGCTTGTTACATGGTTTATAATTCTTATTCTATTATATTTATACTTTTTCATTCATTTCTTTTACTTTGATTTCATTTGTTTTTTATCTTGTTTTTTTAATCATGGGGTTTCAACACATTAACGCATGTACAGAACTTCAAAACTTCATTTGGTTTAGCATAATTTTTTTTTCTTTTCTATACGTCCCCATGTTTGTCTCCTAATATGTGTTTCATTCAACATTTTCTTGAAAGAGCAGAAGAAAACTCACAACAATATTTCGACATCCTTCGTCATCAGAAAGGTATAGGGAAGTCACTTAGAATACTTGTGAAGACTAAAGTCTCTTTCCCAGAGGCACTCTGTCAGTGATACCACATTATGCAGAGTAGAGAGACAAGGAAAAATAATAAGTAATAATAAAAATTTCATTTCATATTTATTTGTTCCTGATTACTTATTTCTTTAAATAATTTTTTATTTAATTTACATTTTTATTTGATATTTTGTAGATATTTTTTTTATTTTATTCTTTTTCATTATTATGTATATATTATGGTTCCTTGTCTCCCGTCTTTCAGTAAGGTGGTTACACTAACTGAGTGCCCCTGAGTAGGAGACTCCAGTCTTGGTTTGTCTTCCTAGCTGTTCACTTTATACTGACGATGACGAATATTTCAAAAATTATAACATGGATCACACACTTATTTCCTTTGAAATCCTTAAGTATAATTTTTTTAATTTTCGCATTTAAAATTTTTTACATCTGTTTATGCGAAATGTTTCAAATAACTGTAAAAGCCGGATTTGAAAATTTGATTAGGAACTGGAAAACTGACAGATACCTTATATATTTTATTATTTTTTAAAATACTGTCAATATCTTGTCATATGTATAAGACAACAGAGAGAAAACCGGCGTCAAACAATTTACGATATTTCGTCCTCTATCGTCATTAGGGCTAGAAGTTAACAATTTGTAAAGATATACTCAAGCTTTGGAAGGCTCTTTCTGATGAAATGTAAAATGTATCAACAAAATTAATAGCTCATGATAGTAAACGTCCGTACAATGCATAGAAAATAACCAGAATTTTAAACCTTTTGCTCTAGATTGGCAGTACTTACTAGCAAAATATTTGAACCCTTGGGAACTTGATACTTTCAGTGGTCCAAAACGATGAAAATCAGTTAGGGTTGTGGGATGGCTAGTGTCAAATACTTGCCTAAAAGGGTAATATTGTCAGGTAAATATATGACAATGCAGGTATTAAATTACAAAATAAGTACATATGTAATAATTTTTGTAATTCACAAAATGGCCTAACAGTTTTGACACCCCCTATTTTAAATTGTTTCCATTTCTTTGCTTATTTTCTAATATACTCGTACCTAACCTAATACATACTGGCTTATTTGTAGGCTTATGATAGCTACACAGACATCTGAAATATACTTAATATTGTTATTAAAATTACCGGTTATTTTAGGAAATAAATTCTTAAACTCCTCTAATTAAAATTACTTTACACGTCAGAAATAAAATTAAAAATTCATTTAACGAATTACTTAAGAAATAATTATCACTGAAAGAAAAAAAAGTGTAATAAATTCGTTGATATGTTATATACCCGGGATGCGATATGAGTGCTAGTAGGTTGAGTGTGTGTTAACTTCATTATTCGTTTGTGGGAGTAGTGGGATTTTACCCTAGGTTTGTATTTGTAGGGACAGATGTTGGAGATCCCGTGCCCTTCTCTTATCTCTGTCATCAACCCAATGGATTATTCTCAACATCCACCCTTGCAGACTTTAATTCTATGGGACTCTTTAATTACCATAATTGTTTAATAATTTTAAAAAGTTGTTATACTTTTGGTCTATCTTTATAGTTAATATGACTGAAGACAATGAACAAACTTATATTTGAAACTGTTAAAATAGAATTTATTTTGAAATGCTATCGACTACTGAAATGACGCGTAATGAGTTAATTTTATCCTTTTCACTTAACTCCCACGCATGGGTTTTACTAATTACGTCGTAACAAGGGCAGTGTATATGTAGCTCTTTAGAGAATCTATAACTTATTTTATGTTATTTGCTGTGTTATATCTAAAACTTTAGTTGTGTCTTAGTATATGCAGGAGGGTTCAGGCTAGCTCAGTGGTTACGTACTCGCCTCTGAACTGATAGGACCGGGGTTCGATCCCCACCTGGCCCTCGATTTATTCACGCAGGGAGATGAATAAATCTGAGTATGTCATCCCTCGGAGAAGGATGTTAAACTGTCGGTCCCGAGCCTGTACGTTGTCAGGTACTCGTTAAAGATCCCTACTCTAAATATACTTGAGTTAGGCAAAATTTAGGACTCCCACTGTAGAATCAATATTCATTGTGTGGTATCACAAAGGGCCAATGCTCGGCCTAAGTGTGTCCCTTGTGGGACTGCCTCTGCAACCTAACCTAACCTTACGGAGTATTAACGGATAGAGGGGGGGGGGGGGGGGGCAAATCTTACGACCGCCCCGGGCTCAGAAATGGGTCCACTGGACATGATGGAGAAGTTGACAATGAAAGTTAATGTCGTGGGACTGTAGGTGGAATGAGGTGACTGGTTGTATAGTTGTGTTGTGGAGTGAGATGTCCAGAGCTGACTGGAGTGCATCACCAGGTTAGACATTACAAGAGCTAATGAGACAGAAGCAGTGCCTGGCGCTGGCCACAGGCTTAGCAGCCCACACGAAAGCCTCATCAGTGCCACCTCACTGGGTCACTCCACGCCTTATATCACACTTGCTACAATTCCTTCTCAATTTCCCTTCACTCAATACCCTCACTCTTATCTAACTATTGTTTTTTTTCCTATGTCTTTATTTTGCCTTTTATATCGTTTAAAATCATACTGAAATCAGCAGAACTCTAGCAGTTTCTTTAGCGCCTAGGGCGTCCCTCCCTGTCATCTGCTTGTTAATTTATTAAATAAAAATATTCAATAAATGACGATATTAAAATTAGCCCGGCGTACTGAATCAGTTACTACAAATGACAATTCTTGCGAATTTTTTTATGTTGCGTTATAGCTGAGTATTTAAATAGACATACAAATTATCGGTATTAGGCAAATATTTTTCCTCAGCTTGAGGATAAAATTAAAAAAAAGTAAAGTTCCTAATTCTTTTACGCAATTTCTCTGTTTGAATGGCTACCCTTTGCAGTAACTGAATGCGCTTGCGCAAATAAACATAGGGGCCATGCTAATTCAGTGGTTAACGGTTAACTTCTGAACTGGTAGGTCCGGGGTTCGATTTATTCACGCAAGAGGTGAATAAATCTGAACATTTCGTCCCTCGGAGAGGCTGTTAAAACCAACAGTCCCGAGCCTGTATGATGTCAGATTTTCATTAAAGATCCCTACTCTACATGTACTTGAGTTAGATAAAATTTAGAATTCCTAATGTAGAATCAACAGGTAATTTAGCTCGCTCATTTACGAAAATGGGTGCCAAATAATAAATGGGCCATAATTCCCACCCTTAAAACAACACTAAAAGGTGAAAGCCTTATAAGTTTGGGCGTTAGAAAACAAACCAAACCAAATAAAAATGGTAAAAATTACAATTATATCCTGTTGCAGCCAAAGGGCTAATATTTTCATAATTTAATTAACATTGGCAAGTGTTCAAGGTGTATTATCCTAAATTATAATATCGTATAAAATTTTGGTTCTTTTATTTCGTATTTCTTGTATTTTAGCCCGCTTAAAATCTCTACCTCTCTCTCTTTTTGCTTCGTCACTGAAACATACCTTCTTTTAATGTAATGTAACCATAAATTGGCTAGTAAATATATAACACTTGAAAGATTGTGCGTTATTTTGAATTTAATTTTTTTTTCTTCTAAAAATTTTAGTTGTATAAGTTTTGAACCCATGTAGTTTACTAGTACTTCTAGTGTCACGCAATTGAACAAACTGGTTGCCACTGACTTACTAGGTCGTCATGATCATTAGCAGTTTTTGACCGAATCAACACCTGGTGTAATAAACTAATCTACATTGCTGTTTCATGATAGCTTCAATTAGAAAGCGCTGTAATGGAAAGGAACGTTACATGGTCTCCTGTTGTTTTTTTTATTTCACTGTCGTATAATGGTTGGTTGGACTCATTGTATTAACTAACTTACATTCTTAAAGTTTTTTACTAACTGCCTGGTATTATTTTTTTCCTTTTTTTTTTCATGAAATACATGTACGAATCATTTGAATTGCTAAAAATTAACTTGATTAGTAGAAAAGTTATTTAAACCTGGAAAACTAAAATCAATCAAGACCTCTTTATGTATATGTACTGTACTCATGTTGGCTGATGCTTTCTGGTCAACAGTCATTTATTAAAAGATCAAAATAAGCTAATATATGTTCTATATATGCTATGGATAAGTTCGTACAATAACTGATACCTTCAGAATCTTGTATATTTTGTCTTCGATTGATTGATCTTTCTGATATATTATTTATTACAGAATAACACAGATAGTTAAAAGTTTTACAGTATTGCGTCAGATATTACGAGGTCCTTGCAGCAACTTGCAACACATTGTCTTGTTAGCTAAATGGGTTCTAATACTGATTTTAGCATCCAAAATATTGTTGTTATTGTGAAATTAAATTGTTAATTTCTGATGAATTAGAATAATGATATTTGATGGTTTGATGGAATTAGAGCACATAGTAATATATGATTATAATTAGTAAAAATACGTATGAAGTGCCAAGAAATGGTGTATTCTGATGAAATAACCATCCAATCGAAAAATACAAATGAGGGAAGCATCCAATAAAAGACAAGGATAGGACTCTAACCTGAATTTTTTTTCATGGATTCGTGCTATTCTCTGTACAACACTTATTACATTTTACTGCACCAGCAATTGCATGAAAGCTTACCCTTTTGAGGTTTGGCCTCGTGAGAGATTACCTTTGAAACTCCTTAAGAGATCGCAACATGAAACTCACAGCGAGGGCTGCTGCCTATAGCTACTGCCTTTGAAAGTCTGGCAGCAGTAACCCACATGATAGCCATTACGTTGCTATCTCCGAGTTCCAGTATCCGTCCTTGCAATATGCAGCTATTGGTTTTTTCCGGTTTAGTTTCAAATCGTTGCTGATGACGTCATGCTTAGTTCTATTTCCAATATTTTTAATATACATACACGCAATGTGTTTTAAACAAATTTATAGTAGAATATTATTGTGTATTTTTATTTATATATACGGGATTTTCAATTTCTTCAAATAAATATGAAAATTGGTGACAGAAATTCTGCCTTTTGTTTCTCCTCTAATAATATATTGGAGTTACTTAATTTAAACGCGTTGCCGTCAGTTATTATGTGGTATTTACTCATTTTGGATATATATATATATATATATTGTGATGTCACATATATATATATGTTTCATATATATATGAAACATATCACTTGGCCAACTCCTTTTCCAGTTGAACCCTGTTAGCAGGAGGTTGGTTCGTGGGATCGGGTCTCTCAGTCTTAAGATCGTGAATGCCGAGACTGCGGTTAATTTTAATGATACTTGTTTAAAAGAAGATCTGCTGCCTATTTATACCAATATATATATATATATATATATAGTTCAATGTACTATCAATTTTGGATCGTATTTTCATCAAAAGTACATTGAACTGTATTTGTCCATTTCGGATCGTATTTTCATCAAAAAAAAAAAATATATATATACACAAAACCATAGTTTATCGGGACTTGGTCAGTTCTTCAGGTTCAAATTAAACTCTCATTGCCAAAGTGTCGGTCTTAATTTACAACCTTTTTCATACGCAGAAGTATAAATTTTGAAACAGAAAAACTAAGTATTACATTACAAATTATTTTACAAAGAAAAATAGTGTCGATTTTTAACAACTGTAGCCTGAATGAACACGCGACACTCTAGGATATATATATATATATATATTCAAATAAAACAGATCCGATCGGACAATACACTTTAAAAACTTTGAGAAACAAAGTTTCTTTGTATACGGAGTGTTGTATATATATATAATCAAAATATCACTTGATGTAATAGATGGATTAATTTACACAATGTAACTAATTTGGAAACAATGCTCTTGTTTCGAAATTAGTTTCATTGTGGTAAATTAAGCCGTATATATATATATATATATATAGAGAGAGAGAGAGAGAGAGAGAGAGAGAGATGAGAGAGAGAGAGAGAGAGAGAGAGAGAGAGAAGATTCCAAATACAGAAAGTTAAGAAAAAAACACGTTTCAAACACATAGTGTTCTTCCTGAGGTTTCATTAATGGTTGTTTCATCAGTCATCCAACACATGTAAGTCAGCCACTGATGTAATCAGAGGAAGGACGCGCTGTTCTCGAAACGCGTTTTTTTTTAAACATATTAAGTGGGAGTGAGTTACTTATAGATATATTCTTTTAATATTCAGAGTGAAGATGGTGTATGCTACCCTGTTTGAGGTTGCCTCGACATGCTTGATTGCCCAATCGGAGGCAGTAATAATACCTAGTACTTAATGCTCTATTATACAGCATGTAAGTCGGTCGGTGGACTCCATCGGGCCCCTGGCAGAGGGGCTGTCTGCTTCTTGCCCGGTATTCTTTCAAGCGTGCCTAACTCTACCACTAATTTCCATAACTCTTAGTAAACCCCTCCTCACTTCCTTATTTCCTTTTCGACCAATTAATAGGTTCTGGTGAAACAGTCAATTATATTGTTTAGTCAACTGACGTAAATCATCGTGAAAATATATAATAAGTTTAACTTTCGAATCGTATGCATAAGGGACCTTCAGAGCGTATCGCCTCCTCTGCCTTGACAACTTCAATATTCTATGTATATTATACTTCAATATTATTATTACTTCCACGATTCCTTAACATAACGAACTGATCATTTCTACTTCCATTTTATTAGTACTAAGTAAGGTGTTACTGATCCCTTAATCATAGTTTATGAACATAACCTTCTTTTCAGATAACAGTTTCATACTTCTATCTTACATTTCTTTCAAATGCTGAATTATAGCCTTTTGTCTCTAATGCTGTGCTAATGGTGAAAAATTGCAACACAACTCCTAAAATGAAATATTTTATTAGAAATAGAAATATTACTTTTTGGGTAATATCCAAAATAATCTATACACATTCACTAGTTATGCAAGCATTTATTTTGTGGTATTTATTCTTGATTAGAAAGGTGAAGAAACACTAAATCTCCACTCAGTATAACTATACTTCTTTGTGTGGAGAGATAGTGTTTTTTCCCCTTTCTAATCATGAATCTACATACTCGTATAATTTTGTATATTAAATATGAATTTTAAATAATAGGTATAATATTAAAAAAAATTTAAATTACAGATAACACATCCGCGAAAAAAAGATAAAAAGCACACTTACTAAATTCAATATTTCGAACTGTTGTTCGTCATCGGGAGAAGACTAGAAGGGAGGCGAAGTGAGAGAGATCTCCCCACGTCGAAAGACTAATCACGAGTCTTTCTTCTAGTCTTCTCCTGATGACGAACAACAGTTTGAAATATTGAATTTAATAAATGTGCTTTTTCGCTTTTTTCTGTGTCGTGTTTTCTATAATTTAAAGTTTTAAAGTCCGCGTGGACCGTTTATTCAATTTAGTGATATTAAAGAAATTCTGAGTTTTGTCCGTGAAAAAGGAAATGTTTTCTTAAAACTGAGAGAAAAACGGATGAAGTAGACTAAACAGTTAATACCCACTTTTTACAGTTAAAGTTAAGAAATAATTTCAATTTTAAAACGTATACTTAAACTATAATATATTCTTTTACTTTTATTAATTAAATTTCTTTAGTTTTTTAAAATTATACTTCTATTGATTTTTTACAAAAAAATTAAAAATTTAAAAACTCACGATGTTGTGATTTTTTTCGTTTTCGATAGCCGTCTAAACCATAGGCATTATATAACACTCAATAAAGTACCTAGGTACCTCTAAGGAGGAGGAGAGTGTCAGGGTAGGATCAAATTGAACTGACAGGCTTGTCTTGAACTGTTCAGTTATGAAAGCAAAATGGAATCTATCTTTTTTTATTTGAATTATCTACTATTGGAAGTGACAGGCCATTATAATTCTTTGAACTTCTTAGTTAGCTGTGTGAATCCTTTTATTAAAAACTAGAGATCTAAGTTGATGCTTTAGAAGTAATTTCAGTGAATTCATATCAAAACTGGTAAAATGATTACATTTTAGTTATATGAAGGCGATAGGAAATTAATTATTTTTACCATTTTACCTTACTAATAATGTGTTAAAAATGATGGTGGATGAATCTAGGTTGTGATTTGTTTGCATGGTGCATGGCTTAATGGATTGCATGCATGTGCATGTTGTTAATTGTAGCCTGGTGCAGGTGATTATGAATGACATGGATGCATGTTTATAACTGTTGAGGAAGCTCATTAGTGAGAGCTGAATGACTGGCCTGTTCATGTAAACTAGGAGTCTCAATGTCTGTTTACTTGTGAACCTCCTGAAAGCTACATTACCATCTGTGGACCCCTCTCCCCCTCTCCCCCCCTCCCCCCGCCTTGCTTAAATCATAATAATAAGTGCGTAAATTTTCAAACAAATATTTGTTTTCAGGTAAAGGAAAAGTGTAAGAATGAAAAATTGCATTAAATTCTAAGGTAGTGCAGTCAGTTATTATGTGGTATTTTCTCATTGTAGGGTAAAAAGTTAATGAAATAGTCTCCACATATATAAATTGAATAGTATTAACAACGCTTTTCAAACACGTAGTGTTCTTCTTCAGGTATTAACTAAGGGTGATTGTCTATAAGCACCCTTAGTTAATGCCTGAAGAAGAACACTATGTGTTCGAAACGCGTTGTTTATAATGTTAAATTTCTATATGTGGAGACTATTTCATTAGCTTTTTACCCTGCAGTTTCATTACATTTACAATGTGATTATTGAAATACAAAAAAAATTTTAAAACAATAACAAAATATTTATATAGCATGCTGAAATAAATTGTAAAAGTATCAGTTTTATATATAACAAAAAGAATGTAATAGAACATTTTAAAACTTTGGAACTTTATATCAAATAGGGCCCAATGTTTTATGTTTGAATATTGTAACTTTCAGTTCGCTATGCTTTGATGTATTTTTAGTTATGCTGTCCTGATATACGCATATAAAATCAACATCGCTAACCATGCATCATGGACTTTAAAATACTAGTTTTCCTCATGGACCCCTGAGGGTTTACTGTTGTAAGCCCTTGGCGTGCTAATAAGCATGTTTGATTAAATGTATCTGTAATACGGTGCCTTGTGCCCGGAAGACATTGACGAAAGGTTTATAACATTATAACTACCATATATTCTCTTTTATACATTAGTGGTACAGCCAGACACTATATGGTATTTACTCATTGCGAGGACTCCACGTAAACAAGTTTTGTTGAAAAAAACAAAGTGTTTCGAACACGTAGTGATATTCTTCAGGTAAATCTCCTACAATGGAAAGAAACTTTTTTAGCCCATTCTTCTAAACTTACCATAGAAAATGTATGTCAAGACCAATACTGGATATTCGAAACTCGTTTTTTTTTTTCAATAAAACTCGTTTATGTGGAACGTTCTTTTATAATTCAGATTTATAACTCTATTATTAGTTATAAATAAATAATATGTAATTCAAATTAGGAATAATTTCTTTTTTTGTAACTATTATCTCGTACATTTCATTATTTATTGATGCACTCAGCCAGTATATAGTATTCACTCATTATTGGGAATTATATAGGAATAGTTCACATAAACAACTTTTATTGAAAAGACGTGGTAAGTACGTTTTGTGCCATTTCACCTAAATTTGGTCCAATGGAATGGAACTTCCTTGGCCCTTTGTCATCTTCGCAGAACAAATTTATATGAAGAACAATACTGCACATTTGAATGGCGGTTTTTTTTTCAAATAACTATTGTATATTGGAAATTTCCTTTATAATTCGGATTTATAACATTATAATATCGAATAATCGTTAGAAGTGCAGCCAGCCATTATGTGGTATTAACTCATTGGGTATTATAAACACAGACTCTATATAGACAAGTTTTGTTGAAATACGCTTTCGAACACGAAATACTTCTTCATGTACATCTAGAATTTGAATTTTTGGATGAACCGATCGTTTACATAGTGAACATTATTGTAATATTTTTTTTTAAATCCTATGAATGTGTCCGAACCTCGTTGATCCTGCCTCTAGAGTCCCTATTGTTTTCATATCCATTTTTTTTTTGTGTAAATATTTATAGAATATCTAACATCAATGGCTTTATATCCTCTACAGTTTTGATATCTTCGGTCTTGAGAAATCTATAGTAATGCGAGCACTGAAATAATAATCATTGAAGATAATATCCGAAAAATAAACTGTCATCTAAGCTATAATTGCCCGACGGGACCGCTCAACCGGTAATAGGCGGGGATTTTGATTGTGATTTCAATGCCTTTCGCCTTTGGTGGTGTTCTAAAAGCGGACAGTAGAGCTCATTTAGTATATGGTACCAATTTTAGTAATTTGGTGAGTCACGTTAACTGGTTGAGTCTACATCGCTATCTTTTCTTGTTAGGTTGTAGAGGTAGTCCCATAAGAGAACGCACATAGTTCGAACATTGGCCCTTTGTGATACCATACAGTGCCATTCTACATTAGGAGTCCTAAATTATTCCTAACTTCAGTGTATATTGAATAAATTGAGGGCAAGAGTGGGTATTGAACCCAGGATCTAACAGTCCATAGTTCACGTTGCCACTGGGTTAACCTGGTCTCTATCCATTTAACTGGGCTATCCATTCTAAGTTTTAGCTCAATCGTACTGGCTCAGGAGCAGTAATTTGCATCCTTTTTGATGGGTAGTGAATATTTTCAATTTTCTACATAAAAAATCTAGGGTCTTGGCTAAGATTTGAACCTGCAATCTTCAGTACTTAAGGAAAGCACGCTACCAGTTAGCCAACACTTGACCCGGAATGGGAATATAAAGACCTGACAAACAGGTCACTAGTAGACAGTAGAAACAACCAAGGGTTATGGAAATCTAACCCAGATTTATGTGGCAGTCGTAAATAACCTTAGTGACTACTCCATCAATGTACCATTGCCTAACCGAATTGTACATTTCCTAATATAAATGTTACAAAATAATAATAAATGGCAGATTAGTAAATACAACACAACAATATATTTGTTAGTAACTAAAGAATCTTTTTATATGTTTAGAAATAACTTTCCTGTTTCTTCTCTTCTTCTCCTTAACAAAAAGCAATTCACTTAATTCCTTTTTAGCTCTTAACGCTTTGTTATAGCCCATCAGGCTAATTGCTTAAAGATTCTGAAGGCAATGAAACGATAGTGTACTCGCTATTAGTTTCTGGGAAGTTGGGACAATTTCCTGTTAAAGGAGTGGCACCTGCTTCCCTGGGAAAGGCTCCACCAATACCCTCCCTTCACTAACTCCCTCCTCTCCACACGGTCAGCCAGTCCTCCCTCCCTTCATCATAGTCATTATTTAATTATAATTTTATTCATTAATATGTCTATTACATTAACTGAGACATATTTTTTTCTTCAAATCCATTACTTGTACAATTGAATTTTAGTGTGTCATTTACTCATATTAGGGGATTTCAAAAATTACGTCTGCCCAAAAAAAAAAAAATTAGTATGAAAACTAACAACGCTTTCGAGAATTTAGTGTTCTTCTTCAGGTTTACATCTAACAAAAAAAATACATATTGTGATATTTATTGTTTAAAAAGGTTAGCCCATTACGGTCTTTTTGTTTGATCGTTGATTGTACATTTGAAGTCCTAAATTTTGCCTATGTTTAGATTAGAGATCTTTAACGAGTACCTGACATCGCAAAGGCTCGGGACCAACAGCTTAATGTCCTCTCCGAGAAACGACGTACTCAGATTTATTTACCTCCCGCGTGAATAAATCGAGGCCAGGTGGGTATCGAACCCTGGGCCTACCAGTTCTGGTAGAGCAAACCTTACCGCTATCTGTGAGCTTCAAGAACATCAAAGTGAGTTATTTGAAAGTGAATACATTATATGAATGTTGAATTGCACTATTGAAGTTTTTAGCAAAAAGGAATTAGTATTAAGTAATTTTTCATACTAATTCTTTGTTAAAAACCTCAATAGTGCAATTCAACATTCATATCTTGTATTCAATTTCAAATTATTCACTGTATGTTCTTAAAGCTCACAGATATAGATATTTTTTTTTTTGTTGAAAACTTGGAGAAGACACTAAGCGTTCGAAACGCGTTTCTAGTTTTCATGTTAAACTTTTTTTGTTTGGAGACGTAATATTTTCAAATCCCCTGTTATCTTCAAATTTCTTTGGAAATTACAATTTTGACATTTTTCAACACATCCTCTTTTTTTAAAATAAAACTTTACCTTGTTTTAGTGTTACGACGCGTTCTTTATCATTTCGGCTATAAGGCCGCAAAGAATATAGGGTCATGTCCAAGCTTTGAGCCTGCAGTGAACACCAAAGAGACATACACTACCTGTTCTACTACAGCTGAAGCTATTCTGTCCTTAACAATACGATTCAAATTCAAATTTGGTTGTTTTAACAAAAATTTGTCTAGAATATAGATAAATAACAGAAAGATTTATAGAATCGAAGTATACATTTACGCTGAATGATAATGACAATATTAGCCTTTACCTTTGTTAAAACCAATCTTCTTTCATGCAAACAACTATTATTCTTAATGAGAAAAGAAATGTTGATATTTTTTAAAATTTTTTATTCTTTTGACAAAAACACAAGAGATATTAAAAAGTTAATGTAGGTACCTTTATTTTTTTTAATATTGTTATATATACCGTATGCATAAATATGTACAAGGAAATTGTTTTTAAGTAATTACTAGTAAAATCCGACTTTAAAATTTTTGGGTCATTTTATGATTTATATTCCATATTTTACTTTATAACGGTTTACACTTTCAATTGGTGGTTTGCAGAACACTGTTATTCCGTGAATAATCAAATATAGAACAGAAATGGTTCAAAAGAAAATAATAAATTGGGAAACAATTGTTTTCTAAAAAAAAGTTGATCAGTAAGTTGAAAAGACTGCTACTCTCTCGAATTATGGTTGTTGTAATGTGAACTTTGTATTCATTGTTCTTGTGAATGATAAATGTGTTTTATTACGAGTTTTATAATATTTTGAAAAAAATGATGCCACTAAAAAGTTGTCTAAGTTGTCTAAGAATGATCCCTTTTTACCTCCTCTGTGGGAAGCCAAAATAGATCGCTATTGGTTTTTAAAAAAAAAACAAACTGCTTTTTGTGAGAAGTATAAATTTACCTCTTCACCTCTACACCCTTAGAATGATAAAGAATGATGTCCAATTACATATTTATGAAGCAGAATAAACTATTTAAAGTACATGAAAAAATAATAATAAGATAAATATTCCAGAAAACTTTTTTTTAAAAAATATGAAAAATTACATTAATTATGGACAACATTTAACTCTACTCTTTGGATAAATTGTGTCATTTTTCTTTTTATAGGAGTTGAGGAATAAGAAGTTAGTCCCTCGTCAAACTAATACAATTAGAGTATATTTCAGCCATTCCCGTGACCATCTTCTGGCTCCAAACTTTGACAATTCACATCAAGTTAACCCCTTTGAGTTTCTACAGTTATTAGCACTGCCGAGCATCTTTTTTTTTTAATATCTTCGTAACATTTTTCAGCTGCTAGTGAAATATGTTTAAATGTCTAGTTTTTTGTTCAATATTCTTTATCCCTATACTTCTGTTCAACATTTTTCTTTTTTCTTTTTTTTTCAATTTTATAAAGTTGTTAGTACCACCCTGGCTGTTTGATATAGTAGTAGAGTGTCAAACCCATAGTTTTACATTACAAAATAATATTGCTATTAGAATCCGTGTAACCCATCTTCAACTACTTATCGTAAATTAAGGAAAAGTGAGCTCTTTTTCTCCTGAAAATGCGAAGGCGAAATATTGAAGTGAGTTTTGTTGTAGTTTCTCCGTATTCTTTTCTTTCAATCGTTTGATAAGTTTTTCTAACGGACTGTTTCATGTATATGTTTTTCTATCGGCCTGTCTAATACATTTACAGGTTTAATAAAAGACAAATAAAATAGAGAAACAAAAAGTGTTTTTATTTTCAAAAAGTACATATAATTAAATTCTGTTTCATTAGGTTTTAAAATTTAAATCAGTCAAATGGGATCCGTTATAGTCCACACACTTTTGAAGGTGTTCACGAAAATTGTCTGTAACTCGGCAGGTCATCTAATGTGGAATGGCAGTAATTTCATGAAAAATTGCATCTATAAGTTGTTCAATTATATTGAGGGCGATTACCGTATACCTTTGACTTGAGGTATCCTCAGAGAAAAAAATCTCACGGATTTAAATCAGGTTTAAGAAATATTCTCTGGACTCATAACGTATATATAGCATATATATATATATATATATATATATATATACTTTTTCGTTGGAAATACGATCCAAAACGGACAAATATAGTTCAATATAGAAATAGAAACACAGAGAAATCAAAAGAACACACTTACAGTCTCTAATTTTCGGATTGAACCGTCTTCAGGAGAGATAAGAGAGGGAAACCAAGCGCACTGGTTCAGAGACGGTTGGAGACAGACGGTTGGTCTCCAACCGTCTCTGAACCAGTGCGCTTGGTTTCCCTCTCTTATCTCTCTTGAAGACGATTCAAACCGAAATTAGAGACTGTAAATGTGTTCTTTTGATTTCTCTGTGTTTCTATTTCTATATTGAACCATATATATATATATATATCAATGATCAAACCACAATAAGAAATGGGAAAACAAGACTAAGATCTTTCAACCGTAACAAGCAGTCTTCGTCAGAGTCAAAATGTTTTGTTGTTTTTGTTTTTTTTTTTTTGTTTTTTTTTTTTTTTTTTTTTTGTTGTTGTTGGTGTTTGTTGTGTGGTGTTGTTTAATTTTTTGTTTAGTGTGTTTTTTTTGTTTGGTGGGGTTTTTTTTGTGGGGCGTTTGGTGGTTTTGTTGTGTTTCTGTTTTTTTTTTTGTTTGATGTTTTTTTGATGTTTTGTTTGTTTTTTTGGTGTTTTTTGGTTTAATGTTGAGGTGTTTTTTTTTGTTTTTTTTGTTTTTGGTTTTTTTTGTCTGGGTGTTTGTTTTTGGGTGTTAGGTTTGTTGTTGGAGGTTTTTGTGGTGGGTTTTATGTTGTTTGTTGTTTTTTTGGGGGTTGTTTTTGTTGGGTTTGGTTGGTTTAAATGGTTTGTATTTTGGTTGTTTGTTTTTTTTATTTTTTTTGTTGGAAATGGGTAAAGGTTGTTAATTGTGAAAAGGTTGGTTGTTTAATTTTGGTTGAAGTTTGGGGTGAGGGGGGATGGTTGGAAGGTTGGGAGGAGGTTGGTTAAGTTTAAAGTGGTTGGTTTTTTTATTTTTGGGTTTGGTTGGCTGTTAAATGTGTTTTTTGATTTTTGTGTTTTTTTTTTTGTTATATTTTAATTGTAAAAATGTGGGAAAAGTGTTTTGTGGTTTGTGGTTGTTGGGTTTTTGTTGAGGGTTGTTAGGTTGAAAGTTTAGTTTGTTTTTTTTTATTGTGGTTTGTATTGTTGTTGTTTGTGTTTATGTGTTTTTTTATTTTATTATTTTTTATTTTTGTGTGTTGTGTGTTGTGTGTTGTGTGTGTGTTGTGTTGTGTGGTGTGTGTGTGTGTGTTGTGTGTTTGTGTGTGTGTGTGTGTGTGGTTTGTGTGGTGTGTTGTGTGTTGTGTGTTGGGTGTTTGTGTGTTGTGGTGTTGGGTGTTGTGTGTGTGTGGGGGTGTGTGTGTGTGTGGGTTGTGGTGGTGTGTGTGTGTGTTGTGTGTGTGTGTTGTGTGTGTGGTGTGTGTGTGGTGTGTGTGTGTGTGGTGGTTGTGTGTGTGGGTGTGTTGTGTGGGTGTGTGGTGGTGTGTGGTGTGTTGTGTGTTGTGTGTGTGTTGTGTTGTGGTGTGTGGTGGTTGTTGTGGTGTGTGTGTGTTTGTGTTTGTGTGTTGTGTGGTTTGGGTGTGGTTGTTGTGGTTGTGTGTTGTGTGGTTGTGTGTTGTGTGTTGTGTGTTGGGTGTGTTTGTGTGTGTGTGTGTGTGGTGGTGTTTGGTGTGTGTTGTGTGTGGGTGTGTTTGTGTGTTGTGTGTGTTGTGGGTGTTGTGTGTTGTGTGTGTGGGTGTTTGTGGTTTGTGTTGGTGTGTTGTGTGTTGTGGTGTTGTGTGTTGTGTGTGTGTGTTGTGTGGTTGTGGTTGTGTGTGGTGTTGTGTGTTGTGTGTTGTGGGTGTTGTGTGGGTGTTGTGTTGGTGTTGTGTGGGTGTTGTGTTGGTGTTGTGTGGGTGTTGTGTTGGTGTTGTGTGGGTGTTGTGTTGGTGTTGTGTGGGTGTTGTGTTGGTGTTGTGTGGGTGTTGTGTGGTGGTGTGTTGTGTGTGTTGTGTGGGTGGTGTGTTGGGGTGGGTGGTTGTGTGTTGTGGGTGTGTTGTGTGTGGGTGTGTTTTGTGTGTTTGTGTGTTGTGTGTGGGTGTGTTGTGTGTTGTGGTGTGTTGTGTGGTGGGTGTGTGTTGTGTGGGTTTGTGGGTGTGTGTGTGTGTGGGTGTTGGGTGTGGGGTGTGTTGTGGGTTGTGTGTGTGTGGGTGTTGTGTGGTGTGTGGGTGTTGTGTTGGTGTTGTGTGGTGTTGGTGTGGGTTGTGTGTTTGTGTGTGTGTGTTGTGTGTTGGGTGTGGGTGGGTGTGTGTGTGTGTGGGTGGGTGTGTGTGGTGGGTGTGGGTGTGTTGTGTGTGTGGGTGTGTGGTGGGTGTGTGGTGTTGTGTGGTTTGTGGGTGGGTGGTGTGTGTTTTGGGTGTGTGTGTGTGTTGGGTGTTTGTGGGTTGTGGTGGTGTGTGGGGGTGGTGGGTGGGGTTGTGTGTTGTGTGGTGTGTGGGTGTGTGTGTGTGTTGGTGTGTGTGTGGGTGTGGGTGGGTTTGTGTGTTGTGTGTTGGGGTGTTTGTGTTGGGGGTGTTTGTGTGGTGGTGGTGTTTGTGTGTTGTGTGTGTGTGTGGGTTGGTGTGTGGTGTTGTGTGGGTTGGTGTGTTGTTGTGTGTGTGTTTGTGGGGTGTGTGTTGTGTGTTGTGTGTTTGGGTGTGTGGTGTGTGTGTGTGGTTGTGGGTGTGGGTGTGTTGTGGGTTGTGGTGTTGTGGGTGTGTGTGGTTGTGTGTGTGTTTGGTGTGTGTGTGTTGTGTGGTGTTGTTGTGTGTAATGTGTGGTTGTGTTGTGGGTGTGTGTGGGGTGTGGTGTGGTGTTGGGGTTGGTGTGGGGGGTGGGGTGGGGTGTTGGGTTGTATGGGTGGGGGTGTTGTGTGTGGGTGGTGTTGTGTGGGGTTGTGTGTTGTGTGTTGGGTGTGGGGGTTGTGGGTTGGTGGGTGTATGTGGGGGGTGGGGTGGGTATGGGTGTGTTGTTGTGGGTATGTGTGTTGTGTGGGTTGGGGTGTGGGTTGTGTGGGTTTGTGTGTATGTGTGGGTGGGTGTGGGGGGGTGGTGTGGGGGGGTTGTTGTGGGGTATGTGGGTGTGTGGTGTGTGTGTTGTGGGTGTGTGAGTGGGGGTGTATGTTGTGTATGTGTGTTGGGTGGGTTGTGTGGGGGTGGGGGTGTTGGTGTGTGTGGTGTTTGGTGGGTTGGTGTTGTGGTAGTGTGTTGTGTGTGTGGGTTATGGTGGTGTGTTATGTGTGTAAGTTGTTGTATGTGTGTGGGTGTTATGGGGTGTATGTGTTGTATTGGGTGTTTGGTGTGTTGGGTGTATGTGTGTTTGTTTGTGTATGGTGTTGTGGTGTATGTGTGTATGGTTGTTGTGTGGATGTGTGTATGGTGTTGTTGTATGTGTGTATGTGGTGGTATGTTGTGTGTTGTATGTGTGTAATGTGTTGTTATGGTGTTTGTTGTATGTGTGTTTTGTGTGTATTATGTGTTATGTTGTGTGTTGTGTGTATGTTGTTGTTGTATTGTGTATGTGTGTATGTGGTGTTATGTTGATGTGTGTTTGTTGTGTTATGTTGGTGTGTGTATGTGTGTATGTTGTTGGATGGGGTTTGTTGGTGTGGTATGTTTGTGTATGGTGTGTTATGTGTGTGGTTGTATGTGTGTATTTGTGGTATGGTGTTGTATGTGGTGTTATGTTGGTGTTTTGTGTGTTGTATGGGTGTTGGTATGTGTGGGTAGTTGTATGTGTTTGTATGTGTGTATGTTGGGTTTGTGTTGGTGTGTTGTATGTGTGGTATGGGTTGTATGGGTGTGGTTGTGTGTAGTTGTGTTGTGGGGTTGTGTGTATGTGTGTTGTGGTATGTGTGTATTTGGTTTGTTGTATTGGGTGTGTATGTGTGTATGTGTGTATGGTGTGGTATGGGTGTGTATGTTGGTGGGATTTGTGTGTATGGTGTGTTATGTTTGGGTGTAGTGTGTTGTATGTGTGGGGGTGTATGGTGTTGTTGTATGGTGTGTATGTTGGGTGTTGGTTGTGTGTAATGTGTGTTGTGTGTATGTGTTTGTATGTGTGTATTGTGTGTAGGGTGTGGTATGTGTGTTGTGTGTATGTGTGTTGGTGTGTTTGTGTGTATGTGTGTATGTTATGTGTGTATGTTGTGTATGTTGTGTATGTATGTGGGTTATGTAGGGTTGTATGTTTTGTGTGTATGGTGTTGTGTATGGGTATGTTTGTATGTTTGTATGTATTGTGTATGTATGTTATGTATGTATGTATGGTTGTTGTTTGTGGTGTATGTTGTAGGTATGTTTAGGTTGTTATGTATGTGGTTAATGTATGTTGTATGTATGTATGTATGTATTTGTTTGTAATGTATGGTTTAGGTATGTATGTATGTATGTATGTAATTTATTCTGTTGTAATGTATGTATTGTTTGTTGTATTGTATGTATGTATGTATGTAGTATGTATTGTTGGTATGTATGTATTGTAGTATGTTGTAATGTATGTATGTTTGTATGTATGTATGTATGTATGTAGTTTATGTTTGTAATGTAGTATGTAGGTATGTTGTATGTATGTAAGTATGTATGGTATGTATGTTGTATGTAATGTATGTATGTTGTATGTAGGTTGTTGTAATGTATGTTTTATGTATGTATGTATGTATGTTGTATGTATGTTGTATGTATGTTGTATGTATGTAGTATGTATGATGTATGTATGTATGTATGTATGTATGTATGTATGTATGTATGTATGTATGTATGATGTTGTTGTATGTATGTATGTATGTATGTATGTATGTATGTATGTATAGGTATTACATATACAAGAAATTAAACGGAAATATTCCATAAAATAAATAAAACTAATTCACTATTATATAGTATATAATAAGCACATATATAGTAAGGATGATCCAGGACCCATTTATGCTGTTCGATTAATTCAGACATCAATGCACTGGGTTCGAAATTAATAAAGTGACTTGTTTATTTACAGAAGGAGACTGTGTATTGAATGGTCATGTTCATGGTCTCTGGGCCTTTGCTTCTGCAAGGCGCTGATCAGTGTAGAAAAGCTGAATCGGCTGTTTGACTTGACCTTGCAGAAGGTTGCGCACAAGTCATCCCAGGAGGGTCGGTTTGTTCAGTGTATGTCCAAAGACAGAGTGAGAGTGGTGTAGGCGAGATCCTCCGAGGTAGACGGCCTCTTTGTCGTCTTGCTGGACCCCTGTACTGTTGCGATATCCAGCTCAATGGATAGTTGCGAGACCGTAGTTTCTCCTCAGCGTTACATTCCTCTGCTGTCAACATACTTGTCGCCTCAAGAAAACTAAACCATTCTTCCTCTCTCTTTTTTTTGTAACAGAAAATTCATTTTGATTTGCTTTTTAAACTCACTTCTTATAAAATTTCAAATCTTATTTTTTTAAGTTTAGTTTGTTTAGTCCTTGTTTAGACTGTTTCTGTTCTAAATTTAATAATATATATAATTTTATATATTTATATAACCCTAATTTTTATCGAAGTTTGGTCCAGCGTTAAACAGTAAAGCATCTTTAAGCCAACGTTTCGTCTTTTTTTATAGCTCTAAAGATACCTAAAAATATATACAAAACGTTGGCTTAAAGGTGTTCTACTGTTGGGCGCAACACCCAAATATTTTGAATATTTGGATATATGAGGTCTAGGTAAGAAAAAATTGATATATATGTATATATAGTAAAAATAGAACGCCATAACAGTACACGATGACCTACTTTTTGACTCGTCTTCTAAGGAGACGAACTGGTATCGTGGACTAAGGTGCCATTCAGTCTCACTAAAAGTAACAACTACTAGATACATTGGTTGAATGATCTTAATCCAATTTCTGAATTTCTTTCTATGGTTTGGATGTCGATTTCAGTTTTGCGTCTTTACGGTAAAATTTGGTTATATATATTATGTATACTCGTATATATCCGAAAAGAGTAACTCAGTGTATAAAATAAGCAGGATGACTCCGCTTGTCTAAGGTGTGCTTGACAACTGGCGACCTGTAAAGATTTTAGAACTTTTTCATTTTTCTATTGATTTTGGTGAAGAGTTTTTTATTGTTCAGTAATGAGTGTTTACTGTGGCATTTCAACATACTATAAAGACTTGCAAATTATTAGTACTATAGACGTTAGAAACATAACTTTAGTACAAAATTCCTCCTTTCCGCGTGAATCAGTGTTGTAGGACTACTATAACACTGATTCACGAAGTAGAATGAACTATTACAATAATATTATACTGAAAAGTACCAAATTATAGTATAAATGGATATATGGTGTACATAAATATTGAAAAAGGAAAGCAAAAAAAAAATTGAAAGAAAGTTTTGAATAAAACAGGTTTTTTATATAAATATATAGATTTATATATATTTGTTAAAATAAAGAAAAATAATTTATTTTAAATAAAGTTGTGGAATAATATGGGCTTGTTGTAATCTCTCTTTTGTTTTCTATAGTTTTTGAAAGTATATTTTTTGTTTAAAATACTATAATACCTTACCTTGTACGTTTGCTTTAATAAATCAACCGGTTTTGAGGCGTAGTTTATCATGTTGAGCAAATGATAAAGTTTACTCCTGATGATGGACTGCATCCGAAGTATTAGAGTCATTTATAATTACTAACATCTGTACTGTTTTATCTATTATTTTATTATATAGGAACATTTTTTTCTAATTATCTCTAATTTGAAAATTATTTATTTTTATTGATTCGTAATACGCATCAAAAATTTCTTTCATGTTGATAGATTTTAATTTTCTTTTTTCTATGATTGCTTTCTTTAATTCTGTCTTTATGTCTGACAACTGATTCTAAAATGTTCTATCGAAGTGGATTTGGCAAAACAACAATGAAAGTTGCCATTGATTGTGTTTAGTGACCTCAATAGGACTGTTAAGAATGTCAGTTGAGGAGAAGAGCAGGAGTGGGGGGATAATTGAAGTTGTTTAGCGCTTTCCTAAGAAAAGAACGAAAGGAGATAATGGAAGGATTGAATTTGAATAACTGGACCAGACTTGGAGTTGAAAGTGTTTGCTGAAGAAGACTGTAAAAGAGGGTGGAAGACTGTTCACGATTGAGAAGTAGCGATCAAAAGGACTGATATGTTGTGAGAGAGCGAAAAGGAAAGTGAATCTGATTTAGAAAGTGGGCAAGAGTGAGTGGAAAAAAGAAAATTGATCATGCGGATGGTAGTAAAAGCTCTCTGACTAATTGGTGCTTATGCCTTCAGAGTGTGTCTGCGTGCCAGGGCCAAAAGGCGACAGTCCGGCTTCTGGGCAGCCGCCGCTATCCAGCCTGACTCCTTACTTTGCTTCTAGTCCTCGGTTTTTCTCTTTTCATTTCAGTACATTGTCTTAGAATGATAGCCACTAGTTCAGCACCCATCACTTCGCTGACTGATATAATAAATTTTTGACATACATACATATAATAATGATCAAACCACAATAAGATATGGGAAAAAAAAGACTAAGATCTTTCAACCGTAACAAGCAGTCTTCGTCAGAGTCAAAAACCGACTGCAGCTGGATTTTGATTCTGACAAGACTGCTTGTTACGGTTGAAAGATCTTAGTCTTTTTTCCCCATTTCATATTGTGGTTTGATCATTGATTGTTATTTCACATGTTTATGTGAAATTTTGTTTTATATAGATAGTTCAATGTACAAAAAAGAAACATAGAGAAACTAAAAGCACACACTTACAGTCTCTAATTTTCGGTTTGAAGCGTCTTCAAGAGAGATAAGAGAGGGAAACCAAGCGCACTGGTTCAGAGACGGTTGGAGACCAACAATGTTGCCGCATGCACGCCCGGTCACAGAGAATAAGGTTGACAGGAATCAATTTATAATGAAATTAAATTAGTGAAATATGAAAAAATAATAAATAAAAAAAATTGAGGGGTGAATAGAAAAATAAATATAAGTACGGAATAGGCTATGGTAATATAAAATATAACTGTGAATACAAATAATAATATTAGATGTATAAAGTAATTTAATAATAAAGGATAACAAAGAGTTTTGATAATGAAAAATATTATCTTGCATTTTTATTTTTATATTTATGCATAAGTATGGTTTTGTTTCTTTATTTACCATTCTCCTTGATACAAGAGAATTCGCTACTGTTTATAGTCTGTTTATTTATAGTGTCTGCAGGCTCATTAGAAGAGAAGTTTAGATTAATTTTACTTTACACCTTTTATTTTCCTTTTAGATGCATGTATAATCGTTAAAAATGTATTGGTGATAAAACAGCTTAAACAAATGCTGTATGTTTAAAGTTTTAAAGTTATTTCAAATAATATAGATATTAATATTTTTTAAGATATTCGTTTCAACGGTAGTATAACAAGATTAGACCACATACTAATTGGTATAGAGGTATTCCATCTCTTTATTATTGAATATTACTGGTTCAATTTTTGGGTGTCACTCGAGATTTATCATACCAACTCTGAGAGAGGGTGTAACGATATCGACTCATGTCCATACCATATTCAGGTACAGGCATAGGCCGACATCTTTGTATGCATACAACGTCAGGTACAGGCATCTTAAAGTAAAGAAGTATGTTAAAGATTTGTTAAACATCATGTACAATAAAATAAGTTAACATTTAGGACACCCGATGTAACCCAAAGCGCTGGTACGCTGGTGTGACGTGTGGTTATCAAATGTTATTCTGTGCTTGAACAGTTCATGTATTATTTTAATTTTTAATTTGTCTTTTTTTAATTATTCTCTTTCGTTTTTTTTTAAAGTTATATTATCTTCTTCTACTTGAGGAAGACCTACGAAGTGGAACCTCCTGTTTTTCTTATAATATAGTCATAGTTAGTTCGTTAGTATACAGTTTCAGTTGTAAGATTGTTATTAACTCCAGTATGTCCCTAGGAAATTTCTTAGTTTTATTCCCTTTATATCATAGAAATGTGGTTAGAAAAAAAGAGCAATTGTTGAAAAAGATCGTCAATGCAGAATCTGCTATGCTATTTAACTACATTATATTAATAATATATATATATAATATATATATATATATATATATATATATATATATATATATATATATATATATTAAAAAAGTCATAACAAGTAGCAACTTCTTTCTTTAAACCTTTTTCGTACTCACGATACTTTTTCTTTTTTAATAAAATAAGTATTAAAGAAGAACTGTTCCCTAATTTTACAAATATTTATATTCTTGATATTGAGAGAGATAAAGAGAGAGAGGGAATGAGTAAGTGTGAGTGAAAGAGACAGAGGGAGAGAGAGAGAGAGAGAGAAAGAAAGAAACAGGGTGCATGAAAGAGAAAGGGAAACAAACAGAATGAGAATAAGTGAGAGAGACTAGAAAGAAAGAGAGTGTGAGTGAGTGTCATTGGTGTCCCGGGTGGGGGGGGGGGGGGGGGGAAATTAGGTAGTGAACCTTGGTATCTGTGTAAACCTCGAGAACGATTCTGTTGTTATTAGTCATTGATTTCGTTTTTATTTTATTTTTATTGATAGAAGACTAATAGAATCATGTTGTAACAAATATAAGAACTATAATTTACCTTGTAGCAGTCTAGAATTTGAAGGACTTCAGTGAAAGGTTTGAAAAAACTATATCGAAATTAATAGCAGCTAATCAAGGCGCACCCTGTGCAGTATCTATAGCCATATCTATGAAGTTCTAAAATAAACCACGACCAGGTCAGTTTTCCAGCTTCAAGCCAAACTCTCAAATGCTAATTTTCCCTTTTTTTACTTATCAGCTTTTGTATAGGCTTATAACAAAGGAAACAACAATTATATAAAAATCAGCATTATATATAATTAGTAGACTGATAATAAGGAAAAAGAATAATTTTGTAACAGTTCAAATATTTGAAGAAGTAAGAATTTATTGAATAAGAAAAAGAATGAACTTTTAATGAAATTTCAACCTCTAACCAATGTTAGACTATTTGAGAGTATGCAGTCAAAAACTGAACTCTGTATTCCAGCGTTTCGAAAATTTATATTTCTATTTTCAAGACTACAAGAAAAATATTGAAATCTCTTATTGGTAACGAAGAACACAGATTAAATCAATGAAAAGAAGTGATAATAATTAATCATAGCTAACAAGGAGTATAGGACTTATCTATATTGAAATTACCTAAATAGCTTTATCTATTGACCTACTGTTGCCTTGTGTTATACCTTTTACCCCCTTTGTATGCTATTTACGTTCATAATTCTTTGGCTACCTAAAAGTGTTCTATTTTTTTGTTACTTCCGTTTTTGTATTTCATTGTAATAACAATATAACCTTCTCAGATGATATCATGAGTCAGTTAGAACCTTCCATTTAAAAATTCCTACACTCATTTGAAGGTTTGATCAATTATTATCACTTTTTTTATTGTTTAATCTGTAGTTTTTGTTTTCAGTAATGGATTTTATATTTTGCTTGTATCCTTGAAAATGAAAATATAAATTTTCGTTGGATTAAATGTTGAGTTTTTGACGTGATAACCTTCAAGTAATCGTGAACATTGGTAGCTTAGTATCTACTTATTGGTATTTAGTTATTAGTTATTGATTATTATTGTTATTTATTGGTAGCTTATTAAACTTTCACTGGTTCGAAAACACGAAATGTTTTATATGTATATTTATTGTTTAATATTTAAAAATGACAAATTTTTAACGCATATCCTTATAAAAGCTCAACCAGCGTCTTTCAAGGTATGCAAGGGGTGACAGTGTGGTTTATTTAACATACTCAAGGATCCATTAACTGTGAGTGGGCCATATTATCGTGACTTGGTGTCACCTATGCAAGTGCTAACCAAGCCTGAATTTGCTTAACTTTGATGATCTAACGAGGGTCCGGTGTATTCACCAAGGTGGTGGCCAACAGTTTAATGAATCTAATTTTTTTTTTATATCAACCAATATAATATATGGACTTGTTGAATGATTTTATGAGAAATATGGTGAAAATATAAAGTCTAAGTATATTTGGCAGTGGAGTATTGTGGAGAGGTTTTGTCAGACGTGAGATTCCTCTTCATTGTCGGCCGTTTGACTTTGCTTTATTCTCTTTTAATCCACGCCTTTGTCTTGAGGACACAGCCCCGTTACTGTTCCATCACATTCCATAGCCGTCATCTGGTCCACATTGTCCTTTGCTTCCATACAATTCTCTTATCAATTCCCAGTCATTTGAATTTCACCTGTCCCACCTCCCTCTCCACTGTCTCCCTTCTAATCCCTAATCTGTATTTTCTTCTTTTTTTTTCACCGATGCCACTTTTATTTTTTTGGATTCATATTTCAAAAGAAACACGACATATGTCTTCTTAAGAAGCTTGTGTACAATTCATGTACAGGGTGATCCGAATGCCTTGTACTACTCCTATACTCCTCGTGAGGTATGATTAATTATTATAATCTTCTTTTCATTGTCTTAACCTTTATTTATGATGATCCGTAATAGATTATAATTTTTTTCTGTAGTCTTGAAAACGAAAATGTAAAATTTTGAGACGTTGGATTTAAGATTAAAGGTATAAATCAGTTAAAGTATTGCAATAATACATAATATATGCTCTAAATTCAGTTTATTTCCGAAAACAATCATAGGAAAAATAAAAGATAAAAATAATACAGACAGTATATATTTTACTAAAGATTTAATAAAAATTATTAAAATTTTAATTTTAAATATTTAAGGGTAAATATTAAAATAAAATAATGTATGTACAGTTATTAACTTATTACTACTTTTATTTATATAATATATGTAAGTATATATATATACATATATAATATAAATATATATCCTTTCTACTCTCTCCCTGACGACGAACTTCAGTTCGAAATATCGATCCAGTAAGTTTTCTCGCTTCTTCTATGTGTTGTCTTTTTTTCATTTATATATCTGTCCGGTTTGGACCGTTTTAATATTATGATATATATATATAACTATATTGACACAAAGAACACTCAGAAATGAAACAGAAACTCACTACGATATTACATACTACTCACTACTATATATATATATTGAAATAAAATTGGCATTGGTAAGTTTTGCAGGTTGAAATCAAACTCTCAAATGATGAAGATTCAGTTTTAGTTAAAAACCGAAATGTCGGCATTTCAAAGTTTAATTTGAGTCCCGAGTCCTGATTTTTATGTTAGTTAGCAGTATTCTATCAGATGGTTGAGAGATATATATTTGTATTATGCAATCGGGATTCAGTCAATTTTCTAGGTTCAAAGTCAAACTCATTACCGACATTTTGGTGTCATTCTAAAACTTTTCCATAGGCCTATATGTATATTTATATATAACAAGATTTCACAGTAGACACTTTAAAAAAAAAATCAACATCAATCACAGTAAGCAGCTAGAAAAATAACTAAGATTTTTCAACCACAACAAGTGGTCTTCGTCAGAGGCAAGCAGACTGTCAGTATCAGATTGACTGACAAACAAGACCGCTTGTTTAGGTTGAAAGATCTTAGTCATTTTTCTGATTTATTACTGTGTTTACGTGTTTATATTTATATTTCCCTAAATCCTTGATCCGTGAAATAGTTTTATTTAATTACCTATATATATACTTTGAAAACACATAGAAACCCGACTGAGAACTAGTCACTCGTTTTCATTTGTGTGACTTTCGATATGTCAGCCATTCTAACGGTCGTCCTGAGAAAAGTAAGTGACATGGTGAGTAGAGGATATCCAACTGAACAGTTGTACAGAATATCTGCAGGTTGGCCACAACGAAAGCGTAAAACATTTTTTCGTTCATAAAACGAATGGATATGAATTAAATTAAGTAACAGAAATAAAGATTATTTTCAAAAATAGTAAAGGAATAAGAAGTCAAGAAATACTAAGAAAGGAGCAGAAAGTCGGAGGTCGGCTGACTAAGCAGTCTACTAATTCAAATCAACTTACACTCTGATTTGTTTGTTGAAGTATAGTGTATTTCAACAAACAATCTATATATTAATACCCTTGTAACTACCTACGTGTGTCACGCTTTGTCATAATATTGATAATTGAGCATATCTAATTGCTGTAATTGAATGACAGCTACAAATCAAAGGCATCATAATTAGACATAATTATATTCTCTAATTAGCATTTAATGGACCAGAAGTTAAATAGTCTATTTACATACCTTTACTTTTTATTCCTAAAAATATCACGTTATATGAGAATGAGCTCAGTAATTTTTTTTATAAATTACATTAATAAGAAATGGGGTTATAATGCTTTTATACAAATTAAAACATCACTTTTATCTTTAAAACTATAACAATAAAATTTTGTTAAAAAGTTGAACCTAAGATTAACAATTTATTAAAAAAAATCATAAACTTTCCTTTGTTGCATTGGGCAATATACTATGAAAACTGAGATTTTGTTTTGGAATAATGAATCACCTTCCCTACTGGTCGGATTTGTTTGCATTTATTTACATTTTTTACACTGAGTTTTTTTTTATAGTTTTGGTTATTTCGACTACAGTTTCATGTAGAAGTGATTTTGTTTCAGGGTTTGTCCTTTAGTTTTTTGATTTTGTAATGGAATTCGGGTGGACACCCATTAGTGGCACTTCATAACTATATTTAATATTTATGAAGGTAGACAGTCACGTGGACATTGCCGTTTTAGTCGTGTTTGGGGGCTTTCAGCGACCCGCCTCCGCGAGGTCCACCTTGGGCACATGAGCGGGCTCGGTCGCATCCCTCCTCCAAGAGGACTGTGGTGTGCCTTCTCATGTGGCTAAAGGGTCTCACTTAAAAAAAGCATCGATCTGTTACAAGCTTTGTTCATGGATTGGGCCGAAAGGCCGAGAACATGATTACAAATAAAAACAGGATTACTAGTAAGGAAAGATTTTGAGCAATTGGGTTTGGATGAGTTGAGAGTTTACTGTGGAATAGTTTGTAGTAATATTTTGCATAGTCGTGAACAAAGAGGACTTCAAGATCTCAATTAATGATTATATTTGGAACGTAAAACGGGAAATGTGAGATTTTTCTAAGTTTTTTTGCTTGAATAGCTTCTACAGGGCGAATATTTTATTGTTTGGCAGAACCCCAAAGTTCTATGATATAAGAACTAAGAATATGTCATAGTTCTAAGATATAAGAAGCCCATGAAGGCTTCAAGATTGTGTTGTATATGTGGAGTCTGTCTGTTACTATGAGTGTTTGCATTGAGTTAGAAATGTTTTAAGTGAAATATAATTGTTGTTTAGAGTTTAGAGGCATATATAGAAAAATGTTAAATATTTTAATGAATAAAGACGATAAAATTAATCCCAATCAAAGATATATTTTCTGATGCATTCCATGGTACAATGCATAGTTGTCAAACAAGTGTCTGACTAACAAACAAAATATATGTTGGTCGTTAACTTGATATTATGTTTATTTATAGTAAAGTTGAGTTTAGGCCACTCCAGATTTTCCCACTTAGACTTTATTCCTGTTCGAATTGAATATATTACAGGTAAGGCAGGACATTTCCTATTGTGTTAGCTATTATATTAATAATTAAGCACCAAACTAAGCTTAGCTCAAGCTAACAAGACATCCACTGATAGTTGGCGAAGTTCGCCGGGTCAGCTAGTATACTTAAAAACACTAATGAAAACATACCACTAGGGCTATCTTACAATAATTCTACCCTTTTAAGGTCTTAGTCACTTCTGATCTTCTGCTGATGGCCAACTGTTAGTTTCAAATATCAATCCCTTTAAGTGATCCTTGTATGTATGTTATGTTTGTGTTGTGTGTACATATGTAACCAAAAAAAACTGTCCATGAAGATAACAAACGAAAATACACATACCAAAGAACACATACAGTATTTAAAACTAGTATATTAAACTAGCAGACTTCCATTTTACAAAAATTCACAGATGGTACATTGTATTCGAAAATATTATTATAAATCATAGAATAGTAGAAAATATCATTATTAGTAAAATATACCGTCTTACCTGGTATACTGTTGTTGTAGCTCTTTGACTGGTTTTGAGCGTCACCCATCTTCAAAAAGGACTCAAAAACAGTTCTTTTCGAAGATGGTTGACCCCCGAAATCGGTCAGAGAGCTTCTGCAAGAGTATACCAGGTAAGGCGGTATATTTTACTAATAATATTTAGTACGCAGGTAGCCAGGACATACTTTTTTAAAGTGAGCAATTTATGAAAAACACAAATGAAATTAAAATTGACTTACAAAACCTACTCGCTACAGTATCAGACGCCTTGAAATATCTGCATATTTTTTAATTTACCTGCATACCTTTGTAGTTAACCAAACACAACTTAAAAGTCTATAACTTTGCTTCCATGTTGACGTTTCAATTCATTCAAATTTTAGCTTTTACGTTAGACATACACAAGTCTACTGTCAATGTTTCAGCTTGCTATTATTTATGGTGGCTGAGTTTGCTTGTGACAAAATTGTTGGACAAATATAAATTTTTGTAAGTGTGGATTCGGTTTCTCTAATGTATGAAACGTAAAGAAAACTTGGAATGAGTCTGTTCTAAACAATGTACATACAAAACCTTTCTTTTACTTATATAGATAAATAATGGTTGGCTTAAAGCACTTCTAAAATATGGAAAGGAATTACAACCATTTTGAAGATTTATAGATTTCGTCAGAATTCATAAATTACCGTTGATCTTCCAACTAAGAGCGTTATTTATCAGAAGGTTTGAGTTTCTCTTTATACGTCGTGAATGGTTAAATATCGACGTGCTTATATAGGCTGGCGTTATGTAGACATGTATCAGACTGCCTCATGCTGACATAACAAAGTTGTGCTGTTCAGAATGATAGCCCTATCAGAGTTGTTGAAATATTCTTATTATAATTCTAGCTGTTTGTTATTCATAGTAAAATGAATGGCAGCGTTTTGTAATTTTATGTTTAGTTTTGAATATATTCTTAGTCTTTGTGTTTTAGTCTATATATAATAAATAATAGTGATGGGGTAAGCCGGATTGAAAGCTTGCTCAATGCTGGTTTTTCTTTTGTAGTGTCAGTTTTTTTCCTGTTTTTCAAGCTAGTGCCCATGTTATTCAGTGATTAATTCTTCTTTTGAGTTATGTTTTCGACTTCACGTCTCTGTTTGATTTGGTAAGGTGGCGGTGCAGTCGAAACTAATAGCAAGGCCATTTGAAAGTCCTCAGGTAATCATAAATTACTGCTGGATGGCTATAAGTCACATCCGCCTTACTCAACCAGAGATACAGAGAGATCACTCGGGTTTCTCTTGCTATGTCTATAAAGTTTCCTTCTCAAGTAAATAGCTATAAAAGAAGATATACGACTCCTAAACTTGTGCAAACTCCGAGTAAGCTGTTATCTCGATAATGCCAGCCCCCTCAATGTGTCTTGCGGCATATACAGCCTCTCTGTGCAAGCCATATTGCGTTTATACTATCAGTAGTGTGATAAACTAAATACTTCACACACATGTATGTTACAACGCACTATGCATGCTTATTACGCTAATAATAAAAATTTCAATTCCTTTAGCATGTCTTTAGTATTTATTGCTCTCATTACTTGGTCAAGTACCCCGAGGATTCATTTTTTGCTAGGAGATTCACTCTTTCGTGTTCAACATTGTGCAAGAACGTACATAATTTAATTACTTAAAAATTTCATACTTACAACTAACTGGTTAGGTTGCAGTGATAGTCCCAAAAGAGAACACACATAGGCCTAACTTTGGCCCTTTGTGTTACCACGCAAGGACATTCTACATTAAGAGTCCTAAATGTTACCTAACTCCAATGTATTATTAGGGTAGGGATGTTTAATCAGTACCTACATCGTACAGGCCTAGGACCGATTCCTTAACGTCATCTCTGAGAGACGATGTGCTTAAATTTATTCACTTTCTGCGTGAATAAATCGAAAGGCAAACTGGGTATTGGACCCAGAATCATCAGACCAGAAACGAGCACTTTGACGACGGGCTAACCTGTTACCGTTATAATTTAATTACTAATACCTTTAATTTACCCAGGCTTCTAGGTTTAGATAAGACATTGGGAAAAGATAGAATAAGTTGCCGCGGTGAAAGTTCCTTTAAGAAGTAAACATTGATGTTCATTTGTTTAGGGACTGCAAGCTTTAACAACAGGCCTTTACCCCATCTTGATGTGCAAGTTAAGGGTGTTTCTTGCTGGACTGAGAACTCCTTCGGACAGTGCGAATATGCTCACTATGTGGATGCGGTGTATTTCTTCTTTACTTTGCTCCATCTTGAACTGAATAGTTAAGCAGAAATATATCTCGTACTCTGTACGCTTCCATTGAATAGTCAACATTGTTTATTTATGGAGTCTGTCGATTTCTTCTTACTTATATTTCATCTTGAGGTATGAATTTACGCAGGAATATTTCCTTTACTGTACTGGTGATGTAACTGGATTGTAATTGAGTAAGCCCCTTAATGTGGGCACTAACTGAACATTTCTTCTTAGCTTTGCCCTAACTTCAAGTGTATAGTGAAGGCTATTGTACTTCCAAAAGAAGATATCATGTCGCAGAATTTAACAGTCAGTCATCACCAAGCTTAAAGAAGTCAAAATAAGAGTGTCCGGAGCCAATATATTGACGAGAAACATGAGCACCTCTATTTTGTTTTATAATAGATAGAATTCCACTCTGGGATAAGAACAAGTATTGAAGCTATTGATGGAAGCATTGCAGAAAACTTTCTCTAGGAGAGGATTAAGATAGAAGGAGGTGATTATGGTGCAGTAAGACGCAGTGAGCCTGCGACGGTCAGTCAGAAGGAAGCGAAATTTATCAACATCCTGATAGTTGCGTAAGGCTGCAGCGAGAGATGTGCCCGGATAACGACGGGTTCTGTTATTAAAGTCAAGTACATTTCCACCTTGTACAACTCACGATGGACATTTCATTTGGGATTATTTCGATGACGTAACTTGTTCTACAGTTTATGATGTTATGGTTCATTATTGTAAAAAGAATAACAGCCCTGATTTTGGTACTTCTGCTACAAATAAAAAGTTCACATTATTGGGTTTATTACTTAAACTGGCACTTTGCTCTCACTTGTGTGACGAATTGAGTATCTTTACAACTTCCTCATCTCTTTCAACGATTAACCATTTCATTTTTTTAAAGTCTAAACTATTTTTTTATCGACTGCCGGCAATTTATTCTTAACAAATTCAAAAGATAAGTTTTATTATAGAGGGTAAAGGAATAATATTTTAACCCATGTTTTCTATTTTTAAATAAATTATTTTAGAACTATGGATACTACTGTCATTTAAGTCGGAAATTGAAAATCTCCTGAACTTGAAGAACTGAGAGAGTTTGTTACCTACTGTTTATCAGTAAAGACGTGACTCTTTGGTGATAAAAGGAACATTATTGACTAAGCTTCGGGGGAGTCCAAGATGTTAATTCACCGACAAACTAATCAAAATTATTAACCATTATCTTGCCTACTGATGTTAGCCGAATATATTTACGGCCATCGATGTGTCCATTTTGGCCATTCTATGTTGAGTACACCCCGGGTACCATTAAATCGTCAAAGTTGTGCAACATGGGTTGTAATTAGGACATGGATGGCTGGTACTACACGCAGAAATGATGATAATTCATCATCATTCTAACTAGGACCACATTATATCCATTTGTAGCTCGCGTGTAAATCTAATCTGAATTCATCGTCAGTGTAAACTGTGAGAACATTATTACTAATATAATAAAAACTATATTCCACATTTTTTTTAATATTATAAAAGATTTTATTTTATAAGCAGTGTTAATAAAAAAATATAAATATTTGTCCTACATATATTTGCGTAGAAATCATAACAAAATAGCATTAGAATATCTTATGGATTGGGGTATCCCTGTCGGGATTGGAATGATTACGGTTTCCTAATGGAATCGTTTACAGTTTCGATGTTGTTTTCAACACAAGTAGCGTGGAATTTCTTATTGACAGGACTGTTTGTTTTGTTTGTAAAGGGCACGTGGAGGCCGGTGTGACAAGGTTGCGTGAGCTACCTTTGAAAGGGCTGACTCATGCTTGAGAGCGGCAAGCTCTGTCCTTTTTATTTACTGCTTAGATTTCCTGACTTATAGATAAACTCCCCCCCCCCTCCCACCCACACTCTGGCTTTTCTATACTGAAATCTCTTTATATTTCATTATCGTTCATTGATCCAGGCAAAGTCTGCACTTTCACTGTCACGCTTACAGCCCAGACCTGAAGATAAACAGATAGAAACTCTTTGATTTCGTCCAAGTAACATTAAGAATAAGGCTAATTTGTTATAGCAAACAGAGCAGAGACGTGATGCCTTTTCAGTTTCACAGATTATAAAAATAAAATATATTTGACAATATACTGGTATACCCGAACTTATCATCCTCTAGTGTTTTCATCGACTCCTTCCTTTGGTCCTCTCATCAACGCCTGGGGGTCGTTACAGATCCCTTGAGAGACCCCTAGTATATATTCAACCCCATCAGAGGGCCAAGAGGGTCCATGACTACACTAGAGGTCGATAAGTTCATATTGGCCAATATGGGGTCAATAAAAAATATTTTGTTCATAGTTGAGTTTATAAAAACACAAATACAACGCAAAAAGGTCGAAAAGCAAATAAGATTCGAAAGAGTGATGATTGTTAATGGTTAGAGGGTGTTAACATGGTTGATATCACAGTAATAATTACAATTATACATTAATAATTATTAATGCAGTGGCTTTCCCATCAGGCATAATTGCTCCCAAACAATAGCGCCCATCTCAACTACGTAGTTAATTATTAACAAATCTATATTTTTGGATGAAATATTAATTTGATACTTCAGAGATTGTGGACTGTAGTGTCCACACAAAGGTTTGTCTCCCCACCTACGCACACACACGCACACACACACACACACACACACACACACACACACACACACACGGCATCATTATCTTTGTTGTTGCATACACGTTGTACCCTGTGTGATACGTGTGAACTTAAATATACTCCCTCATAGCAGGGTTACTGTTGTGAGGGAAAAAAACACACGGCATCACCGAAAAAACTAATAATTATTAAAAATAATACATTAATAATACAATATTATAATAACATAAATAATAACATAGCTGTAGCTGGATTTCGCTTGCAAACGCAATTTGGAAAAACAGAAGAACAGACTTAACTTGAAAAAAGTTGTTATTTGCGGCTATCACTAGGAAATTATCTGAATTTGATGCCAATATGAACACTTTTATTGCTTCTCGTTAATTCCAACCATTTTAGTAATAGAAGTATAATTATATAAGTTGATAATCATTTATATATCTTGGTTTGCTTATAAGCTGTGACATTTTCTTTTAAATGATGGCGACTTATTTTGAATAAGAAATAGTTTTTTCTACCTTGTAAAACACTTTGTAACATTTTGACTAACTTCTTCAACTTCTTAGTGAATATTTAATAATTAAACGTTGTGATGAGATAGAAGCCTTTATAAAGGATTTTGTCTGGTGTACTCAAAGGAAGTTGATAATTACAAAGTGTTTCTTAAGTGAGTAGTCGAGTGAGTCAGCTAAACTTTGGATATAAGGGGCGGTAAACGAACTTAGTTTAAGGGGATACAGTTTCTGAGCACTTACTAGTCTTCCTAATTTATACCCTATCTGATTGTATTCTTTTACTTAAGTTAAATATTGCAACTCTCATTATCGTTTACCTTTAGAAGTTACAGGCTTTAGCAGAATATTCTACTACATCCTTCACAATGGTAAATTGATAAATTCAAGTCTCAAACATTTCAGTAACTTCAGAAACAATTTATTGAATTGATTATTTATTACATGCAAATAGCTAATACCACATAAGTTTGTAAACATCATATCATTAATAAAATTCCGTCTTACTTTGTAAATCGGTGTTGTAGATGTACCCACTTGAAGATGTACAATGTGTGAAACTGGTTAGGCGGCTATAACACCATTTCACGGAGTAAGATGGACTTTCATATCATATATGTATATCATATAATTATGAACAAACCACAATATGAAATAGGGAAAAAAAGACTAAGATCTTTCAACCACAACAAGCGGTCCTCGTCAGAGTAAAACCTAACTGATGAAGAACGCTTATTGTGGTTGAAAGATATTGATTAAAAATCTTGACTGTTATTTTACTTATTTATATGAAGTCTTGTTATCATATATATATATATATATATATATATATATATATATATATATATATATGTGTGTGTGTGTGTGTGTGTGTGTGTGTGTGTGTAGAGGAGTTTTTTAGCACTCCTTGTAAACGGTCATTATATATCAACAATACATTATTTTTATTCTTAAAATATGGTATTCCTCCAGTTAAACGTTGTGTCAAACGTTAGTTATATGTTCACTCTAGCAAAGAATGCGATTTCCTAAACTATGTTCCACGGAACACAGTGTACCGAAGAAGTTAATAGATGTTAATAGAAGAAGTTAATCCATGGATTTATATTTTTATCAAATGTACTATCCCCTTTCTATTCAGTTGAAATCAAGAATGGCTATGAATAATTTCTGGGTTAGGAGATGTAACATAAAATTTTGATTTTGCAATACTGTCGAAATTTAAATATTTGGTATTAATGGATGTTTTGAAACATTTGAAACAATAGAATAGTTAAAAAGTAACCTGATGAGAGTGAAATTTGTGATAAAAAAACTTTTAAGACATGGTATTATGATGTCATGAAAATAATTGGTTATCAATCTGGAAAAGTAATCTATGATTTCTGATATTACTTATTATGTTGTGTCGCGTGAAAATGTCAGTGTTGTGTACTAGGAAAGGTTTGAGTAATCGCTGGCATTGAGAGATGCAGTCCTTGAAGCCGTTTTCCTCTTGTTGTCAAGTCGTAATAATGTCGTAAATTCTGTGTTGAAAAGAACAAAAGGATGAAAGCTTTGAAAGGAGCTGTAGAGTTATAAAGTCAGTTAAACTGTTGGAAGTTAGTGAGAAGAATTAGCTATGCAGAGACAGAGATAGGCATGCACGATTATGAAACCACTATTAAATGTCCAGAAGCTTCCCAAGGACAGAGGCGTACGTGACTGAAGATTTTTCTTACGAACGTAACGTGAATTAATAAGCCAGCTTGCGAGTGTGCAGTATGAAGCAGTTTTACTGGCAAAGAATGTCAACTGTGTGTACAAGCAGCGCGTGTTGGCGATAAGGGGACTTGCTAATCGTGTCGTTGACTCGGTGACAGGAAAGGTTCTTTGTTGGTCACCAGTGGGCGGTAGTCCTTTTAGGTCGGTCATTGTGCGGCACGTGAAGCCCCATCTGCCACACAGCTGCGAATACTCCGTCTCTTCCACACCCTTGCTTTCACTTTGTTAATTCCAACGCTGTAAAGCACTTCCTGATCTACATACAGACAATATCATCCGTCACAGTAAAATGGAATTAACTTAACCCCTCTAGTTTTAAGCATTTAACATCTGAAGGCTAATAAGAGAGCAACTTCCAAAGATTTATTTTATAGTTGGTGATTTTGAGCTAAACAGTATACAAAGGGCTAAAAAAAAGACGAACTATTTTTCAAAAGTGTTAAAAAAGGGTCCAAATCAGTCACGATGACACAATATATATACCTGTATCCACTTATCCAACCACAAGTGAAGGTTTAACGCTCGGTTAGGTCTTTAGTATTATACGTAGTCTGAGTGCAAGATACAATAAAAGTAGTAAATAAAGAAAAACAAGTCATGTAATTTTGTACTATATATTTCGCAGTATCTACTGTGTTTAACCCTATTAATCGGGCATTAGTTATGATTTATAAGAATATTTATCACGTGTTCTTGTCATAATTTTATATATTTATATATAAACTAGAATCACAGAAAGAACACATACAAAAAAAAGTCACAGGAACCCACTACTGTATTCCGATTGCTTAATCATGAGAGAGATAGATGTTAGTGGCCCTGCAAACAGGTGACAACAATATATATATATAAATGAAAAAAGACAACAAATAGAAGAAGCGAGAAAACTTACTGGGTCGATATTTCGAACTGAAGTTCGTCGTCAGGGAGAAGAAGGGAAGAAGAAGGGAAGAGGACGAGGCACGTGCGTCCGCTCGCGCTGGCAGAGAATGCCTCGTCCTCTTCCCTTCTTCTTCCCTTCTTCTCCCTGACGACGAACTTCAGTTCGAAATATCGACCCAGTAAGTTTTCTCGCTTCTTCTATTTGTTGTCTTTTTTCATTTATATATCCGTCCTTTTTGGACCGTTTTAATATTTTGATTTTATATATATATATATATATATATATATATATATATATATATATATTCGTATATTTCGGGAGCAGACCTTCGTTTATGCATGTCTTGTTAAATTGTATGCCTACTTTTAATCTCACAACTTTTCTACTGAATCTCTCGATTTCTCTAATACACTTTCTCCATTTTTGTGGTACAAGATAGATTAGTTGACCAAAGTTTTTATTTACATAGTCCGACATGTTTCGGTCCTCACTGACCATTATCAAGGATTATAGTTGTACAAAATCTTAAATAAACTATACATAACTAAACATAACTTAAAAACATTTATAATTAAATTAACACTACATATTATATTCAACGCCTTAATTTTGTGATAACTAAAAATGGTTAGATGACAAGGAGAGGTTATACACAGGCAATGGTTACCAAGTGTAGAGTTCCTTGTGCAAATCACAGAGGGCAGGCAATCTCATCACATTTCTGGCTTTTCATCTTTCCTTCGTATAATTTTAAAATTCGTCTAAATGCTTCACCTTGCTTGTTCAAGGCAGGTTGTTTCTCCATAATGAATAATGCTTCAATTATGCGTAGTCTTGTTTGGTCATTTTCCTGTTGCAGGATCCTTGTGTTATTAATTAGCATTTCTTTAGTTAACTTAATGCCATGGGAAATTAAAGCATGTTCCTTGGGTCCACCTGAAGTGAGGTGCATTGTCAACCTTCTCGATAATGTAGTAGTAGTGGAACCGACATATGTAGATTGTAGGGACTCACAGTTCCCTGTGTTACATTGATATTCGTACACTATGTTGGTTCTTTGGAGTGTTGACTTCTTCTGAAGGTTATTCCTAATTACCATGCTTGCTGTTGTTGAGCCTCTATAAAAAATCTTCAGTTTTAGCTGATCGTCAGGATTGAGGCATGTTGTATTGGCCGCTATTATCCCCTTTAGTACACGTTCATCTACCTTATGAGCCTCTGAATAATGATTATTATAATATATTGTAAAAGTTGTACCTTTATTTTTGATTACATTCTGAAGATCACTGTTCCGGAGCCTGTTTATGGTACTTCCTAAGATTGAGTCAAACCGTTTGTTGCTGTAACCATTATTAATGAGGACTTGTTTAAGTCTTTCAGCCTCCTGCTCAAACAGAACCCAACTAGAGGATACTTTAAATGCCCTATGTATGAGCGTCTTGATCATTCCGTCCTTGTATCTTTCGGGGCACTCACTTCTAGCGTTTAGATGAATTCCACTGTTGGTAGCCTTCACAAAGACTGATGTATCAAACTGCCTGGTTTCTTTATTTATTTTAATTGCAACATCCAAAAAGTTTAGGCAATTTTTGTTACTCATTTCATGCGTAAATTTTAATACTGAGTTAGCTTGGAATGCCGACTTAAATTCTTCCATGTGCTGAGGTTTATCCATCAACACAAAGCAATCATCTATATACCTGCAGTATATACGAGGCTTCCATGATGAATTTTGAGCCATAATATTATTCTCAAGATTGCACATATAAAAGTTCGCAAATGTGACCCCTAGTGGGGAACCCATCGCCACACCGTCAATTTGGTAGTATAAGCTTCCGTCTATGTGGGAAAATGGATTTTTAGTGGTGCAAGCTGCCAACAGATCTTTCATTATTTGTTCTTTAAAAGGAGGAGGAGGTAGAGTGGCATGGTTGTAGGCCATTTTATTTACAAACGTGCCAGTGCAGGAAACTATCGAGATAATTTGTAAAATGGTAGGATATCTTTATGGAAATGTTAAAAACCACAAGGCTGGCTACCCCCTAAGACCCATCATATCGCAGGTGACAACACCCACTTATGAAACAGCAAAAACCTTAAATAAGATAATATCAGTGTACCTTCCAGCCAAATATCTTCTCAAGTCAAGTGAAGAGTTTCTTGAGATACTAAAAGCCACAAACCCTGAAGGAATAATGGCCTCTTTGGACGTTGAGTCATTATTTACAAACGTGCCAGTGCAGGAAACTATCGAGATAATTTGTAAAATGGCCTACAACCATGCCACTCTACCTCCTCCTCCTTTTAAAGAACAAATAATGAAAGATCTGTTGGCAGCTTGCACCACTAAAAATCCATTTTCCCACATAGACGGAAGCTTATACTACCAAATTGACGGTGTGGCGATGGGTTCCCCACTAGGGGTCACATTTGCGAACTTTTATATGTGCAATCTTGAGAATAATATTATGGCTCAAAATTCATCATGGAAGCCTCGTATATACTGCAGGTATATAGATGATTGCTTTGTGTTGATGGATAAACCTCAGCACATGGAAGAATTTAAGTCGGCATTCCAAGCTAACTCAGTATTAAAATTTACGCATGAAATGAGTAACAAAAATTGCCTAAACTTTTTGGATGTTGCAATTAAAATAAATAAAGAAACCAGGCAGTTTGATACATCAGTCTTTGTGAAGGCTACCAACAGTGGAATTCATCTAAACGCTAGAAGTGAGTGCCCCGAAAGATACAAGGACGGAATGATCAAGACGCTCATACATAGGGCATTTAAAGTATCCTCTAGTTGGGTTCTGTTTGAGCAGGAGGCTGAAAGACTTAAACAAGTCCTCATTAATAATGGTTACAGCAACAAACGGTTTGACTCAATCTTAGGAAGTACCATAAACAGGCTCCGGAACAGTGATCTTCAGAATGTAATCAAAAATAAAGGTACAACTTTTACAATATATTATAATAATCATTATTCAGAGGCTCATAAGGTAGATGAACGTGTACTAAAGGGGATAATAGCGGCCAATACAACATGCCTCAATCCTGACGATCAGCTAAAACTGAAGATTTTTTATAGAGGCTCAACAACAGCAAGCATGGTAATTAGGAATAACCTTCAGAAGAAGTCAACACTCCAAAGAACCAACATAGTGTACGAATATCAATGTAACACAGGGAACTGTGAGTCCCTACAATCTACATATGTCGGTTCCACTACTACTACATTATCGAGAAGGTTGACAATGCACCTCACTTCAGGTGGACCCAAGGAACATGCTTTAATTTCCCATGGCATTAAGTTAACTAAAGAAATGCTAATTAATAACACAAGGATCCTGCAACAGGAAAATGACCAAACAAGACTACGCATAATTGAAGCATTATTCATTATGGAGAAACAACCTGCCTTGAACAAGCAAGGTGAAGCATTTAGACGAATTTTAAAATTATACGAAGGAAAGATGAAAAGCCAGAAATGTGATGAGATTGCCTGCCCTCTGTGATTTGCACAAGGAACTCTACACTTGGTAACCATTGCCTGTGTATAACCTCTCCTTGTCATCTAACCATTTTTAGTTATCACAAAATTAAGGCGTTGAATATAATATGTAGTGTTAATTTAATTATAAATGTTTTTAAGTTATGTTTAGTTATGTATAGTTTATTTAAGATTTTGTACAACTATAATCCTTGATAATGGTCAGTGAGGACCGAAACATGTCGGACTATGTAAATAAAAACTTTGGTCAACTAATCTATCTTGTACCACAAAAATGGAGAAAGTGTATTAGAGAAATCGAGAGATTCAGTAGAAAAGTTGTGAGATTAAAAGTAGGCATACAATTTAACAAGACATATATATATATATATATATATATAAACTAAAATTTAAAAAAGAACACATAGAAAGGAAACCACTGAACTCACTACTATATTTCGATGTCCTCGTCTTCAGGAAAAGAAGTGAATCGCTCCAAAGGCTGATAACGATATATATATATATATTAAAGTCTTTAGTTTTTGGTTAAACTGTCATCAGGAGAGAAAAAAGTGATAAGTGATACACCAAACGCACTTGCGAAGGAACGGTTGATGACCAACAGTTTTTTCACACAATAAGGCGATGAGAAAATAAATAATAATTGAAAAGAGAAAATAAAAAATTAGTGAATGAAGCAAATATCTTGTTGAATAAAAATGTTAAATTCATATGTTTATAAAAATTAAATAAACATAAAGTTAAATAAGTAATACATTAAAAAGTAGTCAAGAAATAATAATATAATATAGCATACACTTCATTATTTTTAATGATTTACCAGATATTCTAGGTGAGGTTGTAGTGGCATCGCATCCCCACAAGGGAACATACATATGCCAAACATTGACCCTTTGTGATACACACAATGAACATTTTACTAAATTTTGCCTAACTCAAGTGATTTTGAGTAGGGATCTTTAATGGACCACGTTCTCAGATTTATACACCCCTAGCGTGAGTATCTAACCCCTGAGCTATCAGTCCAAAGGTGAGCACGTTGCTTCTATGCTAACCTGGCTCCCATCATTCTTAAACAACAATCATTACGTTTCTTAAATTACATGTGAATGGTTAAATATGTCGAAAATATATTAATTGAGACTTATATTTAAGTAATATATTCAAAACAGTGAATACTAACTTTAATGGCAAATTTATTTATTTATAAATGTTTGCCGACTTGGGAAAGTTTAGTGTAGGTCAACTGATTTACAAGTGTTGTCCTCAGATCAGTAGTATTTTCATGTCTACATTAATTTTCCTTAATTAGTTGAGCGACAACTAAACTAATGAAAGCAGTTATGTATTAGTAGAGATTATTATACGAAGTATGATTCGTGGAAAATGTTGATTAACGATTCTGATGCTAAGTACGTTTCCCATTCTTTAACTGCTTTGTTCTACTTGTATGTACTCAGCAACTCATCTATCTTAATTAATTTGTGGGTTAATTACAAATTAACTAAGGTAATAATGTTAATTATCAATGTATTGACCTTATTTGCTCAATGTATAACAAATGGCAGGAAAATTACTAATGAAACTACATACAGTTAAACAAAGGTATGAATAGCGAGTAGCCAGAATATTTTAGGAAATGATTATGAAAATCAATCTAAACAAACTTTCTCTATAAACGTGAGGAAAAATAATGAATAAGTTATAATAACCATAAAGAAAATAACAATATCTATACAACATTGTATTATTTTCTTAATTGGGTTAATACTTACACCTTTGGCTAATTATACATTTTCATTAATACTGAAGGTATCGTGCAATTGTATTTAAAAATTGTTCCACTTTATGATAGGTAAAAGTTAGGTTTTAATTGAATGTTTTTTATGATATAAAAAACCTACCCATGCAATTTTTTTAGTACTATTTGTAAATCAACTGAATACAGGAAATTACTAATTAATATAAAGTAAATTACTTTCATATATTTACTACTTATTATAGTAAATAAGTAATAATATAGTAATTACTTTCATAAGTAAAATTTCTTTCATATAAAGTAAATATTTTAATGAATTATGCGACTAGAAACTATGTTTAAACAACTTTCCTGCATCTTTAGTTAACATTAATTATTCTTATTCATTTATTACTCTAAACTTACCTGTCTCAGTCAAGAAAGTGTGAAAAATGTGTATTTTTTTGTACTCTATAACCTTTTACCCTCAACTGAAGATGGGGCGGGGTACTTCTTTGACAAGGCTAACAAATTTCGTGTCAACGAAGAGGATCTTCACCCTGTCCAATCATTTGAACTTCTTCATACTTTTAAACATTTCAAGCTTGATTTCATTCTCCTATCTCTTAACATTTTATGTGTCATATGGAGTTCTAGGATATTTTTATTATATTATACATTTTTAATAGTATTAATCTCACTTGAAGCAAATGGAAGTATTGTTATTACGGTTCCAATACCTTTAAAATTTAAGAGAATCGTAAAAATTTAGGCTATTTATTTAACGATGTGATTTCGATTCTGATGCCCCAAAAATACACTATTCTTAGGATTAACGATTCCTGTTTCGATTTATCATCCTAACACTAGTTGCTATTATTGTCAATCAGTTAGTCATTATAACTCCTTTGTATATTAGTAGATATTATTGTCAATATATTAGTACATATTATTGTCAATCAGTTAGTCATTATAACTCCTTTGTATATTAGTAGATATTATTGTCAATATATTAGTACATATTATTGTCAATCAGTTAGTCATTATAACTCCTTTGTATATTAGTAGATATTATTGTCAATATATTAGTACATATTATTGTCAATCAGTTAGTCATTATAACTCACTTTGTATATTAGTAGATATTATTTTCAATCAGTTGGTTAATCAGTCGTTACAGTTTTATTTAGTTAATGATATCTATATATATTATTTGAGATTATTGTAAGTTAGTCAAATAACATAGTACTGTATCTTCCTAGATAGGGCGATCTGGGGACAACACAAAGGACTAAAACATGATGGAACGGAACAAATACGCTTAACTGAGCAAGCCAGTGACCTCATCGACTAATCTATTACATAGATGATAGTGCCTCATAGATAATATATATATATATATATATATATATATATATATTCGTACAAAACTCATTATTTTTCGTAAATTTCGTTTCGAGAAATGAAGAGCAATTACTGTAATTAATTGATTGATGCTTACTTTTGTTTTTGAATTCTTATTGGTCATGGTAGGTACTTTTTTGTTGTATACACATTGTGCCCTGTGTGATACATGTGAACATAAATAAACTTCCTCATACCACTAATACTAATACAGTAAAAAATTGTGGTATTAACTGACAGATATAGTATTTCTTGTGCTACTGTGTTTCTTTGCCCTGACCTTAAATTCTTCATAAGCGAGAGATTGAAAGTCTTGCACATGTCATCATTCGAAAAGGACATAAAGCTGTCGGCCCCGTGACTGTATCATGTCAGGTAATCGTTAATGATCGCTATTCTAATACATTTGAATAAAGTAAAATTTTGGAATCCTAATACATAGTCAACCGGCTTATGTGTCAAGCCCTTTTCAAAAACGGATTCTAAATAAACAAATAATTCACACTTTTAGCACCTAAAAAATAACATCAAATGTAGAACACTATACACGTGTGCATTGGAAACAAACCAAAACCTTTACTAGTTAACTCTATTAATGGTAGAGTTGTAGTCCGTAGTATTGTTTTTGTTGTAAGAGTATTTACTGAATGACTGTATACTCGTATCGCTGATTTCAATTCAATGCTGCTATGAAATGCAGATATCTTTGTCTATATTTAGACTAGTGTCGTCGTCATCAAATAACCCTGGAGAGTTGTGCTGAGACCTTTGCGGAAGTGTCTTTTGATCTCCCTGACCCTCTCTCATATCATTGCAATTCTTGTTTTTAGCCTTTAGTCTTCCCTTGATACCGGCCTGAACCACTCCTACTAATTTCATCGATATTTCTTTTCTTGTAAGTACCTTATATGTTTGACCTGTTTTGTTGTTTACTTAGTGGAAAACATTTATTGATTCGAAAGACCCTGTTAACCCAAATTATTAATCACGTTTTGTTTTTTTTTTCTCACAACAGGAATCCTGTTATGAGGGAGTTTATTTATGTTCACATGTATCACACAGGCTACAACGTGTATACAACAAAGAAGTAATGCGTATTAATATTAAGAAAATATAACAAGAAATATTAATAAAATATACATAAGTGACTAAAAAACGAAAATATATCAATAGTTGTATACATTAATGGTGATTAATCACTAATATATATATATATATATATATATATATATATATAAAGATTTCACATAAACACGTGAAATAACAATCAATGATCAAACCACAAAAAGAAAATTGGAAAGCAAGACTAAGATCTGTCAACCGTAACAAGCGGTCTTCGTCAGAGTCAAAAACCCAACTGAACGTTGAACCCAACAGTTGGGTTTTTAACTCTGACGAAGACCGCTTGTTACGGTAGAAAGATCTTAGTCTTGCTTTCCCATTTTCTTATTGTGGTTTGATCATATATATACATATATATATATATATATATATATATATATGTGTGTGTGTGTGTGTGTGTGTGTGTGTGTGTGTGTGTGTTTGGCAATGAGAGAGAGAGAGAGAGATTGAGTATGTAAGCGTGAAAGTGAGTGATGTTCAAAATCAACGAAGAGTAAACAAGTTAAAAAAAAAACAGTTAATGACTCAAATCTTCAGAAAATCTGTCATCACGGGAATAGAGAGGGGGTGAGAGTGTGTGTGTCGTGATGGCGGGGGGGGGGGGGGGGAAGCACGCTGGGACGCCGGGTTACCTGCCCGTGCGTCTCCGGCATGCTTGCGTCCGCCACTCCCTTCTATTCTCCTGAAGACGGATTTTCCAAAAATTTGAACTATTATTAAGTGTGCTTTTTTACTCTGTGTAGTACTCTTCTTCGATATTGAACTCATATATTTCTACAGAGATATATCTCAATGTTCACAGAATAAACAAGGCTCTACTATGCTCCAGAGTCTGTTTCCTCTCTTATAAGAATAAACATCTACACTGAAATTGAAATATTTATATTCATAGGTGGAGAGTTTTACTGAAAATTAATGATAATTTTTTATTATACCCATAAAAAATTACACTAAAAATTTTTGTTCTATTGATTTTGTTGCAGTAAAACGAAACAACATGAGTGTATGTTACTCTTAGATTTTTGGATGGATAAACTTTCATTATTATGAAAAGTTATTTGAAAACTGGGTCAACAGTTTTAGTAAATATATATTTAAAAAAAGATTTTGCTATAATAATTTTTTTGTGCATTAGAATTTTTGCAGGAATAAAAACCATGTTGATGCCCTATTTAGGTGAAAAGTTCTGAACACTGTGTTGAAACATCTCCATTTAGGAGTTTATTGCATGATTTGGGGCTATAACAATGATAATAGCGAGTCATCTGGATACATTGCTTTCAAATAACTGTAATTGCTATGAATTCATTTGCTGGAAAATTATTTGAAAATCGTATAATATATGTATTCATGGTTTGTCTTTGGACTAAATGCAAGTTTTTTTTTAAAGTGAAGTTTATTTACTTTTTACAGGGTTTATGGTCGGATAGCAATAGGCAGATGGTGTTACTAGGTCAGTCGGGTAGGCTACCTCCCACGACTGACATAAAAAGCATAATTAGTATTCTCAAATGCTGTTCAATAAACAATCAATATTCATACTGATTTGCTTGTTATGTACAATAGACTAAACACAAAACAACAAATACAAACGTCTTATTAGTTAATTTTAACTTGTGTCATTTTTTTAAAAAAACTTATTATAGCAAAATTGTGGGAATTTGCTCTTCATTAAAAATCAATGGCATTTCTAAGATCGAATAACTTTAGATCATAGGATCTTTGATATTTCTTAACAATTACGTTTTGGTTTTTTGCTATCATGTTTTTGTATCATTTTCATTTGAAAACACTCCGAGTCATAAAAGCATAAAAATATAATAACTGTTTAAGAATCTATGAGATTTTTTGACATTTTCATTTCGGTTAGCTGTTTATTCTGTTTTAATAAAATTTTATTTTTTTTTTAAATAAACCCGAATGGTAAAATTGTGGGCATTAGATCTCAATTTATTAAGGATCAAATAATAATTGTATTTAAGTTAGTTTTGATATTTTTATTTTAAGGATGTTCTGAACTTTGACAAAGTGTAACTATTAATTCTTAATTGACTAATTTGTCTAGGTATTTCTTCTCGATTGCTTTTTGATTGATTATTTATTCTATTGTAAATTTCATTTCTATTTCAAAAAACTCAGAATCAGAAGCTAGAAACGTTAGTTGTTAATTGTTTACGAATCTGGAAGATGTTGTTGACAATAGCGTTTTTAGATAAATTTTTAACTGAATAATTGCATGTGTAGAAATAAAAATAATAAAGTTGGTGCATATTTCAACAAACGACTCTTAATCAACTCAATAATTTGAACATTGAATAGTCCACTTACGGTTAACAAAAGCATTAACGTTGTAGTTAATTTTTGATTTCAGTATTTGTCCCTTGTAGTATTTATATTCTTGTATTTAACTGTTTCTACAAAAACTAATCTGTCGGAATGGTAAACAAGAGAGAAAGTTCGTAAAAACGATATATGGCTATTTTAAATTAATTTCTAATTTTCCTGGCTTTCTTATGAAGTTGTTCAGATGCAGCGGAGGTGATTTCTAAATTTTAACTATCTTTTATATCTTTTTCTTCATATACCTTGTGGAGAAAATATGAATTTACCTTTTTTTTTTCCAAGATTTTAAGCGATTGGATGACACCATAGAAAAACGTATTTTAAATAATAGTTATTAACAGTTAAATTGTTAATAGTCTACTAGTTTCCAGCTTTTCTACAGGTTTGCTTACTGTGGTAGTCACATGTGAGAACACACATTGGACCTTTGATAGGTTCAATATTGGACCTTTTTAATACAGCAAATGAATAATTTTGAGTATAATTGTATTTTACTAACCCGAAATGGTAAAATTATGGCTATTAGATATTAATATTTCCAAACATTAAGATCTAATTTCTTAGATCATAGGATCTAAAGTCTAAACTGGGAGTCTTAAATTTTGTCATAATTCAAGTGTATTTAGGAATACCGTACAGGCTTGGAACCAATAGCTTAATGACATATCCAAGGAATTACGTACTCAGATCTTTTTTACTTTCCGTGTGAATAAATCCAGGACAAGAGTGGGTATTGAACTCCAGATCTACCAGTCCAGAGGCGATTATTTTATCACTGGGCTACAGTGATCTCTATATATATTTTTTCTAAAGTATACGTTTGTAAAATATGCTGTTCGAATATTTTGATATAATTTTTTTACAAGTATATCTTATACAAATTTTGGATAAAAAATGATCTGGAATCTCTTCCATGTACAGTTTGTCGAGATGTTATTATGGATGCCTCCAAGTTGTGATATATTAATCTTTGTTACTATTGTATATGGACTATTTTTTTACTGTACTTAATTGGACAAATGTCACCCTTTTTTTTACTTTTAAATTTTAAGAAAATAAACAGCTTAGATTTCAACTGAATATCGCATTTCTTTTGTACAAACAGACGGAGGTGCAAAAGTCACTTGACGACTTTTATTTTTACTGATGACGATATTACTATGCATGTGGTGATACGTAAATGTTAAGAAGCTGTGACTGATTGGTTGTTGTGTTTCAGGAGGGATTGCCGAAGCAGCGGCGGAAGCGTCACCCGCCACACCCGAGACATGTCCTAGGCAAGCCCCATCAGTCCATTCACAGGTATGTCCCTGCCCACAGTCTCAAGAGCATGTTGAATGAGAGTACTGTTTTATAAAGTGAGCTGGTGTAAAGCATTCAGGGTTGAAGTAAGATCGATTTAAAAAATCCAGCCCGACCCGAACCAGGCCCACGGGTGTTAAAGCCCAAGCCCGGCCCAAGATTGACTACGCCCGAACCCGATATATATATATATATATATATATATATACTTCAATGTACATAAAGAAACATAGAGAAATTAAAAACACAAACTTACAGTCTCTAATTTTCGGTTGAACCGTCTTCAGGAGAGATATGAGAGGGAAACCAAGCGCACTGGTACAGAGATGGTCTCCAACCCAAATCAAAATAATTTTTCAATAAATACCACCAACGAATATATCTGCGCGCTATAGCGCACGTCGTAACTGGCAGTTCCAGACCAGAGGCCTTCTACTGCTTGATTACTGTGCTACTATAACTTGAATATCAGTAATTCATGTCAGATATTAAGATCGTCTGTACAGTAATAATGTCGTATTCGCGGTCATGTCGTCTGGTTAGTCATGGTTTTCAATGGTTTTAATCATGAGTTGGAAAAGTCAAATGTTATAGTAAGAAGAACTAACATAAAGTGCTCTAAGAGTACCTGCATCACTGAGTGTCAAAACGTATGCAGTTGGCAAGGCTGATTTTCGGTATTCATTAGAGTTCATAGCTCTATAAACTATCTCACTTCTTGTGAGATAGTCAGTGGATGAAGTAATTGTTGAGTGAGGTAATTTCAATAAATGTTATTTGAATTAAAGTTATACATATAAACTTATTATTTCTTGCTTAAAGTAAGAGTTAGTTAGTTGGTAGAAATTCCAGCGTTGCATGTCTACTATCAATCTGTTGTGTTCACGGATGTGTTTGTTAACGCAAAATAACTGTTTGCCCAACATTATCCTGATTTGGTCAATTATTGGTTCCTGCGAAAGTTACCACTGTTTTTTAACCTTTGAGGAAGCTGTAATTTACGTACCCACTTTAAATAATTATCTGGGAGATTTTTTTTTCTTTTTAGTTAAAAAGCTTAAAGTGTTTGGAGCATAGTTAACAGGGTAAAATGAATAGTTACCACAAGCGATGTTTGCTTTGACCGATTGTCTACCCACTACTACATTTATTTAAACATTCTTCATTTATATATTCCAGTGCGTCACTTTGTAACGGTTATAACCTGCATCACTTCTCTACTTTCAATACTCTGTTTTTCTCTTGACTATGGCGTGTACTGAAATATTATGAAAGATGATTACTTATCTTCACATAGTTATTCTAATTTTGCATTTGAAATATTACGATATATAACAAACACAAAATAGCAAAATATAATTCGAATCTTTTATAGATCGAATTGGATTCTAAATGTCGACGTTTCGATTTTTATTCAAAATACTGTTCTTGCACAAAATAAGTAGATATGAAAATGAAAAAAAATTAATGAACTGAAATAAATTATAAGTTAAAATACCCTCAAATGAAAACATGAATAAACACGATTTAAACATTAATGATTTGTTTATCTGAGTGTATCTTAACGTTAAATTTTTTTCTTTAATGTGATATGTAATAGTTTTTTCATTTTTATATATCCTATACCTTTGCCTATGAAAGAATTATGAATAAAAATGGAAACGTTGGTATTTAGAGTTTAATTTGAACTCTAAATTTTTTTTTTAAAGAAAAGAATTTTGTAATTTCAACAAATGTCTAGTTTGAATCAGACATTCATCAAAATCAAAATATCGAAGTGAGATAAATAATTGTTTATGAAACTGGATTATTCTTTATGAAATATTTTTTTATAGACACTGGACGCATCACGATACTTCTAGTCTATATATTTTACTTTGATATTCACCGCATTGGTCCCGTACAGACTCTTTGCCTCCTGATGACGACAGTTGTCAAAATATATAGAAGTGAGTTATGTCTGTATCTATCTTTATGTTACTTTCATTATAATTTTCATCCAAAGTTATCAAACTGATTTATTTGATTATATATATGATCAAACCACAATATGAAATTGGAAACTTAAGGTTAAAAAACGGGGTTTTTCGGGTTGTTTTGGTTCTGACGAAGACCACTTGTTACGGTTGAAAGATATTAGTCTTTTTTTCCCCATTTCATATTGTGGTTTGATCATTAATTGTTATTTCACATGTTTAGTGTGAAATCTTGTTATTGATTATATATATATTTATTAACTACATTGTCATAAAGTACACACAGAAATGAAACAGTAACTCACTACTATATTTCGATGGCCTTGTCATCAGGAGAATGGAAACTGTAGGCAAATGTAGTTTATTTAGTTGGTGGAATCGTTTCATTTAATTGGTTATATATTTATATTTATACATTAAGGTATTGTTTTCCTGTTCACAATTCATAATAATTACTTTTCTTGTTTTCGATATTTGGTCAGGGTTAGTTAGTAAATATCACCTATTTGCCAACGTTTCGTCTTTAATTTAATACATCCTCAGGGTTACAAAACAATTAGAAACGTCGGTAGAGAGGTTATTTTTTACAGGGTTAATTAAAAATTGACCAAATTTGGTGAGAAGAAGAAAAGCAATTATATATTATGCACAAACATAATATTTTTATTTTATAAAAACAAGTAGATAAATATTTAAAGTTATTCTTTTGACAAGAAAATTGAATAAAAATGTTACAACGACTTTACTGGGAAGAAGAATTTAAAGAGAGAGCCTCCATAACTGATATTAATGTGACAAGTAGGATAGCGGTTTTTTAGAATGTAAAAAGTTGTTGTGCAGTGCACGCTTTAACAAACCAAATATGTCTTTTGCAAGACCCATCCTACTTTCCGATTTTCTCTTACAAAAACGAGTCGATTACATTTTTCATTTATTAACTAAAAAAAGCAGATATTACTTGAATCCATATTATTGGTTTTAATATATTTATATATGAATTATCTTTTATATTTAAATAAATATTATTATATTTAATTATTATTATTATATTATATTTAAGTATTATATTATTTAAATAATACTTTAATATTTTTCCTATATAATTTTCAGTGAATTTAGTTTGATATGTGTTCAGTAATGTATGGGATAAGTATAAGAGGTAAAAATCAATATTATATTATTAGTACTTCACGTGGTGGTCTTCCTTAAGAGCAGTGTTTATATAGTTGTTATAATACAGTAATAGTTTTGCGATAAATACTGATTGGGAATCGTATGATAAACTGGGTCAAATGATTATATACTATCTAACAATTTATCTGTCTCCTGGAGATGGGTATATGGAATACTGTCGCGTATCGAATATGTGTTCGACTCTCAGAACCCGTATTCGATTTTTCGAATACAATGCACTCATCGGCTACCCAGTATCTTGCGTATCGAATCCTTTTTCTTTATCACTTGACACTCTCTTTATTTATCACATACAAATATTAATTTACAAATTTCTACAAAATAAAATTATTATAAGCTAGATTGACTTTTAACATTGTTAGTAAAAAAAATAATATATTACTATTTAGGTACTGGACTCATATTATACAACTTAATGTTAGGATTCATTTTTTATAGGTAAAAATTCTTTGAAAAACTATTGTAGTTAACAAGACTTACCTAGAACGGAGAAAAAGGAACAGTATAAAAAAAATACTGCGTTAAGTAAATAGATTTATTTATTTAATATTAGTAGAATTTATTAATACAACAGAAAACAATCAAAATAGATAAAAATGAAATAGCAGAGATGGTCAGACGCCAGATGCCGGTCACTTGATAAGAACAATCCGATACAACTACATTGTATTGGTATCATAAGAGGCCGACCGAATGCGTATCCAAGTATTCAAAAGTGATTGTGTTGGTATCGACTTCATAGATATCTGGCTTTATCTGTCACCTGTGTGATCCTTAGCACCTGTGTAGCATCTCTCTCACACTCTCTCTCTCTCTCTCTCTCTCTCTCTCTCGCCCGCCTTCCCACCCATACAGAATCTCTCGCGCTTACTCTCGCTCCCACTCTCTCTCTCTCACCCTCCTTCCCTCCCATACAGAATCTCTCTCACTTACTCACGCTCCCTCCCTCTCTCTCTCTCGCTCTCCTTCCCTCCCATGCAAAATCTCTCTCACTTACTCTCGCTCCCTCTCTCTCTCTCGCCCTCCTTCCCTCCCTCTCTCTCTCTCGCCCTCCTTCCCTCCCTTACAGAATCTCTCGCGCTTACTCTCGCTCCCTCTCTCTCTCTCTCTCGCCCTCCTTCCTTCCCATACAGAATCTCCCTCACTTACTCACGCTCCCTCTCTCTCTCTCGCCCTCCTTCCCTACCATACAGAATCTCTCTCACTTACTCTCGCTCCCTCTCTCTCTCTCTCGCCCTCCTTTCCTCCCATACAGAATCTCACCACTGTCGCTCCCTCTCTCTCTCTCTTTTTCTCGCCCTCCTTCCCTCCCATACATAATCTCTCTCACTTACTCACGCTCTCTCTCTCTCTCTCGCCCTCCTTCCCTATCATACAGAATCTCTCTCACTTACTCTCGCTCCCTCTCTCTCTCTCTCGCCCTCCTTCCCTCCCATACAGAATCTCACCACTGTCGCTCCCTCTCTCTCTCTCCTTTTCTCGCCCTCCTTCCCTGCCATACAGAATCTCTCTCACCTACTCACGCTCTCTCTCTCTCTCTCTCTCTCGTCCTCCTTCCCTCACATACACGACGGACCCTAGGTTGTATATCATCCAACAAATTAATAGTCAAACGGTGTCACCTTTAGAGTCTATATCTTGTCACTCACACACACCTTATGATTATATTGTCCAAAATATTATCAGTGAAATTGTGTGACCTGTAGCGCCTATTTAGAATCTCTCTCGCTCCTTCCCTCCCCCCCCTCTCTCTCTCTCTCTCTATCTATCTATCTATCTCCCACACACACATACATACAAACATTGCATACATAGACGCACATTCTATTACCATTTTCCAGAAACTTAAAACATATAAATCCGATGAAATCTTGTAATTTATTTTAATTATTATGGAGTACCATATATATTGATTTTATTTTTAATATCATGATATTCCACAAACTTAAAACATGAAAATCCGATGAAATTTTTTGAATTTTTTTTTATTATTATGTAGTATTTATTGATTTTATTTATAATACCCTGATATTACGAAAATCCTCTATTTTTTTATCCAATATATATTTCTCAATTTTTGATTAAAAAGTAACTTAAGTAAAAAAAAAATTGTTTTCCTTAAAGCTAGCCAATCAGTGCTTGTTAGTTTACATAGGGAAAGTGGAGAGTAGTCAGTGAAAAGTAAAAATGACTTGGTGCAATCCTTTCTAGTTTCGTTTAACTTGCTCTCCAATAAAAACTCAACTTTACGGCTGTCCTCAATCCCCCAATCGTCTACTTTGTAAACTAACTTACTTTTTCTAAGAAATCTTTTTTCTTTTGGATTACTTTTTTTTTTAATTAATGTTATACATAATAGCAGAGGGAAATGAAAAGTAATATTCTACTACTTATTAAAAGGAAAGAATATTCATTCGCATTTTTCATCGTCTTCTAAATTCCTGATCTCTTCAACAAGAAATGGAGTTTTGGTAAGCATTATTTTTTTCTTCTCAACTATTTTAATATATTTAAATATTTTAACTAAACTTATAATGAAGATAACAAAAAAATGTTGATATTTTAAGTTCTCTTAATAAGTCTTAAATATTTCTTTGCTGATCTCTGGAAATGTCAAAAGTTGTGTACATACCTAGTGAACCTACTGCAAGACCTTGAAAACATAAGGGAAAGATACAAAGAATCTTTTCTTAATGATACATTACAACAAGTGCCAACTTTGAAACCCCTCTACAAACAATGCAACACGAACCAAATAACATAGAATAGCACTGGGTATCACAATAGAAACAAGATAAACCGGGCACATAGAAAAAAATGGAATTTATTACATAATGGTATTAAAAAGGAAACTAGGATAATCAACAATTGCAGAAATTTAGTTTATCGTTAAAAGAAAGGTCTACTGGGCTTACGTCGTTTCGAGTTAAGTCGATGTCGATGATACGTTGGTTAAATAAATAATACATGAAAAAATAAAAAATAATAAGAATAAAGTTTACGTCGGGTATTCACCATTATGTTTGTCTGCTCCAAATATTGGAATTATAATATGATTAGAATTGGAATCATGATAAACACGTTAAATCATATTATTGTACTATAAATAAAAACAAAATTCATAAATAATGTTATTGTACGATAAATATGAATTAAAGCATTTATAAATCTCATGAAAATACGTGCAGTAGTTTGAACATCTGCCGCTGGGCGTCGTCACTACTCATTCCCGCGCAAATGCTATTGTTTTGATTAGTTTATTACGTCTGTTTATCGGCTGATCTCATTCTCATTCATGTATGACCTTGTGATTTGCCTCCGTGATATCGAAGAATATTCAAAGTGTAAGTGCTGTGTCATGCTATAATACAGTAGTATAAACTGGCTATGATACAAATTTTTAACTATTCATAACCTTCTTATCCATGTCATGCAGCATTAAAAATAAAATGATTTGTTTGAAAATAGATTCTTACTAGCCTTATATTATTTAAAATAACATTCATGAATAAAGAATAGTACAGAACTAGGAAAGGTTATTTTCAGTTTACCCTAGGCTAGCCTAGAGACTAGCTGATTCACTTAAGTCGCCTATCCTAGTCCCAATTAACGACGTTGGGTGAGATATACCTGTACCCCTTTCAAACAGCTGTGTTCATCCTCAGGTCATAACTGGCATAACTGGAGAACCAATTATTTAACCAGATTTAACCGGATTGTGAACATTAAAGTGCAGTAAGTGTGTAATTTAATTATAAACTGAATTTATGGGATACTTGCTGCTTATCATTTTTTCTTTTTTACTCACTCCCATAATGAGTAAATTAGTTGGACAAATAGGATTCCTTCCCTATATAGAATGTTTATGATGTGGTATCACAAAGGACCTCTTTGGCCTATGTGTGATTTCTCAACGCCGTTTTTCCTATGTGTGATTTTACGACCTGCAGCCGAACCGAACACAATAAATGATTTCGCAACTCATGGAACTAGTATATTAAACAATACGAGTATACTTCAGCCATCCATGTCACCATGCAACGAAACAGTCTTAAAAGTCTTAATACATAAGATAAATCACATTCACAAAGAGAACACACATAAAAGAATTCAGAGAAACTCACGATTGTGTTTCAATTCCCTCGTCTGGTTGATTTAGTTCGTAGAATCGTTTCAGTTGATTGATAATAAATAAAATAATATTATCATTAATATCACAGAGTTTATAACTAATATTATTTTTTAATAATATTACATTATTTAAGTAATTCATATTAATATTTAATGGAAATATTTAATATTTACCTGATCTTATTAAAATTTATTCTTATTATTGCTATTATTTCAATAACCGTTTAATTATACCTTCTATGTTATCATCATAGCTTTGATATTATCAATATCAGTTTTAATACGAAAGAAGAATATACTCTCTAAATACACGAAAGTTAAAAGGAAAAACTGATATATTTCTAACTTTAGTTGATTCATTAAACATTATAAGAGAAATGGAAAGAAAGTAAGAAACGGTTTGAAAAAAGCTAGAACAACTTGTAAGGAGTAAGAAGACTAACGATAAAACTGGTGATGAATTGTAAGCAGTGCTTATTAACACGACGGATATAATGTAATTACAGTAGGAACAAGGAGAAAGAAAAAGAACTTGCTATGTGAAATGGTGTACTTTCTAATAAAGTTTTATTCGCTATTTACTACGGAGTTGGCCAAATTGAACAATGCTTGCTAAACGGAGTTACTAATACTTCCTTATATGTGGCTATATCCATTGACAGTGGTGACCAGCGCAAGGACGTCCCTTCCATCTGTCGCAGCTGCTTTCCATTAGCGGAGTCAAGTGTTGCTACATCTGTAACCTTCCTCAGTGCAGTCCATAATCATCTGAGCCATTTCGCCTCACCGTGTGCCATTCCCATCACAGTCTTCTTGGCTTTATTATCTAAATAACACTCTTGGCTCATTGAGCTTTTTATTCATATACGCAAACATCAAATTCTGCTGCCTTTGGTGCATAATATATGCACAGAACTCAGTAGTCGTCTTTCATTTATATACGACGTGTGATCAAAAAGTAAGGACACTTTTTGATTTCCCCGCGCTCTGTTCACTCTAAATTAAATTTTTTTTATTGTTGTGTAGATACACTCGTCACAATCGTCTACAGTTTTTACTAGCATGAGTTCTTTTTATGTAAGAGCCACAAAGGTTAGACTCGTGTTTGCGTGCTCGGTAACTTTTTACTGTCGAAAAAATAATAATCTATAGAATAACTTACCACTTCTAAACATTTTTTTCTCATATTGACTCACTGTACCCCATTGTCAATATTTCAAGAGTTTGACCACATAATACCATTTTTTACACAAACATTAATACAATCTCTGTTACATTATTTGCAACAGCAAAAAATTACCTAGGTTAAAAATTACCCCGTCTAGCCTCTAACATAAAACCAACACATGTTATATAGGAAAAACTGTGAAGATTTGATCATGGCGAGTCTACCAACACTATAACACAAAATTTGTGACACGCCATGTATTTCTGGGGCCGGTCATTTAATTTGATCAAAGTACTTTCTTCTAAGAACTGTCTTGAATGTTTGAGCAGTCGATGGTAAAACTGCATATTTGTGAAACGCAAATGAGTTTACGAAAATGGGATATTCCTAATGACGGAGAATAGAGTTAGTTAATACAAGTTTGCGGGAAAAATATAAAATTTCCCTTGCTTAGAGGCAACATGGAAGAAACGTCATCTCCAAGAAATGTTTTAAACAGCCCCTTTAAGCGTATTTGTGTCTCCTTGTGACTTCAAGACATCTGAAATCAAGACATCTTATGTGAGGGTCATTCTAATCACTCTTTGGGCAAAGTATACTTAACCCTTTCGCCTCGCAGAATGAACATTTTTACTTCTCTTTGACCTCTTAAATCGACTTTAGTTGATTTGCAACATTTTTCCCATTCAGCTCTTAAGTCGACTCTAGTCCAGTTTAATATATAAAAAAAAAAAAGACTAAAGGGAAATGTGTTCACAAACGAAAGCAAACATCCTTTTACTGTAAGAATTGCCCAAATCAACCCCCATTGTGCATTATCCCATGTTTTGAAGACTACCATACACTAAAGGATTATAAAAAAGTTGCAATTGTTAAAAATATGTACATTATAATCATTTAAAAAGATATGGTTGGTTTATAAGAGAAATGTTTTTCAAATGAACATTTTAGTTTTGTTATTTTTTAGTATTTTAATGAAAAATATATTTTTTTCCCAGCTCAGTTTATAACTATGCGATAAAAAATCCTCCAGTGACAAAAACTGAATTAACAAAAGACACGGTAACTCTGGCAATAAATTCGACTAAAGTCAACTTAAGAATTTAAAAGAAAAATATATATTTCATCTATAATTTTTTTTAGAAACTTAATTAAATAGTCTACTGCTATCCTATTTAGATTTTAAAAAAGTCATATTAGAACTTGATTATAATGACTTTGATTTGTAACTTAAAATCTGAAATTAGAAAAGAAAGTAAAAAATTTCACTCTTCAAGGCTAAAGATAAAAATATTATAATCGACCATAGTTAATTTTAGAAATCAAAGGGTTAACATTCTCCTGATATATTGATACTTACTTAAATTGTGAAGTACAATATACTAGCAAATTGTAAATACCGAAGCTGTAGTGCCTTTAGTTAAACATTTCGCAAGATGATCTACTCTTTACGTTTACGATATTATGCGTATACGAGTTTACGATATTATCTCAAAAATTATAATAGTTTCATAGTGATATCAATTTGTGTTAGGTTAGGTTAGGTTAGGTTGCAGTGGCAGTCCCACAAGGGAACACACGTAGGCCAAGCATTGGCCCTTTGTGATACCACACAATGAAGATTGATTCTACAGTGGGAGTCATAAATTTTGCCTAACTCAAATGTATTTAGAGTAGGGATTTTTATCGAGTGCCTGACATCGTACAGGCTCGGGACCGACGGTTTAACGTCCTTCTCCGAGGGACGACGTGCTCAGATTTATTCACCTCCCGCGTGAATAAATCGAGGGCCAGGTGAGGATTGAACCCCGGTCCTACCAGTTCAGAGGTGAGCACGTAACCACTGAGCTAGCCTGGCCCCCATCAATTTGTGTTATTTTTGTCATCTCTTTCCTTTTTTAAAAGTAAATTTTAATTGGTTTACAGTTAAGTTTAATATGAAGTAGAAATTATATTTGGTTCATCAGTTGTGCAATCCGTAATTGTGTAGCATTTACTCATTCTGAGGTAAAATGGATAAACAAACAAAAGTCTCCACACAAATGAACAAGACAGAAAAGTCTCCACAAAAGTCTCATTTGTGTGGAAACTTTTGTTTATTTATCCATTTTACCTCAGAATTATATTTAGTTATTTACTTTCGGTTTGCCATGATGTATATTTACCAGATTGTAGGTATGGTCAAGTAGAGAAATACTGGTTTGTTATGATAACAGTGGAAATGCGTTTATTTGTTGTCGAAAAGATTGTAATTTGAAGTGGTTTTGTGGGGGTTTATTTGCTGACATTCCCACGACGTCAGTGAGCCGGCTTGCAGATGTATTACTCAGCAGTGTTGTCTGAGTGCCTCAACAGTCAACCTCTATTGCTAAATCGCATCTGCAAGTCTTCAACAAATAGTCAAGTGGACTGGAGGACCATATGAGGTAGGCTCTTGCAATGGACTTGATACAAACATGTTTTAAATAATCTTTTGTTTGGTACGTCTTTGAAAAGTATAATTAATCCGTACTAACATCCGTACAAATAACAATGTATGATTGAAATTGCTTACTTAATTAGTGATGTTTTATTTAGGTAACGTTTTTATGGTAAGACATATGAGTTTACTTGTATGTTATTACGAAAATGGAATATTTTTAATGACGGAGAATAGATATAGGTTTTTAATAGTAACCTAGGTTGGAAAAAAAAACCATAAAATTACCGACGTTTAGGGACTACGTGAAAAGAAAGATGATAGTGTCAAAGGATGCTTTGAACAGCACCATTAAGCAAATTTGTATGTTCTGAGGACTTTCATGAAATCAAATTATCTGTAAATAGGATAAATCATATAAAGATAAATCATTTAGGAAAAGAAGAATAAGGGTAGAAATATGAATAGAATGACGGAAAGAGAGTGTGAGGTTGAAACTCGGAGTATTGAGAATGAAAGAGGCAGATTCAGAAGGAAAGAGGGAGAGAATTACCATATAGAGTTAGCGTGATGGTGAGTAAGTGTGAAGGAGTTAGTGTAATGGGAATGAGTAATGTATTGAAAGAGAATATAAGAGGGGAATAAAGGAGAATGAGTAAATAAGGTAGGAAGAAGAGAGAATGAGAGGAATAGCGATAGAGTGAGTAACGGTGAGTAAGAGTGAGGGGTTTAAGGGTAATGAGAGTGAGTGAAAAAAGAAATATGACTGTGAGAAAGGTGAAGATAAAGAGGGAGAAAGTAGAGTGAGTAAATGATAAAGACTTGAGGGAGTAAAGGAGAAAGAATATTCGACAAAGAAACTCGGATAACGCGAAAGTGTGTGAAAGAGGAAGAAAAAGAAAAACAGACCAAATTAGAGGAGACAGTTGCGAGGAAGGGGAGAGCGTCTTCTTTTTAAATACGAACTGTTGTTCAAAATATCAACTATGTACTATTTTCTTCCCTCGGGCAATTGTTAGTTTATAAAATCTTTTAGTACCACCATTTTTCATCGTTATATTCTTAAGCTTCTATCACAATTATAAAGTTCATTATTATAAATTAGACAATTATTTCAATTTTGCTTCTGATCCTATAGCCATCTATTGTGAGTTTTTACAAAAATTTTTTCCCTATGCTGTTAAAATTCTTTAAGTTTGTAAATTTGACTAAGATAACTTGTCTTATTAAATACTTCCTATCTGTTCTTTCGTTGTAACGTCTTATCCTGCAGTAAATAATAGATTTTAATAATTAAGAAGTAATATAATGTATTTTTGGTTTTGCATATCAAATATCTCTAGCTTGCTATAAAGAGCAGTTTAATGGTGCTTCTTATTTAAATACCATATTAGCAAAATATTGGTCTAAATAATAGATAGTGTTTTAAAGCAATGTCCTAGGCTTGCTATTGCTCGATTTTTGACATGACTGCATGTTTACGGGCATTAAAACCATTCATAGACCAATTGACTGGAAGTGACAGAACATCTTCAGAAATCATGGGTTAAAATTGAAGAAATCAAACTTTTTCTGGAACCAGCAAAGGTTACTCCATTGTAATAACAAGATGAACATGTAAAACGGCTTTTTTAATGTTTGGTTGCAATGTAAAAATAAAGTTTCCAAAATATAGGTTGTATGTTTTAATTACAGAAATAAAAGAAATAATTTCCATCAACGCCATGGACTATTACACATAATATTACGGTAGCTACATTGTGAGTTCAAACCTAAAGAGCTGAACTGTATGCATCCTGTAGGTACAACTAACTTAAAAGAAAACGAATTTGAGAAGGTACTTGTCATTTTAAAAATGCAATCTAAATGCTGCACCTACAAAATATTATCTTGCATCGTCTCTTAAAAACTTTACTCCCACTAACTATATCATAAATTATTATTCTTATCACATTATAGAATTCTACGAAGCTCAAAAATGCATATTCATCTCCTGGAATGGAACTAAGATTTTTGATAAAGTAAAAGTCGTATGTTTGTCCTCGGAAAGTGACTATGATTTTTTAGTAATGTATTAATCATATGTATGTTGAGTCTAACGAATGGGACTAAGATTTTAAGATCAAGTAGCAATTGTATGTATTTTAAGTCTCTGAGATGGGATTAAGATTTTTTGATACAATAACAGTCATAAGCTGAGTGCTAAGTTGAAAGAAAGGGTTTAAAATGAATGACTTCTCTGATTTTAGTGATATTTGTATTGTATTTATATATATATATATATATATATATATAGATTCGCGCTCCGTTCTTCGACGTGGGGAGATCTCTCTCACTTCGTCCTCTCTACTAGTCTACTCTCCTGATGACGAACAACAGTTCGAAATATTGAATTCTGTAAGTTTTCTTTGTATTCTCTTTTCTGTGTCGTGCTTTGTGTAATTTAAATTTTTATATATATAATATATATATATATATATACTGAAATGGCTGTCCATAATGTCTTGAAACTCTTAAGTCTTATAACAAGTTAATAAGAATAACTTTTATTCAGTAGTGCTTGATATTGATGCATAGTTTATCAATGAATACCGTATCTCCTAAAAGAGAATGAACATAACTAATAATGAGATAGGAATGAAAAACTTGTTCGAACTAGATTTCTTGAGTGGCATGTTCAAGCCGAACCGGGAGGAAATTATAATTTTAAATAAACGCCTGCAGAGTAGCTGCTATAACGGAATAGATATTACAGTGTTTCGCTACGATTATAGGCTTTAGAGTAAAGTATGGTTGTAAGCTCTCTAATATGGTACAAACGTTTTTCATTCAGCTAGGAAATTTCTCTATATCAGGCCAAAGGCATTTAAAAAACACACTAAACAATGGTTAGGCAAACGGTGTTTTTTCCCTCAGCTGGTGCCCAGCAGTGGCCTAATTGTCAATAAATTCCATTTATTTCCATTTCGATACCCCCATTTGGTTGGCTGTCCAATTGTCTTCTGACTCATGGTCCCATGAGACTTGCTTTTGTTCCAATTAACTCTATTAATTGTCACTGTCTAGTTTTTTATTTATTTTTTTCTTTATAGGTACGTAGGAGTTCAGAAGGTTATACCAAATGAACGAGTTATTTCATTCTTTACTGTAGGAGTTTAAAAAGCTATCCTATTAACAATATGAGTTTAGTAATATAAATGTAATCAAATTACATTACCATATAAAGAATATACAAATTTTCCTCATTAAAACATTACAAAATTAATTAGACTAATCGTCTCTAACAGTCGCTTTGTAAGAGCGCTTGTTGTTCCTATCTCTTCCCTACTGGTGATGGTTAAACCGAAAATTAGACTGTAAGTGTGTGTTGGCTCTTTACTGTTTACCTATAAGTTTCTCTGGAACGTATATATACATATTACTTTATACGAGTTGTGTGCGGCTATTAGAAGGTCCCAGTCAGTGAGTGCTACCCGGTGAAGCCTCTGTTATTTCGTCAATAGATATAGAGTTTGCAGAGTCCCTCGTTGAGATAAGGATATCGGCAGAAAACATGAGTCTCACTTTGTATATTTATCTTATATTATATTATAATGAACGTTACTAATTGGTAATTTATTTTTGAATGTGACATTGAAACTATATTTCTTATGAAATATCCATAATTGATTGAATTAAGCCATAAATTTAATGGCAATTAAGCCATGAATTTAAGTCTCCAAACACATAGTGATTTTTTACACAAGAGTTTTGACACAAGATATTACATGAACAGAAACCATCCATCACATCAGTTTGATGTAACCTAAAGAAGAAACACAATGTGTCGAAAATCGTTTTTCGAATGCTTTTAACTACTATCCCAACATGTGTAAGTACCACAAAACAACTGATTGCAAGACGTCAGGATGAAATCATAAATTATCGTAATAGCTTAGTTATGACGATATCGTAATACCTAATACTTATATTGCTTACTAATTATCGTACTAATAATGTTTTATATATTTTAATAATAAAAAATATTTTATATCGAAGATATTTTAATATTAGTAATTTAGTTCATGTTTAATATTTAAATATTAGTAGAAGCTCGCAGTTCGAGTTTAAATCGTTCCCAGATTGAGCTCGTATTGCGATTTACTCGTATTAAGAAGCAATTTTTTGGCATTCAAATTAATATGAAATAAATAATCCGTTCTATTGCAAAATGCCTTTTTTTAAGTTTATTTTTTAAACTCAAAATGTGTAATTAGAAAAAATTAACAGTGCTGTATATGTAATATGAATGCATGCAAGAAATAATCCTTCCATTAATGAACTAAACTTAAAACGGAGACCATGCATGTGTGAGGAAGACGGTCACTCAAAAATTCTTAGGAATGGCTGCTGCAAAATCGAATGGCACTCGTACAACCAGGTTTTACTGCATGTTTTATTAACGTTGATTTAAAACTGTCTTTATACTATTTGACAGTCGATTACTAGTACCAAACGAAAGAAATAACATTGTAATTCCACTGGTAACAGTTGGTTTCTTTACCCAGAAGTCCACAGACTAAGGTGAATTAATTCTTACATAAGTGTGAATTATTATTTTCTAGTTAAATATTTATATAAGCTGAATCAAAAGATATTAATTCTGCTTTGTAGGCCCATCGTTCAGAACAGCTAAAATATACTTGAGTGGATGGATTTTAACCAAAACTTTGAAATAGCCTATTAACCTTTTGTATATGTTACGATCTATAAGAATTATTGAGTAATATTGATTTTTCATTTTACTAAGACATATAAATTTGAAAGATATCTTACTTTCGAATAGGGTAACTCTATCATTGGAGCCCTCTTCAAAGAAGAATTTGCCGCAGGGTTAGCAGAATAAATAGAATAACCTCTATGATATAAAAGTGTTACGCAATAGTTTTCTTTAGCCGATTGCCAAATAAAGCAGTCTGTAATTATGTATATCAGTGCGAGATGAGGCTGTTTTCATGTGAGCTGGGAGACTCCTACCAGAGGTGTATGTATCTCCATCATCTTGCCTGCTCCTTATTAGGACAGGGAGCGTTGAGAAAGTTCCTCTATTTCGGGCCCTCCTTATCTCTACTCCATTAGGCTCTCTGCATTATTACCACTTTCTTTGCAAAACTGCCGCCTATTGCTTCTTATTTCCTCATCTTTTCACATTATAAACTCTGAGTGTAACATTTATTGAAGAAATAGTTAGGAATTAGCTTTTCTTTATGCGATATATATGTTTAAAAGTAGAGAATGAAGTTTTTAGTATAATTTTCTGAAAATACTTCTATTTTTTTTTAAATTCTTAATCTTTGTTTAATACAAATCATTTATACTGTTTTCCTAATACTTTTACTTTGGTATAAGATGTTCTCTAGTATTCAGCATGCTTGTGTTTGTACTCAAAGTTCAATCTATGAACAGCGAATGAAAACTAGTTATTCGTATAGAACATCTAAGTTCTCGTGCTCACCGTCCTTCAGGAAAAATACCGGGACTGAATAATGTCAGATACTCATTAAAGAACCCTGCCGTGAATACTCTTGATTGAGTAAATATTTTAAAAAAAAAACCTATCTTTAGCCACATGGTAGTTAAATGTTCACCAAATAAACTAAAAGTCATACTATTCCAGTACAAAGCTAATAAGGTTCAAAACAAAAACTATTTATGGTTTTACCAAATAAGTACTTGAAATTTCACCATTGTGAGTATTAATGTCTCGGTTTAAAAATGTTTCAGTTCGCTTCAACATATTTTGTGACATTGGATTAAACGTAAGGATTTATGTAAGAGTAAGAATGACCGTAAGAGTAATATTCCGCCGCATCGGACATGTTCAGTTTAAAGTAAATGTAATGGCAAAAAACAGCCTTATGGTTGTTGGACTGTATTGTCAACATTTAAATACCTCCCCTCCATCAGTACATTAATACCCCCACTTGCGACCCACCCTATTAAGGGATGTTAAAGCCATGTGAACATCATGAATTGTTAAGGAGCCTGTTTAGTACCTATTCGTTTAGTGTTATCTCAAAAGGTACACGCATACACTCACAAATATTTAAAAAATATATTTCGTTAAAAAGTGATACACAGATGTTATCACTTTGTATCAAAATGTAAAAAAAGGGTTCTCGAGTACTGAAAACTAGTAAAAAAATTTGGTGTGAGGCATCACCCGACCTTCATTGACCTTATAAACGGTACTAGATTTGTTAGGGTAGCCCTTCTTGTTTCAATGTATCATTTCCAAACAAATATTCTTTCTTGGATTTCCCTCACTGTCTAAAAATCCCTCGAAATGTATTGTTTTTATTATTTTTTGTCATTAAAGTTAGCCTTTTTGCCTTTTATTTATTTACTACATCATTTGTTCACCCCTCTGTTTTTATTTTATTTATTATTTTTGCATTCCCTAGTCTATACTTAATTTTAAATCGGTTCTTTCTTACCTTAGTTTTTTGGGACCGGGCGGGCATGCGGCAACATTGTTCATCTCCAGCCAATATAAAGCCAGAATCAAAGCTAGTTTTATCAAAATCATATTGATACATTTTTATTTACACTAAAAGATATACATTTTTTTTTAAACACTGACATTTTAAAAAAGTACAATTTTAGTACTGATGTTGCTGTTCCGTTTGAGGTGATAAATATGAAATTTACACACACACATATATATGTATATATATATATATATATATAGTTTCACCAATTTCTAAAACGTATTTTATTAGACTCAGAGGGACCTTATAACTGTTGAAAACTCGATTTGGAAATGCTGCTCCGATTGCGGTACTTTCATTTCTTTGTATTTCGTATAGAGATTAAATAGAAGTGAACAAATGATTTTGATCATACTAAAATTAAGAACATTTAACTACCATGTGGCTAAAGATAGGTTTTTTTTTTTAAAATATTTACTCAATCCATTAACTTGGACACTAAATGTTTGAAACGCGTTGTTAGTTTTCATATTGAACTTTTTTTTTGTGGAGACGTAATTTTTGAAATTCCCCAAAACAAGTTAATCTTTTGTCATTAAGTAAAGTACGAAAAGAATGTGTGCTTTGACTGTATTTAGTATTATAAAATTCTTAGTGTATCATCGGACATCCCTCCAATGGCGATTCAAATAAATGATAACATCTTACGAGATAAAAGTGTTTATAGAGACAGGTGCAAGTTGGTGTAACGGTTGTCATTTCTTCCTTTAACGGGAGGTGTTTTTGCTGGAGCGGTTGAGCAGGAAAGGGGATCAGTTATGAATGAGTAGCCGTGGATGGAGCCTGTTGAGTGTGACCGGTCAGCTAACGGGGGGTGTGGTGGGCCTTTGGGCCTCGGCCAAATCCATTCACAAAGTCTTTCCATCTTTGCGAAGGGTAGTTAAGTACCGCAGATACTTGCGTTTATCACTGATGACCCAGCTACCCAGGTTTGGTCACCTTTCAACTCTCCAATTCTTCTGACCAAACATTGTTCTTTATTCCTTACCTCTAATGACTTACTATACTCGTAGTCACAGTTCAGGTCACGTGAACAAGTTAAATTCATTACTTCTGCAATCGGTTATTACATGGTATTTACTCATATACAGAAATTTCAAAAATTACGACTCCACACACAAAAAAAGTTTAACTTGGACACTAAATGTTTGAAACGCGTTGTTAGTTTTCATATTGAACTTTTTTTTTGTGGAGACGTAATTTTTGAAATTCCCCAAAACAAGTTAAAAGTTGAAATTTTAACAGATTTACATGCTTACAGGTTCCTTTCATCTATTTTTGAAGTTTATTTTGACAATTTTTGTCTGTTAATTGGTGGGTAAGAATCCAAAATATTCAACACAACACAGTTTATACCATTTGATGGACTAAATTATTACACCTTAAAACAGCTCTTAGGGTAGAGACAGACTAAAAACTTAGTAAAGTTTTTGAGCGATATTTCCGAGGAATTCACTTTATTTTTTAATTGATTTTCAATATTTAATAGGTTTTTTTTTATTTGTAGCTGTATACTGTGTATATAACCAATTAAATGAAGTGATTCGACTAACTAAATAAACCAGATTCACAGATAGAACCCATCACAGAAACTCACATGTAAGCTTCCGTGATTCTTTCATGTGTGTTCTTTCTGTGAATCTAAGTTTTTAGTCACTTAGTTACTTAAGATATAGTTAAGTCACTAAAAAGTGACTTTGTTCAGTTTTTGTGACTTAGTGACATAATTAGTTACAAACTTATTATGTAGTATATATAATTATGCTAAGTAAGGATTTTAAGTATGGTTTACCTAATTTAATAGGCATATATATATATAAAGTTCATATTTTAACCATTACAATGAAAAGTGTTCGTTCTTTGAATTGGTATGACTATCCCTTGGCCAAATTTTAATGAGAACACTTCTAAAGAAATAATGGCGTCTTTGTTGGTATAGTGAAATCCTGGTTGATAACAGTAAGAATGATTTGATATTTAGATCTGTACTACAAATCTGAATTTCCATTTAGAAATGAAAACAATTTGAAAATACCTTAGATTTATATCTGGGGTATGGAAAATCTAAGGATGTTGTGTTTGATTTTCACCATGAAAGTTGTTGGTCCATGTAGGATACCATGGAGTTCTTAATGTTTCATACTCTAATAAACATAAACACAGCAATATTTATATCTAATTCTACCGATTATACCCTGGTTGGTATAATTAAGATACCACTCGTATATCACTTTTTTGAAATGACTTTCGTTTATTCTTCTGTTTAGTCTACCATTCATTCGTCTGTAGTTATTCTTCTATCTTGCTATATTTGTAAAACTTTTCCCTCATTACTAGGATAGAAATAGGAAATATCTTGCGAAAGTAATATTTTCCATTGATGAACTGGTTGCATTTTAACCCATATCAGATGTGGGGACCCTGGCGTGCCAAAGACTATGATGGTTTATATCGGAAGTGCAAAACCACAAGGTTAACTTTATCTTTTCAAAATCACAGGTTAATAATTTTATCTTTTCCAAAAAACAGTTTAATTTTATCTTTTCAAAAGCAAATATTTGATCTTTCGAAAAGAAATTTTATCTTTTCAAAAACACAGGTAAATATCATCATTTCAAATGGATATGTTAATATCATCTTTCTAAAAGAAATTTTATCTTTTCAAAAATAGAGGTAAATTTGATCATTTGAAATGCATATGTTAATATCATCTTTCTAAAAGAAATTTTATCTTTTCAAAAATAGAGGTAAATTTGATCATTTTAAATGCATATGTTAATATCATCTTTCTAAAAGAAATTTTATCTTTTCAAAAATAGGGGTAAATTTGATCGTTTGAAATGCATATGTTAATACCATCTTTCTAAAAGAAATTTTATCTTTTCAAAAAAAGAGGTAAATTTGATCATTTGAAATGCATACGTTAATATCATCTTTCTAAAAGAAATTTTATCTTTTCAAAAATAGAGGTAAATATGATCATTTGAAATGCATATGTTAATATCATCTTTTTAAAAGAAATTTTATCTTTTCAAAAATAGAGGTAAATTTGATCATTTTAAATGCATATGTTAATATAATCTTTTCAAAAGCACAGGCTAATGTTATCATTTTCAAAGAACGAATTAATTTTGTCTTTTCGAAAGCTGGCCATGCTCGTCCTTCTCTCTTACTGTTCTTTACGACTGCGAGTTCCAGCTACAACAAAACTGAGTGCTGGATAAACAAACTGACATTTGCTTTAGCTACTTTTTCATGATCAAAGGAGGCAGAAAGAGACTAGGAGATGATACTCGTAATTTTAACTTTGATTCTAAACAGTTTTCTAGTTTTATATAAGGTTTTTTTTAAAAAAAATAATAGAAGTTTCTGGCTTGTTTAATTGTTGTTATGAATAGAAATATAATTATGGTGCACCATACAAGTATTTATGTATGTACACCATAACTTGTTATAGCATACATAATTCTGCTGAGTAAGGAGCATAATTATGGTTTCAAGGTATTTTTTCTATAATTTACAAAATACTCAAAATAAGTAAGTCAACATTAATTCACAACTAATTTTGTTTGATTGAGGAAGAATATTAATCAGTTTCGTCACGGATTCTTTCGTGAAGCTAAGTTTATGTTTGGCCGTATAATTATCATTTGGATAATTCAGATAAACTATCCTATGAATTGTTTAAACCAAATTTCCAAGCTTGCTAGTAAAAATCAATACCAGTTGGGTTATGATTTTCATAGGAATGAATATCCTTTCTAACAGGTTATCATCTAGTCTGCAGGGTAGTTATCTTATAAACAGAAATACTCTTATCTTATATCCTTTGCAAGTACTGAAAGTCAAAGCCTTTTATAAGTTATTACAGTTCACGCTTAATTGCCTTTTCTTTTGTTTTTGTTTAATATATCAGTATGGGAAAGCATATTCCAGGGCACGGATAAGGAACAAGTAATCTTTTTACATTATCATCCTTTATTATCACTTGTTTTTGTCGTTCATTCTTATACAATAGTATATATTAAACATTATAAGGTTGCTAGTTCCACTAATTTGATTAATATATTATTAGAATATATGAAATTACCGTCCTTTGTAAATGTATCGTCATTAACATTAATGACGACTTTATTTCTAATACTTGTAATATTAAAATAATAAGTGATATTTCTTGGGGTTTTTTCCTTATTTTATAAATTTTACTAGCAAAGCACATAGGGTTCGATAAAAGAATAAAAAGATATTATATATAAACATCTTTAACATCCGTAGGAACACAAGGAAGCCGACGGGAGATATTCCAGCATATCTAAATCCCTTTATAGGTTTATGAGTTATTCCATTTACAGCTTAAATTTCAATGTTTGTTTCTTTTGTAAATACCTAGGTACAATCTATAATCTATCCTACGTAGAAAGGGGATATTATAATTGTAATCATGTAGATAGAAATGAACTTTGTTTACACGCTCATACAGTTCTTTAGGAGTTCTCTATAACGAAAGTGTATGTTATATAATTTTTGTTTACAGTACTATATAAATTACCATACAATAAAGCTTGCATGTGTACTGTGTAAAGAAGGTATGTATGAGAATATATATGTCTTCATCAGTGGTCGTCTACCTTTCTTTCCTCCACCGACTGGTTTCAAATAAAATACATTTCCACAGTTTTTAAGATGCGGAGGATAAAGATGACAAAATAGGCTGATATAACCACATGAAAACAAAAAAATCCAATTATTAATTAATAAAAGTAAATAAACGGGTTTTGCTTTGTTCATGTCGACAAGAAAAACATATATAAAATTCAGTTTGTTAGATCGGTCTTAGCTTTAGTTGTTATATTTTAAAATAAAACGTCTGTCAGACTTTGATAATCAAGCAAATGGTATTTTATGATTGAATTGGTTTGCGTAATGCCTTGAATGACAAGGCCTTATACTGCACAAAGGCTGATGGTTAGAGGCTATAGCCCTTTATGATTACTTCTATAGTATGATTGTAATGCTCACCATCACACACACACACACACACGGGGGCCCGATTAGCCCCTTGACCTAACATATTCGTGGGATGTGAATCAATCTGAAGACGTTAAGCCGTCGGTCCCGAGTTAGATGTCAGATACTCGTTAAAGATTTTTAAGCTGAGTTAAGCAAAATTAAGAACTCTCATTGTAAAATCAATCTTTGTTGTATGGTATCAGAAAGGGCGCAATGTTCGGCCTATGTGTGTTCCCTTGTGAGATGGATGACACTTCAACCTCACTAACCTAACCTAACAGAGATACACACACAATCAGACAAGCACACAGACAGACATGCACACATACACTCCCTCTGACTCTCTGTTTTACATGCACACACATACATTTCCTGTCTTACACAGACACACACACACACACACTCATACATACATAGTCAGACAGGCAGACACTCTCTTTCCACACACATACACCCACACATGCTATACACCATACATACAGTTATTTTATAAAAACCCATGTTTCGCATTCATCATGAGTATTTTGATTTGATCGTCATACGATTGACTCTACTCATCCTTTCAACCACACTCGGACTGAACAGGTGATTATATTCTAGAATTGATAAATCTAGAAGAAATCTAGAATATAAAAACCCCTTTGATCCCTAAAAGACTATGTAATAGAAGGATAATGAAAGAATTGACGATTCCCAAAGGAGGCTAATAAGAATGTAAAGGGCCTGCCGGAAGAGGTCTCCAGAGTAGAGGTGGTGTTTAGTATGATATTAATAGAAGCAAAGGTAGGGTGGTGTCTGGAGATGGGCCAGGTTTATCCTGAACAAATGAGGTACACAGAAATAGTCGACTGGATCCTCCAGGGGGGACTGCAGCTCACATTCAAACTGATTCTCACGCATTCCAGGTCTGATTAATTGCTTCAGCGCTAATGAAATCATTCCATTTAACATCACATTAGTGGTCTGAAACAGTCGTGTTTAATATCATGCTGCCTTGAAAGGCAGTGTTATTAGAATTGTTCCTTAACTGAATTCAATTCATTAACTTCGTGCTACCTAACCTGTTGGTCACAGGTTTGTCTCAGCTTTATCGCACAGATATCTGCTAAATATCTACACAAATAAACACTACATGCAAATCTATAAGTTTTTGAAGAAAAATTTTAAAAAAACTCGTGTTTAAAGGAAGTAAATCTGGTGTACGAGCATACATGTACTAATGGGGTCTGTGACATCCAAAAACACTCCTACATTGGTATGACTACTACCTCCCTTTCATGATTGCTCACCATGAACTGAATGGCTGGAACACCTAAAAACCAGATACAAGAGAAGCACAACGCAAAATTAACTCGGGAGATGATGGTTAAAAATACAGAAAGAATAAAAAAGAAACTTAACTACCTAAGCCGAGAATTTTAGAAGCTATATTAATTCAAAAACTGAAACAACTCTTAAATATTCAAGGTAAAAATATATAGTTTAGTTAAAAATATATATTTAGTTAAAAATATAAATATATGTAGCGGAATGTCTGCTAACAAAATTTACAAATATATTATGCCAAAGTTCTTAGTCAACTTTCTGATTTTCTTACTATGATTTATACGTAGATTTTTATTTCACATGTTTACATGTTTTATTTAAATATATATATTTTGAAAAGTTCTCTATAAAATCGGAGAGAGATCCAAACTGGGCAAACACGAGTTTAAAATCGAAGAAGAGTAAGACTCATAGTAAATAAAAGACATTTACTAACTCAAATTATCGGAAAATCCGTCTTCATGGGGAAAGAAAGAGACCAAGCACGATGAAAACTTTGCCTGCCTGGGTTACATACCGTTGTGTTTCCAGCATGCTTGGTTTGTCTCTCTCTTTTCCCCTCAATACGGATTTTCGGAAAATTTTAGTTAGGAAGTGTGTTTCTTTAATTAGTATTTTAATATTTTTCTATTTAAACTTGTATATTGTAACGGGAACGCTTATTAAACTCTCGAAAAACTCAAACCGATATTTGGATGAATTTTCATCAGGAGAGGGGATAAGGTGGAGATATGATTTATTTGAGGTACTAGACCGCACTATACAAAAAGATTTCACATAAAACCCAACTCAGCTGGGTTTTTGACTCTGACGAAGACCGCTTGTTACGGTTGAAACATCTTAGTCTTATTTCCCATTTCACATTGTGGTTTGATCATTACTTTTGTATATAACATATAACAAGATTTCACAATAAACACGTTAAATAACAATTAATGATCAAACCACAATATGAAATGGGAAAAAAAGACTTAAGATCTTTGAACCATAACAAGCAGTTGTCGTCGGAATCAAAACCCAGAGTCAGTTTACATATCATTGATTTATACATATATATATAATTAAAGTTACAACTACAAAACACAAAAAAGACACTAACATTCATGATTCTTGGCTGTCATTCCGTCTTTAGGAGAGGAAACAATGGAAACCACTTGTTACAGTTGAAAGTTGTTGGTATTTTTTCTCATTTCTTATTGTGGTTTAGACGTTGATATATGTATTATTCAATACATAATCAAAATTCTCTTCTTTAGATTCAAGTACTTGCAAATGTTGTACCAACATTTACAAATATATATATATATCTAAGATCGTTCAACGTGATTTTATTCACAAGAATTAAATTACACGTCCTTTCAAGTAAAAGGATAATTAACACACAAATAAAACAGGTAACTGACAACATCAACAATGTCATGTTACCATGGGAACGAAAAGAACAGCTGAAGTGTAGCCAACCTTTACACCTCCCCCTCTCAAGTGGCTTGCTGCGAGTTAAAGGGTAACAGTTTGCTGGAATGGAAGAAATTGGATATCTTCTTTCTTTTACCTGCAGCAACTTCATAAAATAATGGTGATATCTGCCTGACAATTGGGAAAGGCCCTACACGGACAGGATCAAGCTTGAAATTAGTTGAAATTTCTAAGATCGTTCAACGTGATTTTATTCACAAGAATTAAATTACACGTCCTTTCAAGTAAAAGGATAATTAACACACAAATAAAACAGGTAACTGACAACATCAACAATGTCATGTTACCATGGGAACGAAAAGAACAGTTGAAGTGTAGCCAACCTTTACATATATATATATATATATATATATATATATTCACTTAATAAACGGAAAAACGAGCCAAAGTGGACACAATAACAGTTCAAAATAATTTTTTGAACTGACATATATTCATGCATGATTATACGGAAAGTTAAAGTGAATGTCGATGTAGATATGCAGCGTGTTATTTTGTTAATATTACCTCATGTATAACACTCCGGCATTGAGTAATAAAGCAGTGTTTTACACAAAGGGCTTGAAAGGCTGACTGCCACATGTTGACGTCTAATCTTGTTTAAGCCGGAGCAAGACAGATGAGAAGAGTCTAGGTGTGACTCAGGGCTTTTGTCCCAGTGGGCCTCCTCCTCTCTAAGCCCTGCGGTGTGCTCCTCCGGAGACCGAGCCTCCTCCCAGTAATCAGCATGCCGCCTCTGGCTCTTCCCATTGTACCCACCCATTGCTGACTCACTCTGCATTAGTGCCGCCGTCCTATTCTCCTTTTTCTCTCTAATCTTCTAACTTCTCTTCAAAGCCCTTTCTCCTTTTCAATCTCTTGCCTTCAGCTATTTCAAGAAACTCTTGTTTTCTTTTTCCTTACATGAAAACAACACCCAGATGTTAGCTTGACTATGTTTATAAATAATACTTCATAAAATTAATTATTTTAAAGAAATTAAACATTGTTATTTTATATATATATATATATGATCAAACCACAATAAGAAATGGGAAAACAAGACTAAGATCTTTCAACCGTAACAAGCGGTCTTCGTCAGAGTCAAAAACCCAACTGTCAAAAAACCAGTTGGGTTTTTGACTCTGACGAAGACCGCTTGTTACGGTTGAAAGATCTTAGTCTTGTTTTCCCATTTCTTATTGTGGTTTGATCATTGATTGTTGTTTCACGTGTTTATGTGAAATCTTTTTATTTATATATATATATCACCGGAGTTTACATCGGCCAGTGGACGCATTTACGTCTCCGTTCCTTCATTCTTTCTCCTTTTATTTTATTTTCTTTCTTTCTACTCTCCTGAAGACGGCAAGACGCCGAAATAATCGAGATTCGTGAGTGTTCGTCCTTTTTCTTGTGTTCTCTAGCTGTAACTTTAATATATATATATATATATATATATATATATGTTTCTTATTTACCTATAGGATATACGTTTGGTATACCCTGTATAATTTATCTATTATACTTTATAATAAATCAAAACCTCCAGTATGTCAATTTTACTTTCAAATTTTATTGAATCGTAATTATTTTTATAATTGAATTGTATAGAGGCCTTTATAATATGGATTCTTTAGCTTCTGTTACTTAATTAATGGATTTTTGTACCTGTACACCTCCTAAGGGTGATGCATGGTTAACTGACTTAAACATATATCATGTTTTACAAAGTAACATAAATCTTGTCTGTATTGTAGGGAAAAAGTTAATGAAATGGTCCCCACACATAAACATTTAATGGTATAAACAACGCGTATCGAACACTTAGTGTTCTTCCTCAGGCATTAACTAAAGAATACAATGACGCCAGAGTTTTATCTATAGTATACAGTAAATATAGTACAAAATAAAAATAAAATAAAATAAGGAAGAGAATACGAACCTAAGAGTGAGGGGTGAGTGTCGGTGGTACGACTGACTGGGAATAGGATGGACGTGGGTGAGGGTATGGGGTACATCTGTTTCATGTTAGAAGGCAGGTATATTTCATTGTTATTTTTTTTTCAAATAAAGGTTAGGCTGAGCTTTTGTAGGTAACTCTCCGGTGTCATTGTATTTTTTAGTTAATGCCTAAGGAAGAACACTACGATTAAATTTTTATATGTGGAGACCATTTCATTAACTTTTTACCCTGCAATGTGTAAATACCACATAATAAGTGTTGCACTACGTTAGAATTAAATCTTGTCTAATTATTCCATCTAAGATGCAAAGTTATATCTGAATTAACGCTAAATGTGGAAGCGTTAATAACTTAAATTAATAACTTGACTTTTTTATGATTTACCATATATTATCATGAAAGAAATAGGGGCCAGGTTATTCCATTGGCAACGTGCTCGTTGCCTCTGGACTGAGGTAGGTCCGAGGTTCAATACACATCTGGACCTCGGTTATTCACGCGAGAGATGAATAAATCTGAGCATGTCGTAGCTCGGAGAGGACATTAAGCCGTCGGTTTCGAGGTGTAGGATGCCAGGTATTCGTTAAGAATTCCTACTTAGATCTCCCAATGCAAAATCAATCCTCATTGTGTGTTAAACAAAGGGTCTATGTTTGGGCTATGTGTGTTCTCGTGTGGGATGCCACTGCAATCTAACCTAACTTACGAAAGAATATCAACGACATTGTTTACTGTTAGTTATTATTTATTAATAATATACTAAATATAGTATTAAATTGGCAAAATGCATGAGTTGTAATCATAGAGGAAGTACTGGACGTTTTCAAGTATTTATGAATCTTTAATTCGACTAAGAAGCAAGGATTTCGAAGGAGATTGTCAGCGTTCCATACCATACTGTTGATTCAAGTAGATGTTTTCCTGGAAAGTGAACGTGGAAGGGTCGCATGGCTGACACAGTTAAGTAGAGTGGAGTAGAAAATTAAGCATTGACACCGCAATTGTCTGTTGTTAAAATTTAACGCTGGATTACTCCTGTCTCGTTTATCTAATTACACAGTAAACCAACGAAATATTAGCATATAATTTCCTTATTAAAAAGTAAAAAGAAATGAGGTTTTCTAAATTTAAATAATACGCACATTAATTACATATTTCAACTCACGTTCCAAGTTAGCTTCTTTATACTCGTATTCTTTTGTATTATTCTCGTATATTTCATTAGGCATATATATATCCCAGGACGTGGGGATATATATCACTATCATCTCGTCGTGAGGAGATCACTATCACGTCATCCTCTCTTATAGTCTACTCCTGATGACGAACAACAGTTCGAAATATTGAGAATTTTCTATTAGTGTGTTTTTTATTCCTAGTTGATCTTTCAACTAGAAATAACAAAAAGAGATACTTTTAGAAACACTAACGATTCTCCATCATTTTGGTTACATCCCGTCTTGAGGAGAAAAGAAGAAGAAACACGAGTGAAGGAATTCACCGACCAACACAAAGTGACACACAGCATAGTCAGCTCACCATCGTGGAATATTTTAAAGCATTTTAAGGAAGATAGGGAAATGGTTATATGAAATCATAAGTCAAAAGGAAAGTAGATATGAAAAAGAATGAATCAAGTAAAAAAAGTAAGTCTTAGAGTAGAGAACTGTAAAAATTAAAATTTATAATAAAAACAAAAACAGATTTTTAGAAAGCTCAGAAGAAAAAACGGAAATAAAACAGAACTATAAATGTAATAAAAAATTGTGACAAAAATTAGTCATCTGATTAAATTAAGACTAGGGGTATTTCTATCACCCAACAGCCAAATAAGGGATTTCCAGAATATAAATACTAAAGAAATGGAGCAAAACAACGGAGCAGAAAAAACAAAAATATTATCTAAACTGTGTGACAAAGTATGTCATCTCAACAGTGAGAGGTGCTATAGAGATATTACGAATTTTACTATTAAAATATATAAATTCTTTATATTATCTTATTGTATGAATATATACAATAATATTGATGTAGTTAAATGTATTTTTAACTGTTTTTTAATATTTGTTAATTTATAAACAAGTTCTTATATAAATAGATCAATACTTGAAGTGGTGTTGTAAAATTGGTAAAATTTAAAAGGTCTATTAAACAATGTTGACTGGCAGAGTGCTATCTGCTCAAACGTGCTTTATCATGCTCTACCTGCAAGTCACTTTTAAACTTCAGCTCTCAGAAAGAAGCTATTGGAAAACTGCGCTTCTCTAAAATAAACAAGCTTCAATACAGACTGTAAAGCGAGATATCATTATTTAGGGCTGATTTAAAGCTCAGAAAGGGGAAAGGAATTTATTACTAGAAGAAAATTGAATAATTTTAAATGGAACGTGTTTTCTTCTAAAAAATTTATCCTAAAATGTAAATTTCACTTTCAGAAAAATAAGGGTTTCTTTATTGAATCGATTACTTACGACGTGATATTAATATAAAAAAGTAACGGTTACAAATATATATGTTGTTTTTATTTTTGGTTAATTTTAACTATTAACTATAAAAATGTATTGTTGTTATTACTAGAGGGATAATAATTAACGCATCATTTTGCTCTCAGTCCATTCAAAAATTGAAAGCAGTTCGATGTAACAATGTTCAAACATTATGAAATGAAAGTGTTACAACAAAAACTGCAAACGTTTTCACTGTTTATTTCCAAAATAATACGTTTAAACCATTATTTCATATTTTATGTAATCAATATATAATGGTTTTGATATTATTATTTATTACTTATTAATTAAAATATTAATATTTATGAACTATGTATCAAGAAAGAATACTATAATTATTTCAGTCAATACAATGAATATTAAAACAGTAAAATAATTAGTCTTAAATAAAAATATTTTATTTATATAAACTACTTACATATGATATACGACTTATATGTCAATTATCAGGTTGTTGGGTTAAGAAGTTATTAATGAATTATTATATTTGTCACAACTGTACATGATAATATTTTATGACTATATATAATGCGATTATATACCATATATGTATATATATACGAAGCAAGTAACCAACCAGTTACCCACGGGGGTACGGGGAGCAGCACTGGTGGTTGCCGGTTGGTTACTTGCCGTTGCATCTACAACGTGCTTGGTTTCCCTTGCTCTTTCTCCTGAAGACGGATTACCCAAAAATTTGAGTCTGTGTGTTTCCTTACTCTGTGTGTTACTCTTCTTGAATTTTGAACTCGTATTGTGTCCAGTTTGGATCGTGTTTCGTTTTATTAAGTGAAGTATATATATATATATATATATTCGATGCGATGTTGACCAATGGGAGTAGAGTTACAGGTCCAAGCGTAAGGTCCCAGTTGCCCGCTGCTCAGCAAAAAGCCTTTGCGTTCTGCCAATAGGTATAGAGGTTGCACAGTCCCTCTGTGTTAAATGATGTTTGGCAGAAAACATTAGCCTCACTTTACAGTGAACTCCTGTTCCCTTTCTATTTTTGATTTTTGTGGTGGTTGGGTGTTGTTGTTGTTTACTATTTTCTGTTACGGATATTGCTGGATATTTAAATGTTACTCTCGGTTGTTTACTGCGAAAAGCCGCCTTCATCTTCATGCCAACAGGGGTAGAGGTTGCACAGTCCCTCTTGATTATTAAGAGATGTTGACACTGGAATCCGACTTCTTCTCGTAGAAACATCTTCAAGTTGTAGGTTTTGTATATTGTTCTCTTCGGTTTCTTATGTTCATGTTTTTTCTTCAGTTGAATGTTATTGCTGCTATTGATGGGTGGCTGGTAGGTGATGAAAAGTTCTGGACTGTTGACCTGGTGGTGGTATTTGCGACATGTTTCAACCATTCTCTGGTTATCTTCAGGCAAGGAAATGGCCCAGACGTTGGTCCTTATATACAGTTTTCTATGGGTTGTCCGGGGAAAGGAATATGATTCGATGCGATGTTGACCAATGGGAGTAGAGTTACAGGTCCAAGCGTAAGGTCCCAGTTGCCCGCTGCTCAGCAAAAAGCCTTTGCGTTCTGCCAATAGGTATAGAGGTTGCACAGTCCCTCTGTGTTAAATGATGTTTGGCAGAAAACATTAGCCTCACTTTACAGTGAACTCCTGTTCCCTTTCTATTTTTGATTTTTGTGGTGGTTGGGTGTTGTTGTTGTTTACTATTTTCTGTTACGGATATTGCTGGATATTTAAATGTTACTCTCGGTTGTTTACTGCGAAAAGCCGCCTTCATCTTCATGCCAACAGGGGTAGAGGTTGCACAGTCCCTCTTGATTATTAAGAGATGTTGACACTGGAATCCGACTTCTTCTCGTAGAAACATCTTCAAGTTGTAGGTTTTGTATATTGTTCTCTTCGGTTTCTTATGTTCATGTTTTTTCTTCAGTTGAATGTTATTGCTGCTATTGATGGGTGGCTGGTAGGTGATGAAAAGTTCTGGACTGTTGACCTGGTGGTGGTATTTGCGACATGTTTCAACCATTCTCTGGTTATCTTCAGGCAAGGAAATGGCCCAGACGTTGGTCCTTATATACAGTTTTCTATGGGTTGTCCGGGGAAAGGAATATGATTCGATGCGATGTTGACCAATGGGAGTAGAGTTACAGGTCCAAGCGTAAGGTCCCAGTTGCCCGCTGCTCAGCAAAAATATATATATATATATATATATATATGTAAAAGTTGGAAGCAGTCCTTCATTTAAACATATATTGTTAAATAACGCCCCATATTTGGCTTGTATCTGCTTCTTACACAATTTCTCCAGTTTCCGGAATTCCTTCCTCGTCTCTTCATTAAAACTATAAAGTCTATCACCAATATTACTAGTCGACATGTTTCGAATGTACCACATTCATTATTGTCCTGATGATGAATGTGGTACATTCGAAACATTTCGACTAGTAATATTGGTGATAGACTTTATAGTTTTAATGAAGAGACGAGGAAGGAATTCCGGAAACTGGAGAAATTGTGTAAGAAGCAGATACAAGCCAAATATGGGGCGTTATTTAACAATATATATATATATATGTATATTGTAAAGATGTATATAAAACAGGTGATTTCACATTCTATGAAGTCATCATTTTATCTATGAATGATATATATACTATAATCAGTTAATATTATTTTGTTAATGTGTAATTAAATAATACAGTTAGATATATTTATAGCTCCTTATGCCACGAAGTTGTTTAAAATAATTGACGTAATATCGCATTTGTCTTGGTATGTATGTTCCATATCCCATTCAATAGGAATGATAATACCTAAGCCTCCAGTATAGTGGATTCCTCCAAGGTGAAATTCTTGTAAGGTGGATATTTTTTTGATACCCCAATTCATATGAGGTGGTCAAATCTCAAGTAAGGTGGATAATATATTCCAGTGATTTTATATAATAGAAAACGTGGATGTTTTTATATTATATAAAATATGGATGGATATTTTATACACTAGAAAACATAGATCGGTTAATGTGCACATAAAAAAATACAAATAATCAAGTTGAATAAGAGGCATTATAATCATTGTTTTGTTTTCATGGATTATTTAAGGCATGTTGTACCTTTACATGTATTTTTTTCAAATTATATTTTTTCAGTACACTAATATACCTGTAAACAGTACAATGAACATATATTTTTTATAAAATACTCAGTTACACTGTTTTATTTCCCTTGATGTATAACTACTAAATACGCATAGGGAATTCGTGGATCATAGGGAAATATTCATAGGTCAGGATATTTTGGAGTGGTTTCCCATAGAATAGATGTTTTCTTTATGTAAGCACATGTCAAAGAAAATCAATTAAAGACTGACTTTTTCCGTCTCCTGTTAGGTGGATACGATTTGAAACCAAACCCTTACCTTCGTGGAGTGTTAAGTGTAAGGCAAACTTATCACTATGTGTGTTTCTTAAAGATGCTTGGTCTGTTGGGCTTAACTTTACAGAGAGAGCCCCAGCCTCTTGGCCCGATATGGACATATAATATTTAAACTTTTAAGCAGCAGTGGATCAGTTTTAACGAGAGTGAAAGTCCTTCTGCGGCTTTATGCCTGATAGAGGGAGCCCTGACTGATAGCTCCACCGTCAACTCATCATGTATTAATGCACTCCAGAGTGACTGAAAGCCCCTCTTAGAAATTCTCAACTTTTTTCTCCGTCCTTCACCACTACCTAACCTACTTTCTTACGCTAATTTTTTTTTCTTTACTTTCCGACATAGTGTAATAGGTTTCCTTAGTCTTGTCTATTTTCAACGAAGCAAAAGTGTTTCTTTTTTATATAGCTTCTTTGTTGAAAACCTACTTAGCCATTATAAAATCATGCGCTGCAAACTTAACATGATTTTCTCCAAAAGTTATGCCTTAGATTTACAAATTTATGCCTACTTTTAACTTTTCTACATTGGTACTGTGAAGACAAAGTTTTTACCTCATATCATCCAAATTTTTTAATTATTTCCATTACATCATCAAATATTAAAAGTTAAAATATTATTGCTGAGTAGTTTTATTAGTTTTTTCTTCATTTTAAAATATGATACTGTTCACTCATTGGTAATTCATATCATTGGTAAATTAATAAGATTAGATAGTGTCTCCTCCTTTGTAATTCATATAGTTAGTGTAATTAATAACTGTAAATGGATTGTAATTTTTTAAAAATCAGCCTTTCTACATATATGCTTTATAATTATTTTTTATCTGTGATAACCTGTGCATCTATATATGGTATGAATTATATTTGATAATCGAATTGTAAAAATTTTAAACATAAATAGAGCGGACATACTATGGTAAATACGAAATGGTAAAACACTTATCCACTATTTAAACAAAAAATTCTAAATTTATTATATTATGTGTGAGTCGGTGTTTGTGCAGGCATGGCGTGTGTTGTGCTGGCAACAAGTGAACGGAACACGCTTATTGAGAGATGTTTGAAGACAGAGTCTTAGTTAGGACTAGGTGGAAGTGGGTGAGATAGGCCTCGGTGGAAGGAAGTGATAAAGCCGGCTAGACCAAGGCGGGAGGGGTCCGTTAAGTGTTCCATCGTCGAGGTCGACGACCGCTCAGTGCCGAACAGGAGTCTTCTAACTCCTCTCGATTGACAGCCGCCTGCCTATATTACCCCTCAACAACATCAACTTTTCTTATTTATTTTTTTTTTTATCTTTATAAGTTTTGAATGTCTTGTATTTGATTTTACTCAAAACACTACCGCTCTTACTCTAATCTTTTGAGAAAATTATTGCTGAAATTTAAGCAACAGTATAAACATCCGTTTCTTTCCAAACATCCTGTCTTCAAGTATGAAAACAGCAATTTTTGACGATCTAATAATGGTTGTAAAGACTCCTCCTTGATACAGATCTACATTAATCACCTCCGGCAAGGAGGTTACGTTTCACTCTTCCGTTTCTCAGTTAGATTACACGTATTCTATTGGACAGAATACAACGGATCTGCGTTGAAGAAAGAAAATCTTTTTTAAAGTTATGTTTATTTTGTTCTTAAACAAGCATAAACAAAATGTTGATTGCTATGCATCATCTATCAATAATACAATACTTGTGTTTCTCCAACACTAGTCATCCTCATGTTAGTAAACGAAAGACGATCAAATTAATGGAAATAAAGCAATAGTTGATCAGTGAGGCAACCAAAAACAAAGTACAAACAATGATTGCAAATTATAGGTGGTACCTAGAAATAAGAGTAATTTGATATACAGATCAAAAACCATAAATAATCAAATGAGGATAAGTAATAGACTTAGAACATTGTCATTCTTATTTAAAGATTTTTTTTTATAAACTTGATCAAGGCATAAAAGGAAGGCAATTGTAACTACTGAACAGTGAGAATTAAAACGGGATCATGAGAGAAAGAGGTAAGGGCGTATGTGTGTGTTCATCAAACTCCCGAACGAAGGTCGTTTACTGAAGTAGAAACGTAATAGAAACATATTATAGTAGAAATCTGTTGTTGTTGTGAACGTCCTGCCGGTTTCGCACGTAGGTCATCTTCAAATAGGACTCTAATGCACTACGTGCGAATCTAGTCTAACGTCTACGCAATAACAGTTTACGAGTAAAATTATGTTTACTAACCCCTATAGTATTAATAATATGCGTGTACTATAAATATTCGGAGTACGCTAAACCATGGAACTTCTTAAGTATTAGCTTCAGAGTAGTGGTTTCTCAACCGTTTTTAGTTTGTGGACCTCCCGAGAGTTATTGGATCCACAGCCCTCGCCCCCTTGAAAAACATAATTATGAGAATTTTCAAATAAATATTTGTTTTTAGGTAAATAAAAAGTGTAACTATGAAATTATTTTATTACATTATAACAATAATGGTATCGAAATACAAAAATACTTTTAAAACAATAAAATATTTTGTATCTACATTTTACGAAGTGTGCTATTCATCGAAATACAAAAATATTTGTTACTACTAATATTTGTTATTTTATGAAGTTTGCTGAAATAAATTGTAAAAAAATCAGTTTCGAGTATAACATAAAATTGTAATTGAATATTTTAATACAATGAAACACTACAACAAACTGACGAGGATATTGGGTCTTATGTTTTAATTATTAAGTTTGATTATTCTAACGGCCAGCTTACTATATTATTTATGTATTTTTGGTTATACTACGCATATAAATTAACAATACTATTTTTCCTCGTGGACCTCAGTAATTCTCTGTGGACAATGTTGAGGACGACTGCTTTACAGGGAAATGAACAAATATTAATCTTATAATTACGGTCATATCTTCAAAATAATAAAGGGCTTGCCTTTGTACATGTCAAGGGGTTATTGTACTGAAACAGTTCTTTCGAGTAATAAGCCAGAGATCTTAATTTTATCTTGAACATATTACTTACAAGAACAATCGTATGATGGGAGATTTAATGCTTGTTGTCAAACAGATAAGTCAGTGTTACCAGTATTGAACACCTTTTGCTAAAACATACTAACACAAATGATCATCTAAATACTTTCAAAAACATACATTCTTATACCAGTGCCTCAGCCTTTATCTTTTTATAAACATAAAATGATTAAGTACTTGAGAGGTCCTTGTTACAACTATAGGTAAGATCGGACCTAAAAAACTTCAGCCCGACCCGACCCAGCCCCAAGGGTATTAAAGCCCGAGACCGATCGGGGCTACATATTCGGTATATATTGGGGTTTAGGCTGCACCGGTCAAGCAAATCTCGGTCACCTGTTTTATCTGAATTATATATTTTATAAAAATTATTCCTTAAATATAGTTAGTTATTGGGCTCGTTCCACTGAGGTAGTAATAGTGTCCGTCATACCTCGTAAAGTCTCTAGACAGCACGACCGGTTTCGGGTCCGTCTGGTTCCCATCTTCAAGAGCAACTGAAGATGGAGTTGCTCTTGAAGATGGGAACTGACGGACCCGATACCGGTCGTGCTCTCTAGAGACTTTACGAGGTATGACGGACACTATTACTACTAATTATAATTATTCCTTAGTTTAATATTCATACATCGTTTTATTATATATAAATATATATTTATTAAAAAAAGTTATTGGCCTTGTGTTAAGACTTAGGATCTTACCTCAAATTACAAAAAAATACATAGCTAAATATATTACAAAATGATTACTTTATACCCAATAAATGATGAATCACGAAAATTTGATTCAGACAGCTATAAGCATACGCACACCTGTTAGTGGATAACTAATTAAGTTATTTTCCAACTGATTGTTAGCCTTGTGAGTAAAACTGAAGGCTATGCTTTTCTTAGATTCTCTGATCTCAGTTATAGTTAAAGCAAAACCGCATTTCCTCCCTCCGCTATTAGAGCCGGAGGCGGAAAGTAATTCCCTCGGGATTAACAAACCTCGAGGTGAGAAACCTAACGGTGGTCATCATGGAACAACTGTTCTCTGCCATTTCACTATCTTTGGTATCTTCAGTCAATCCAAGATTGACTCGCAATTAATCCCATCTTAAAAAATCTTTAAGTTTTACTACATAAATATTACAGCATGTATTATTTCCTTTTGTTTAAAAGATCCATTATTTTATTTAACTACCGTAAAGTTTGTTTTCATTTATGGTTGTGCTTAAGAGAATAACATATAAATATAGAGTAGAATTTTAATTTTGTTATTAGAGACACAAAGGTTCAACAATCCAGGAAGGAACCTATAGAAACTATCTAGGTTCTTTTAATAGAAAAACATAAAATTCTGTTAATAATAATGCAAATATAACCACTATATCTTCCATTTAAATAACAAACATTTCATCACTTGTGCAATCTGTATAGTGTGGTATTTACTCATATTGGGGGTTTCGAAAACGTTTTTTTTTCCTAACTCAAAACCAAACTTTCTTTTACATATGCTGATCAAACTGTTTTTAATAACAAAAAAACGCGTACACAATGAACTATAATAACATATTATTAGTTTTTTTTAATAAAGAAACATATAATAATAGAAATATAAGTATTATTTTCTATTTAAATAAGAAACATTCATTCTAATATATTAAGATCATTTGGTAGTGTAATGACTAAAGAAAAGAGTATAGAAAATGAATTTAAAGTAATAAAAATAGTTCTATATATTAGAGGAATGTCCTACTCTCAAAGGAGAGTGACCTTCCTCCCTTACGGTGAAACCCTGTAATAATGTAGAAACCATGAAGAAGTTGACACAACGACGTGTGTTGCATTAACCCTTTTACCACTGTATAGAGTGTACGCCCATAATTGTAATTATTTTGACATATTTAAGAGATAAAAAAACGTAGAAAATATCAGTAAAGTTTATTTGAACCTATATTCATCTTCGTCTTATAAAAACATATTTTTTTTTTAATAAAAGGGTACAGAATTTTAATTTTAAGAAGTAGTGATGAATAATTGAGAATTTACAGTTGAGAGATCAAACGTGATGGAATGATAGTTCTCTAATTGAGCAGTCACTCACTATGTGTTATTTACACGTTACAGGAAATTAAATAAGAAGTCTTCAAATAATATAGTTGTTTTTACAATCTAAATACGCACGAAGATGTAAAAAAGTAACATCTTATTATAATTAAAATAAGTAATAATTTAATCAGTGTTGAAGAAACGTGTACTGTTCTTCAGGTTTATCTACTTTTAATGGGATCGCAAAACGTGAATGATCCGCATTATAATTTCAAATAATGAGTAGATGCCACATAATGACTGCACATAGAAGTAAATTAAAAGAGTTTCTCTTTCTTCCTTCTCACTATACGAGGTGTGATCAATAAGTAATGACACTTTTTGAATTTCGCACGCTCTGTATACTATAATTTCAACTTTTTTTTGTTGTGTTAGTACACTCGTCATAAGTTCACAGTTTTACTATATAGCATTTGCATTTTTTTTATGTGTTAGGCTGTGTATTTTATGCTATTATAATATACTGGCTGACCCGGTGAACTTCGTATCACCTAACAGTCAATGAATGTTGTTTTAACTTAAGCTAAACTTAAATTTAGTTTAATTATTAACATAGCAGCTGATACGGGAGACGTTGTCCAATAAAGACACTCGGATGAATGCTGTTAATATAATTAGCATCGTAATGGATTGCAAGCCGAATGAATTGACTCTTTCTTCTCAAAAACGAAGAACATTAAGAGAGATGTGTTTTTTTAATATGCTTATTATTTTCTTAATTAATTTCCATAGGTTTTATTTTGCTACGGCATAGCTAGTAGAATAATTTCTGGCACAACCTAACCACTAAATAGCGATAACACTCAAGACTGGCGGTGTGTTAGACTTAAATTTAAAAAAAAATCATTATTCTGGGGATTGTATGTTTGTTTTCCAACATCCACACTTATAAGGCTTTCACCTTTTAGTGCTGTCCTAGGGGCGGAAATTGTGGCTCATTTATTATTTGGCACCCATTTTATTAGTGGTTGATTACACTAATGTTGTTGATTACATTACCAGTTGATTCTACATCGGGAGTCCTAAATTTTGCCTAACTCTTGTATATTTAGAAGTAGGGATCTTTAAGGAGTACCTGACATCGTACAGGCTTGGGACCGACGTTTTAACATCCTCTCCGAGGGAGGACATGCTTAGATTTATTCACTTTCCACGTAAATAAATCGAGGGCTAGGTGGGCATAGAACTTCGGACCTACTAGTTCACAGGCGATTACGTTAACCACTGAGTTAACTTGGCACCCATTTTGGAGATTGTAGTAAACGGATTTTGGATAATTATGGCCAAGGAGAGGTCAAACTGTCTAATCCGCCATTAATGAGGTGATACACAAATAAATGAGACAAAATAGGGAGGGTGATCTATGAAATGATCTACCTGAGTTCAGGGTTGCCTTTACCAGTCTTTCAAGTTTGTGCATTACCAACAACAAAATTGTTTTTCAATAGTACAACTTTTGTTTCATAAAAAAACCTTATGCTTATTTAAGTAATTCTTAATTACGATTAAAATGCACTATAAAATACGAAATCAATTTGAATCTATAAAATTATACCCTTATTTGTTTTTATTGAATTGATTTTTATTGTTAGTTCTGCAAAAAAAATTAGCTTTACTCGTACTATACAAAAATGAATTTTTTTTTTTATAGTTCAACTATATAGCCGCGTACGGATATAACTACTATCTATCTTTTTGTAGCTGAACAGTTAATAATAATATTTTACATTATTATTATTAGTAGTAGTAGTATTATAATATGTATATTATTTAATCATAATAAGAAAGAGGACAAACAGTCTCCACATGCAAAAAAAAGTGATTTTATCAAACGACAATGCGTTTCGAACACTTACATCGTTAGGCTACATCTGCAATATAAAAATATGAATAAAATTTTTCATTTTCAAAATTTTTATTTTAAAATTGATACATTTTATATAATAACAACGCGTTTCGAATGCTTAGCATTCATCGTCTGGTTACATCTACAATATAGAAATAAAAATAACATTTTTGTCAATTTAAACTTTTTTTTTGGAAATTGGAAGATTTTATCAAAAGAGGACGCATTTCAAACACTTAATGTTCATCGTCAGATTACATCTAAAATACAAAAATATGAATAACATTTTTTCAATTTCAAAAATTTTTATAATTTAATTTGTATTGTAGATGTAACCTCACAATGAACTTCAAGTGTTTAAAACTAAGTCATTTGATGAAATCTCTTTTTCTTTTGTATTGTAGAAAGAGAATGATATAAAAATACAGAGGAAAATATTAATTTTGTTAATATAGAAACAGGTTATACCATAGGAAGCTGAAAGGGGGAAAGTACAATAGTTCTTTGGAAGCAGTACTATAATCAGCCTCAATAAAATAAATAAATAATAAATAGGAAGGAACCTATTAGAACTGTTATTAGGTTATTTTAATAGAGAAACATATTAAAATCTTTCTATAATTGAAACTATTAAAATCTTTAATTAATAATTGAAATGTAACTATTCATTTCTTCTTATTATACTATGCTAACTTACTTATCATTACTATAAAAATTCTTTTTATTATATTATTATTATCTTCTATGTTTGTGGAAATTTTATTTATCTGTTGGGTTGTCTTTCTTTTATTAATGTCAATTTAGAGAATATTTCTGCTTGACTGTTAGTTTGCTCTCATTGTATCTTCATAATGAACAATTGTGTTTTCCGCACTACTGAAGATGGAATCCATTAACATCTTCATAAATAAACTCAATGTAAATGAAAATAAACATTTATTTGCTTTAAATCTTCATTGGAACATAAAGATGAAAATGCAAATGCAAATTGTACAGAATCGACATGTAACTCTGTAAAATTGAAAGTGAACGGGACTAGAACGTGCTTGTCAAAAAAAATAAAATAAAAAAACAAGCCACAATCATATATTTCAGCCAGCAGTCTCGACAATAGCAAATTGTCTTATATCCAAGAAGTAATCATTGTGGTATAACCCGGTCATCTACACAGTTTTTAGAAAGATATTTGATTTGGGATTAGGATAGCTTAGTGCTTGCGTTCTCGCCTCTTGTCTGGTATATGTGGGGTTTGATACCTACAATAACCCTGGATTATTCACCCGAAAGGTGAAAAAATCTAAGCACGACGTTCATCAGAGAAGAAGTTAAGCCGTCGGCCCTGAGTCAGCACGATGTCAGGTACTCGTTAAAGATCCCTAATATAAAAAAAAAATTCAGTTATGAATGTAGAATATTCATTGTACGACATCACAAAAGGCCAACTTCTAGCTATGTGTTTTCTCACCTGGGGCTACAACCTAACCTAATATATTTGACCAATATATACCACCTGTATTAATGTAAGTAAACATCAATTCAACTAATATAAAATAAAAAGTGTTGAACGATCTGAAAACTCAATTTTTTTTAATTTTTTCTTTTGAGTATTTTACTTAAGCTGTGCAATATTTTTGAAATCACATTGTATATAGAATTCTGTTTTCGAACAGATGTCAGATCCAGCGTGAAAACGGTTTAGAAGGACTAGTCTGCAACAATGGTGTAGTATATATTGTCAATTTCAGTTACAAGTGGTTTACCGATAGGTAAATATAAGAAATATTTTTATTATATTTATGTTTTGCATCAATTTTTATTGTACATCTATGGTCAAGTTAGTTTTGAATAATAGTTTCAACCAATAGTTTTATTGGTACCAGATAGATTATCTTATAAACTTTTTCTATTGGGAGACGGAAAATACATTCGTCTATCTTCCCTTCCCCTGAAGATTAAGGGAAGGTAGACAAAGGTTAGACAAAAGATAGACAAACCTGCATTGCGTCAGGTACTGGTTGCATATTCTTCCTCCAAATATGGTAAAGTGTAATTGTTTGTTGAATTAACCGGGTTGTTTGTTTTTCCCTGATTGGTATTAAGAGTCAGTTGATGTACACCGCCCTCGTGATGACTTGCACATAGCCTGCTCCTATCACTCCTGATCGTATATTTGATTTTTAGCGGGGCACTTGAAGTGACTCAGCTCTCTGGAGCAGTAGTGTCCCTATTTATTATCGAACTGCACCCATTCCAGATTTATAAACTACATTGACTTATGCATTCCTGCAGGATGAATAGAAGAATTAATAAACTAGTTATGTAGTAACTAAAGTAAAAGTCCACTCGTTTCATACTGTTTCTTATTATTTCCTATATCTTTAGATATAAGTAGATAAATGATACATGATATTCCTGCTGCTTGTATATAACCCATGTAAAGTTTAAATAATGGCTGTAATATATTTAATCATAAAGAATTCAGTTCGAATTGTATTCTTACTTCAAGAATATACTACATCTCTAAAAGAGTGGAAATATTTCTTTCTATCATATCAGGGTTACTTGCCGTTGCATCTGCAACGTGCTTGACCCCTCCCTCTCTCTTTTCTCCTGAAGACGGATTGCCCGAAAATTAGAATTTGTAAATATGTTTCTTTACCCTGTGTGTTACTCTTCTTCGATTTTGAATTCGTATTTTTTCCAGTTTAGATAATTTTCCCGATTTTATATGAATTTCTTTCTATCAGTTACATAGGGTCAGCAATATTCTTATTTCTTTTGATGAATTAAAGAGAAATCCTTTATTCAGTGAATTTCTATCAAAAGTTTATTTGAAATGAACACACATCCTCTAAGAATTGTTTTTGCTTTTGATATTAATGAATAGAACACACTATGAAGAAACACATCTTTAAAAAACGAAATGAGATGCAATTTAGTTAAGGAAACTAGTTTCAAAACGTGTTTATTGGGTATTTTACTTTTACTTAAAGACGGTACGTGAGAGATAGTTTTCCTCTTCAGGCAGTACCCACTGGTATCTCACCCATTGTATGTCATGTCGATTAGAAAGACATGCCAGACCTTCTCTTGTAAGAAGACTTATGTATCCATAAGAGATAAATTCTTCGTCTTCAGTCCATGGCCGTTGATTGGATGCCGTACCACCTAAGAAAGGTGTAGACAGACTGTCGGCGACTTACGATCTATGCGACTTAAGACCGACCGACTTGTCGACCGTGAGAAGGCCTGGCAGCTCAGTGCGGGGTGTAGCGTTAAGCGTGTAGGTAGCCAAAATGACTAGACTATTAACTAGAAAGGTTTAACAAATACTGTAGCTAAAATGAATAACAAGTAAGCAAAAGATTAATAAATAAAATGCTTACAAAAAAAATTAAAAAACTCTGGCTAAAAATATTAAAAAGTAAAAAAGGAATAATACATGAAAAAAAAGAATAAACAAAGAAACAAAATAGAAGATAAAACTTTATTATCTAGGATCCAGTATCCAGAACATGTGGTAATTTTTGAACATTATATATATATATATATATATATATATATATATATATACACATTATTGAAAATGACACCAAATTTAGCTGATACCTGTTTCTTAACAAGTTTCTCAATTTTTCTAAATAACACTCTCGTTATTTCGTCTACACAATAAAGTACATCTCCTATGGTCGACATGTTTCGAATGATCAACATTCATCATCAGGACGTGAATAAGATCTAATGCGAAAACCTGGTTTAATATATACACAGAGAAGGTAGAAGGGGGGTTTTTTCCATAAAGTTTAAGATAGTTGGGCGTTAATCTGTGGGGTGAGTGGCCTCCCGGCATGCGTCGCTACCTGCAAGGGTTTCTGGCCGCCCTTGATGCGAACTAAATAGCTTCAAAATACGGCTACTATTTTCCACCTGAATATTAAGGAGTGGCTTGAATTTTTGAATTAATAGAGCCTCTAAAATTTTCAGTCTATGGTGGTTACTCTCATTTTTTATTATTTTGGTATTTGCAACCAGCATCTCTCTTGTTAATTTAATATTATGTTTGTCCTGCGTGTGTTTTTTGGGGGCTCCGGCCATTAGGTGCATGGTGAGCCTTCTTGATAGGGATGTGGTAGTCATACCAATGTACGAGTGTTTTTGGGTTTCACAGTCCCCATTAGTACATGTATACTCGTACACCAGATTTCTTTCCTTTAAAGTTGAACCCTTGTCCTGGTTGTTATTCTTAATAAACAGGCTACTCACACGTGGGCTTTTCTAATAAGTGACCAGTGTTACTTTTTCGTTATCGTTTTTACAACTAACATTATTTCTTATAATGTCTTTCAATATTCTTTCATCCAGCTTGTGTTGCTCTAAAAACTGGTTCTTATAATAAACTTTATGAACTATAGCTTGCCTATCTTCATTGATTCGCTTTACACTTCTTATCTGAAGGTATTGCTTCAATATGCGATCAAAAGTTTCATTTGAATAGCCATTATTGACGAACGCTTGCTTCGTTCTGTTAATGTCCCTGTTGAATATTTCCCAATTAGATGCGATCTTGTAAGTTCTATGTATTAAGGCTTGTTGTTTCTGCCAGAATAAAGAAAAAGTTGAATAAACTCTATAAAGGTAACATTTTTATCTCGGAGAGTAATAAGAATTATATTAATCTATCAAATTACCAGTTAACTTTGAAGCAGGAAGAATTATTGTCTCTTGGCTTGAAATGCTACTATAAACCGAAATTCGATTCTTTAATGAAAAAAGTTGAGTTAGAAGTACTGTACGACTCTATTCTTAAACTGGAACAAGAAGACATCATTACTGTGAACCCGGCACTGCAGGATCAACTTAGAGCCGAAGCAACAAAACAAAGAGGATGTAAACCCAGTCAGATCATGACAAAAGAACTGAGAGAAGCTGCCAAAGAACTAAGAGAGCATCCGGACATAATTATAAGGCGAGCAGATAAATCTAACACCCTAGTAGTTTTGGACAGATCTGAATACAAGATGAAATTAAATGAAATATTAGCCGACGATACGAAATTCAAGAAGATCACCCGTAATCCAATTAGCAAATTAAAAACCCAAGTTAACAAAGTCATAGCAGCGGTTAATAAAGGAAAGCAAGAAAAAATCCTTCAACCGATAACAGGGGAATTTAGTCCGGCATATATATATGGAACTGTGAAAACTCACAAACCTGGAAACCCACTTCGCCCAATCATTTCTCAGGTAACCAGTCCCACCTACCATTTAGCCAAAGAACTCAACAAAATAATATCACCTTATATACCAGCAAAATATATGCTCCGTTCGACAGATGAATTCCTCGATATAATTAAAGGAATCAAACCGGAAGGAAATATAGGGTCTTTAGATGTAGAGTCATTGTTCACTAATGTTCCGGTTAAAGAGACTATTGAAATAATATGCAACTATGTCTATTCTAATTGTGATATACCACCACCAGCAATTGAAAGAAAACAGTTAAATAAATTACTGCAAGCTTGCACTATGGAAAACCCATTTACCCACATAGATGGATCAATGTATGTACAAATTGATGGCGTCGCTATGGGCTCACCTCTTGGCGTGGCCTTTGCCAACTATTATATGTGTCACCTGGAAAATAATGTATTGAACAAGAGAGCTGATATCAAACCTACCATATACTGCAGATATGTTGACGACTGTTTTGTCATAGCAAGGAATACAAACCAAATGGACGCGCTGAAAAAAGCATTTGAGGAAGAATCTTGCCTAAAATTCACTATAGAAAAAGCAATAGAAAACAAAATTAACTTTCTTGACGTCAGTATAAACGTATTAAATGACGAAATTCAAACCTCAGTATTTAAGAAAAAATCCAATACTACCTCCTATCTAAATGTCCGTAGCGAATGCCCTCAGCGCTACAAAGATGGAGCAATTAAAGCCTTAATACATAGAACTTACAAGATCGCATCTAATTGGGAAATATTCAACAGGGACATTAACAGAACGAAGCAAGCGTTCGTCAATAATGGCTATTCAAATGAAACTTTTGATCGCATATTGAAGCAATACCTTCAGATAAGAAGTGTAAAGCGAATCAATGAAGATAGGCAAGCTATAGTTCATAAAGTTTATTATAAGAACCAGTTTTTAGAGCAACACAAGCTGGATGAAAGAATATTGAAAGACATTATAAGAAATAATGTTAGTTGTAAAAACGATAACGAAAAAGTAACACTGGTCACTTATTATAAAAGCCCACGTGTGAGTAGCCTGTTTATTAAGAATAACAACCAGGACAAGGGTTCAACTTTAAAGGAAAGAAATCTGGTGTACGAGTATACATGTACTAATGGGGACTGTGAAACCCAAAAACACTCGTACATTGGTATGACTACCACATCCCTATCAAGAAGGCTCACCATGCACCTAATGGCCGGAGCCCCCAAAAAACACACGCAGGACAAACATAATATTAAATTAACAAGAGAGATGCTGGTTGCAAATACCAAAATAATAAAAAATGAGAGTAACCACCATAGACTGAAAATTTTAGAGGCTCTATTAATTCAAAAATTCAAGCCACTCCTTAATATTCAGGTGGAAAATAGTAGCCGTATTTTGAAGCTATTTAGTTCGCATCAAGGGCGGCCAGAAACCCTTGCAGGTAGCGACGCATGCCGGGAGGCCACTCACCCCACAGATTAACGCCCAACTATCTTAAACTTTATGGAAAAAACCCCCCTTCTACCTTCTCTGTGTATATATTAAACCAGGTTTTCGCATTAGATCTTATTCACGTCCTGATGATGAATGTTGATCATTCGAAACATGTCGACCATAGGAGATGTACTTTATTGTGTAGACGAAATAACGAGAGTGTTATTTAGAAAAATTGAGAAACTTGTTAAGAAACAGGTATCAGCTAAATTTGGTGTCATTTTCAATAATGTGTGTATCAAGGAAGGACTGCTACCAAAATTTACGAATATATATATATATATATATATATATGATGACGACGATGGTCGAAATATCGATGTGAGTTATGTCTGTGTCTTTCTGTGTGTTTCCTTCGTTTTGAATTAATTTTATTTTAAAAAAGTCCGCTGTACCGTTTCTTTTAATTGTATATATATATATATATATATATATATATATATGTATCAGTTAGCTTCAGCTACTCAAAGGGACTACTTCTGCCCGATGACGACGAATGTCGAAATATCGTTTTGAGTCTTTTTTGTGTGTGTTTTCATTTGTTTTTCTCTTTCATATGTGAACTCTATATATATGTATATATATATATATATATAGATCGACTACCGACAGGTCGGTAGTAACCAAACGTGATCGTAAGACGACTGTCTGTACTAGCTCCTCTCTTGTATCTACCATTAGAAAAACGTTTCTTCTTAATTCAGTGGTATCTCGTCCATTGTATGTCTTGTATTCTCAGAAAGATATACTAGTCTATCTCTTGTTTTAAACTTGGGAAATAAGACTTCATTCATTTGGCAATGTCTCATTCATTGGACATAATGCATATTATAGTTCTTTTCTTGTTTTGTACATAAGAGTTAAAATCTTTCTTTTTTTCTTCTTCGCCCATCATTCGTCAATGGTCTTATGTCTATTGAACATCGTAACGCCTGGTAAAGGCATGCCAAGTCCTCTTATGTTATCTATGAGGGATAACGCCTCTTCTTCTTTAGCCAGTATCCTTCCGTCTATTCGACGTCAAATCACCTGCGAAGAGCCAATCCTTCCCTTGTGTCGTCTATGTGAATTCAAGATTCTTCTTCATCAACAAAAGTCTTCGTGACCTCCGGTCCATTCGACGTGGCGTGACCTGGTAGAAGCATTCCAGTTTTCTCTTACCCTCCGTGGGAGATGAAGTCTTAATTTTCATCCATGCTTCTTTAATTTTCATCACAGTTCTTCTCCTATGTCTTTCATTTGAAACAAATAATACTTTCCAATACGTAAATGGAAAAAGTTTAAAATTATTATTGAGTTTTACAACAGAGAAATCGCAAGAAAAGCAATTTAAAATGGAAAAATTACTTTTTTAACTGACTTGGATACAATTTGATCCGGTTTTAAATGAATGAAGGGAAATCTCTCTTTTGACGAACATGTAACGAAATTGTGGGCGCTATTAGGGTGTTAATCTAAGTAGAAACTGAACGTTTATACTTTGGATGGTATCAAGCCTGTAAGAAATGAAGTATTGGGCTTGAAGTTTATTTAAAAAGTGTTTTGTTGCTCGACTGCTGATCAATCTTGATTACGCAACGAGCGAAGAAGTGTTTAATTTTGCTTACCCAGGGCGAATCCTTTCACGTTTGTACAGCCACCTTCTGTGTGGGTGCTGCTCTGACGGACACATCACGTTTCGACCACCCATCAACTGAAGATGCCGAAATGCCTCTAGCGTCCATCTGCTTCCGCTTATTCTAGTCATCTTCTCACAACACTTGTTCCTACATTACATAATGGCATCGTGAGAAACATCAACATTTACTATAAATGACATATCTCCTCTATTCATATTTTTAGTAAGATCATAGATAAATATTTGAAATATAATTTTAAATACAATGTGTTAATAGAGTTCATATAGACTCAGGGAGAGAAATTTAGAAAGGTGAAACCCAAACCTATCCTGTTTAAATGAAAACTGTTGTATTATAATTCAATTCTTTATTTTCTGTATATTATAATTTTGTTTAATGGAAATAACATTTCTACAAACATGCCAGCGATAAACGTAAAATAATCTATCTCCCTATGATATTGAGAGCGGTATGACATTTCTAACATGAGAAAACTTGGACATCAGACCGGGAAATGACAGCCATGAACCCTAAAAGATGTTCAGCTCTTGCAAAGGCAAAGGCTGCTTGATAAGTCAAAGACAAGTTTCTTGGCTGTACTGGGCAGGCGCCACCTACCATACTGGTTCAACAGCCAACATTACTGTTGGGCTAGCTATGTATTTCTTCAAAAGCTGCTATTACGTCAGATAAAACCACTATATATTAGACTAGGCATAACTTGTATTAGTTAATTTAACAAGTTGATCTTAGATTGTACTGCTCAAACTTGTACACTGGTTATCCAGTTCAAGGATGTTATCAATATCTTAAACTAAGATTCAGTCATACATTTAAATATACTAATCTATTGACAATTTAAATTAACTTATAATTACAGTTAAATTAATTTTAATGCATTAGTTTGAGTGATATATTAGATTTATTATATATATATATATAAAAAGATTTCACATAAACACGTGAAACAACAATCAATGATCAAACCACAATAAGAAATGGGAAAACAAGACTAAGATCTTTCAACCGTAACAAGCGGTCTTCGTCAGAGTCAAAAACCCAACAGTTGGGTTTTTGACTCTGACGAAGACCGCTTGTTACGGTTGAAAGATCTTAGTCTTGTTTTCCCATTTCTTATTGTGGTTTGATCATATTGATATATATATATATATATATATATATATATATATATATATTATATATACAAGTAAAAAGATTTCACATAAACACGTGAAATAACAATCAATGATCAAACCACAATAAGAAAATGGGAAAACAAGACTAAGATCTTTCAACCGTAACAAGCTGTCTTCGTCAGAGTCAAAAACCCAATTAAAACACTAGATGCAGAAAACATCTGGTGTTTCTGCAAATTAACACCAGATGTTTTCTGCATCTAGTGTTTCAGTTGGGTTTTTGACTCTGACGAAGACCGCTTGTTACGGTTGAAAGATCTTAGTCTTGTTTTCCCATTTTCTTATTGTGGTTTGATCATTGATATATACATATATATATATTGTTAAATAACGCCCCATATTTGGCTTGTATCTGTTTCTTACACAATTTCTCCAGTTTCCGGAATTCCTTCCTCGTCTCTTCATTAAAACTATAAAGCTTATCACCAATATTGCTAGTCGACATGTTTCGAATGTACCACATTCATCATCAGGACAATAATGAGAATAATAGTAGGATTGTTAGTTTATAGTCATTAGTCAGTTAGTTTATTCTCATTATTGTCCTGATGATGAATGTGGTACATTCGAAACATGTCGACTAGCAATATTGGTGATAAGCTTTATAGTTTTAATGAAGAGACGAGGAAGGAATTCTGGAAATTGGAGAAATTGTGTAAGAAACAGATACAAGCCAAATATGGGGCGTTATTTAACAATATATGTTTAAATGAAGGACTGCTTCCAACTTTTACATATATATATATATATATATATATAAATTAGAATTTTCCAAAGAACACATAGAAAAGAAATCACTGAACTCACTACTATATTTCGATGTCCTCGTCGTCAGGAATAGATGTATATATATGTATACGTATATACATATATGTATAGTATATACATATATTATATATATATATATATATATATATTATATATGTTGAATGCCAGATTAGATGACAAACGCCACACACACTCAACTTCAACTTCAACTCATAATGCCTAATCGGGAAGTATATTAAAGTTTTGTTGTTAATATTTCTAGTAATAGTAGTAAAGACATGCCAGGCCTTCTATGTGTTGTGTATGCGAGTTAATATCTTCTTATTCCTTAACTATTCTCGGTTCGTGACCTCTCGTCCACTGGACGTCATGACAAGAAGAAAAGATCCTAGTCCTTTTTTGTGTGTTTTATATGTGAGTTAATATCTTGTTTTTTAAGTACTAGTTGTCAAAGTAAGTAGTACCCTCGACCTTAGAATTTCTGTACTAATAGAGACAGAGACAGGTCCGGAAATCGGTAACACTGGTAAGTGGTGGCCTAATAGTAGGTAGGGTAGTCTAAGTACAGCCAAGACGTACCTTTATATACATAACCTCACAAAAGCTATGTATAAGGGCTAGATTATCTAAAATTCATTTCCTTTAGCGTACTACACATTTAATTTAAAAGAACACTATTCTTAATACATAATAAACTTAATAATGAAGAAAAATGCCTAGCCTTACTGTTGACGGCAGATCAAGACATACCATAGGATATGTAGACTAACCTGAACATAGTTTAGTAGCGTTACACCGGCTGAATACTGTAATAACCAAGTTGAAAAGGTGTGAATGGAATTGGATTTGCGTAAGCAAATGAGAAGGTATAATAAACTAAGCTATTCTCTGCCTCACCTTGTTTTAAATCACAATCATAATTACAATCAAAATCATCAAATACAGGTGGGTACAGTTAGTTTATGTTTATTATACATTAAAATACGCAATAATATTGTTATGCATAATAAATGTATAGTTTGCTTTAGACAACGAAATTGGAGTAGCCTAGGCTACTCGGTCTCACTCTGCCCTCATTGTGAGTTACCAATAGCCAGATGATAACTTATGCCAATCGGAAGAAAAAAAAAGTACGGTTATTTGAAGTACGGAACACAAGGGTCGTATTGATTTATGATGAATTGATATTTATATATCAGTAAGGTAACGATTTGACTGTTAAAATATACAAACAGCAAGAAAAGCATGAGGCACAATATTGCCATCATGTTCCAATATTTTAAAATGTATTACTTTTTTTATGTCCTATCCAAATTTATTTTTTATTACAATTTATTTGTAAAATTTTAATAAATGTTTATTTTTGTTGTTTTTAAAATATTTTAAGACTTTTGTTTTTAGAATTAATATTACTATATACTGAAATTATCTCATTGTAAGATTCTTTTATTTACTTACAGTGAAATTTATTAAAAACTTATATGTGCACAGGGGCTAGGTTAGGCCTGTGACAACGTACTCTTCTCTGGACTGATAGATCCTGGTTTCAATGCCCACTATTTATCATAAATCATCCGTATTGAATTTATAATAAATCTGAGCACGTTGTTTCTCGGAGAGGACTTTAAGACGTCGGACCCGAGCCTGTATCATGTCAGATACTCGTTAAAGATCCCTACTCTAACTGCACCTGAGTTAGGCAAAATTTAGGGCTCCCAATGTAAGAATGTTCATTGTTTAGTATCACAAAGAGCCAATGTTTGGCCTTTGTGTCTTCCACTGCAACTTAACCTAACCATATGTGCATAATTTTCATTTCTTGACCTAATATTTATAACTTCTAAGATCTTTGATGGTTTATGTCTGGATTTAAAAACTTCTTTCGTGAACGGTTCGACATCTATATACATCTTCCTCAGGGTTAAAAACATAAACATGTTTATTGTGCTAATATACTATTGCCTTTATACTATAGTGCTAATTGTATATTCATGTTTTTAACCACGAGGAAGAAATAAATATATGTTTAAACGTTTTCAAAAGAAGTATTTCAAGTCCAGATCTAAATCCTCAAAAATCTTATAGCATATGTGCATAATTGGTTTTTTAATCCATGATGGTCAACAGATGATAAGATATCTCTCTTACAGATGGTTCATAAGCCTCTAAACGTCGAGTAGCCCTGTTCTAAGTTACCTAATAAGAATTAGTTAAGACGCTTGTACGAGTGAAGACATAATAGTTGAATTTATACTGTACTCTGTGGAATATATTACTTGGTGTGCATATTTATTGCATTGTATACTGCTAACTATTGCAGCAGTCTGTTCCTCAGGTGGCGGTGTTGTTTCAGGAGAAGGAGTGGTAAAGGCCGGTGGAGGTGGTGTTGGCGAGGGGGTCCCAGGAGGTCCAGAGACCGCCTGGACATGCTCTCCTCCAGTGGTGACTCAGACCTGGAGGTTCCCTTGCCTGTTTTCCCTCCAGGTATCATTCAACAATCAGAACCATTCTTAAGAACAGTAGTTGATTCACTGATCCCTTCTAAATCATAGAACAATTTTTCATTGAATAATGATTCAAAAATTATTTATGAATAATTTTTAAAATATTATCTAATATATCAAAAATATTATCTAGCTGTAGCATACTGATTCTATTCAGGAATATGATTTCATTCAAGTTCATGTTTCTTTTCATTCTTGTCTTCCTTCATATAACTACCCTATTGTATGAGCCATAGTATGCCAGGTGGCTATTTTAGATGTTAATGTTAAAAGTATTTAAATCTTAATTTTGGACCTCTATTAAACATAGCCTTGCCCAATTAGCTTAGCTAGTATCATTCAATTTATTTGAAATTGCAACACTAATTTAGTCAGTTTGCTGGCTCTTTATTATCCTTGGATATCTCAATTTTACTCATCTTAATTTAATTGCAGACAAATATATTTATATTCCTTATATATTAAGACACCTGCTAATTATAAATTATTCGTTATAAAATTATTTACTTTAATATATTTTCGTTTAGCTGAAGAAGCTGTGCTAAAATTAAAACTGAAATTTGGTTGACGTGTAACATGAATTCGTAAAATGTAATGTGAATAAATTCAACAAACAGAATATGTACAAAATAAATTCAAATTCATACTTCATTAACCACTAAACCCAATTAGGTTACGCTGTCCACCTTAGCTTTGTGTTAGTGAGGGCTATGGGAGCCTAGTGGCTTGCGTGCTCGCCTATACACTGGTAGATCTCTGGTACTGTTCCCACTTTGATCAAATGTTCCCTCTAAATTTTCATGCATCTGCGCACACACACAAGCCCTCTGAGGAGACTAGGGACCACAGTAAGTGATATATATATATATTACTCACAGAAAAATTGTAATTTCTATGATCTTGAAATATGATCAATGAAATTAAAAAATGTCTTGTCTAAAAAACAAAAGTGACTATAGGAAGTTTTTTAAAAATACTTTATTTGCCAAAAAATAAGAAACTAGAAGAAAAGCGCATTTCACGATTGTACTAAGTTAATAACATAAGAAAAATGGTATATTTTACTTTTCAAAATGCTACTTCATTTTTTACAAAGGTTAGAAATTTTGTTTTGGTGACTGTATGTTAACTTTTTTGTGCGCTGGATTAGTTTTGTTGTGCGCAGAGCATGTGCGAGCAGAGCGCGATTGTGTATGCGCGCAGCTTACAGGGAACTTTGCTCTGGTCTTGACTTCTCTTAGCAAGTACAAACCTAAGAAAATCTTAATTCAAAGGGACGTTAAGATGCTGTACGATGTTAGTACATGCTGTCCCAAGCTAGTACGATGTTAGGTACTCGTTAAAGATCTCTTCTTTAAATACAGAGGCAAAATGCAGAACTCACAATGTAGAATCAATCCGGTAATTACAAGAATGGGTGACAAATAATAAATGAGCCACACTTTCCGTCTCTGGATCATTACTAAAAGATGAATGCATATAACTGTGTTGATTGGGAAACGAAGCAAAACAACTGGCTCATTGTAGTTTCATGAACCATTTCGTTTTACAGGTTATGAAACTTCGTGTCTACTGTTGTTTTAATAATGAAATGAAAAATTAAGACTTACCTTAAGAATCGCTTGATCGTCTACTTCAGATTTATAGAAAGTTATCCGTACAGAATCGGTCTGCGTTCAGTTAGAACGATTTCAATAAACTGTGTATACAAAGTTGTGTTTTATTCATTGTGAATGTAGTAATTCCAACTTTGTTTACACTTAAATGCTTTCAACTTTTATTTCATTGAAAAAAAAAAATTGTAAATGAGAACACTGAGTTCGTTTGGTGCTTATCAAATTTTACAGTTGGTGCTTATGAAGTGAATAGCCTAACTATAGGTGCTTAAGTACTAAAAGCACCTGCTTTTTTAGGACTTATTTTCAGTACTACCACATAATATCCGTTATTGTTCATGCAATCTTCGGACTGTCACCGATATCCTGTCGATATGAGGTCAATTATATGGTTCAACTTACAATTTAAAAAAAAATGTCAATAGTACATTATAGTTGGAAAAATGTACGTTTCGTTTTGAGGCGTACATAGGTTTCTAATTCATTTCTCCTAATTCAATTTTTTATAAGTTTATGATGTCTTTAGTGTTGCAATAAATGTATTAATAATGGTAAGCATTTTAATATTATGCTAATAATAATAATGCAAAAGAAAAACACATTTCAGCATACATAAATATTGATATTTTGAGCGCTGGAGTAGCATGTCGTTTATGAAGTTTAAATGAATCATACAATAAATAAATAAACCTAGTAAGGTTTTGGGGGATTCCAAACATTACGTCTCCGCACAAAAAAGTTTAATATGAAAACTAATGTGTTTCGAACACGTATCGTTCTTCTTCACGTTTACATCCGCATTCTTGAGAGGCGATCTACGGGAATGTAGATCCCGTATTCGGAAACACGTTCACGTAGATCGACTCTCAAAAATGCAGATGTAACCCTGAAGAAGAACTCCAAGTGTTCCAAACGCGTTGTTAGTTTTCATATTAAATTATTTTTTTGTGTGGAGACGACGTAATTTTTGAAATCCTCTAATATGAGTAAATACGGTTCTATTACAGATTACACAAGTAATGAACTAGTAAGGTTTATTGTTTTTTGCTCAGAGAGTTACTTGAAGGTATAAATACTGTGTAGTATAACCTTCTGCCGGAAGGTGGGGCTGAGGGCTATGAGTCGTCGATTTTGTTATTGTCTTTTGTAAATTTATATTTATATGGTTCTGTATGTTCAAAATTTCGTCGGGATTGCAATTGGGCTTCATTGCTTCCTCGTCTGATTTCGTAAGATTGAGAAATGATATCTTTATTCTTTTGGGATGGTTGTACTAATGTAAATATAAAAAAAATTCTTGACAATATCATATCACTTCTTCCAGTTTATAATTCTAAATGCTCACTGTGGCCTAATTCGTTGCAATCCATTTCCGGTGTAAGCTTGTATGGCCTCACGGTAGACATTTATCCGGATTCAATTCACAAAGTGAATATTTTCATTAACATCAGTTAATCATCAGATTGTCAGGTTTTAGCATCATAAGGGTTAGCCCATCAATGACATATATCTGTTTAGAGATAGAAAAAAATAAAAGAATACATTTACAAGACGCCAGTAACCTGTATTTCATCGTAGTTGTTCAATACCTCTCTTGACAAAGTTTATACAACATCCTGTGTATAAATTGTTAAAAAAATATCGTCTATATAATCTATCCAGTACAAAAATTAAAATTGTATTTGTACAAATTGAATTAATACTGTACAAACCACCCTAGAGGGTGATAACGTTTTTGTTTGATCGGTGATTCTATAGATTCTACATTGGAAGTCGTAAATTTTGCCTAACTCAAGTGTATTTAGAATAGAGATCTTTAAAGAGTATCTGACATCGTAAAGGCTCGGGGACTGACTGCTAACGTCCTCTCCGAGGGACGAAAACATACATTTAGGTTAGCATGCGATCTGCATTGGAAATTTTATCATAAATTTAAAATTATAATTAGGGAGTGAATCAAACATTTAAAGCTTAAAAGATACGAAACAACTATATAAACAGGTTATGAACATATAAATACTAATTTAGTTATCAAGGTTTAGGTCCAAATTAGTAACATCTTATTTCAAGCTGACTTTTCCCAGAAAACATACAGAAGGCATCAACTCCTCTTGAGTACAAATATTATTGAAAACCAGAGCGGCTTCTGCATTGACGACCTTTTTAAGAAATGTTCTTTTTTCCTGAACAATTAACAATGTTGATCTGGTAACTGATAGATAAACTCATCCAGGGGCATATTTAATTTAAAATATAAAAACACATTTATTAATCTATATCAAGCTTTCGACCTCAGTAGCCATCTTCAGGATTATAAAAACGTACAATAAGAAGGATAAAATACAATTTTAAGAAAGGAATGTAAATATTGAAAAGAAGGACAAAACTGTGAAGTGATAACAGATGGTATGAGAAAGATACTGCTACTGACCGCTTGTGGCGCTAGTGAGTTTTCTTTCATTTCACCTGTTATCAGCGCATAGTTTTAGCTTTGTTTTCAATACTTAAATTGTTTTGTTAAATTTCTCATATTATATTTCATATTTTATAAATTATGAAAATAATAAAATAAAAGGCTTATATAATGATGAATAATGATTCACATTCAGAAAACAAAAAAAGAATGTAACAAAGAAACGAATACTGATAACCTAAGTACTTTTAGATAATCTATTAATTAGTAATTAAAAAATATGTCTGTAGATTCCAGTTTCTTTTTTGATGTGGTTTTCATGGGTTTTTTAAACATTGTTTTTTACTTCTCAAGTTTAATATAGAATGTTTGTAAAACTGTCGCTATAAACAACAGTAAAGACAGATTTGAATGTAACATTTATGTAGTTATTTCCTTACAATAGCAAAATATCAAGGTAATTATGTATATTAATTAAATAATGTAACTTATAAACATTTTTTAATGTTATTGTAATGAAATTCTGTATTGATGTAACCCTGAAGACGTCTACAAATATAGACGAAATGTTGGCTTAAAGGTTTGAAGGTAGACTAAAACTCGATAAAAAAGAAAAACAGTATTTTATAATATACATAAAAATATTTTACAGGATTATAAATATTTTAGAATACTTTACGGGAAGTTTTACGTAGACTTCAAGGTTATATATGTAACCACCAAGGCACACCGGAATCATGCATGTTGGTCAAGTACTTAAGAGGTCCAAAATATTTTTTCATTTATTTCATCTGATGCTATTAATTATGAATAAATAATTTATGAAATTAAAATATCTATTTTAAAATATGTTTTAATCGTTTTGCCTTCCAGAAGATTATGATTTCTTTAAAAGTTTCAACAACATACTAGTCCAGAATCCAAGTTTTTTTATTGTCACCTTCAAAAGGCAGACTGTTTGAATGTAACTTTCAGGAATCGTATAGAATTCTGTGTGTTTTTTAAATATTACATTTTATAGTCGTAATGACTATACTTTACCTTTACAGATATCTACATATACTTCAGTGAATTGTTATAAACTGTGAAAAAGAAAACACTTAGAGCAAAAAAGTGTTTATAAGATTAAAAGTTTAGTAAAGAAGTGATAAAGCTTAAGTAATCTCTTATCAGTAATTTGTTTGTTATCATTGGAATCAATCATTGAAGCGAGTGTCTGATAAGGCCCATTGTGTTCTTTACCAGTAAACCTAGCCTCTTTCTTTTAACTCTGAACCTTACTTTGTCAGCTGAACCAATGTCACTGAGCAGCTGTTTGGATGAAGCTACAGAGGCTGGAGATATGAAGGACGACACCTGTCTGGCATCAATGGACTCGCAGAGGCTGCCTCCGGATGTCTGCCTGCCCTTTCCAGACTTGCCATCTCCAATTACAAAACAATCAAGGTATGTTATTTAGAATCTCAGGTTTTTTTTTTTACAATACAAGACGAAACTTGGCATGGTTAGTACTTATACAACAACTACTAGAGACTAGTTAGAAATAATGAGGGAGAGGATGAGTACTTTGATTCCGTATTTCATGTCAATGATTACAAACTTCGCTTTTCTTTGTCTCTCTGTCCATACATATATGAGCCATGTATGAGCTTCTGAAGAAGCCCACAATGGCTCCTAGAAGATCGTTCAAACCCAGGTAGCAACCTGAACCGTTAAGTAGTATTGACAGGTGTTTTTATCTTAAATTTAATTTTTCAAGTTAAATTAATTGAATCCTCATTATTTTTTATTTTATTAATATCTCAACTTCCTGTTGTATTGATAATACAAAAAATTGTATTTTATATGTGTAAAGATTCCTTTTTATTATTAATTTTTTCATTATTTTGTTTTCTCGTTGTTATTCTTCTTCAGGTATTTCTACTAGTTTTTTCATTTTCGTCGTGGTCAATCTTTACATATTCTGTGAAGCTGTCCAGTTGGCTTTCGTTTTCCAGCTGGAAACAGGTTGTTTTCACTGGACCAACCCGTCAGCACCACATCCTTGGTGTCTTCCTGATGATGAACACAAAGGGTTCGAATCGCGTTGAATAAAACTTCATTTGTGTGGAGACTTTTGTTTGTTTATCCATTTTACCTCAGAATTGAGTAAATACCACACAATTATGGATTGCACAACTAATGATTTAAAATTATTTATTTTCATTTTCTTCAGTTACTTTACTCTTTTGTTCCTTCCCCTCCCTGCATATGTTGGGATCATCATCATTTTTACCGCGACTGCTTACTACAAAGGGATTTTCTAGTGTGGCTTTGCTCCTTAAGTGAGTCCCAACTCCTTTTTTAATGACGACGATTCGTTAAAACATCAAACTGACATTTTGTAATGTTATTTTTTTGAGTTTGATTTATTCAGCCCTCAGGGACCGTCTCAGTTTTAAATTCAATTATATATATATTGATATAGTTTACTTGTAGGTCGTCCATTGGGTTTTCTTTTAGTGACTAATCACAAAAGCCTTGAGAACTTTTTCTATTAATATATTGATTGGAGAGTCACGAGCTTTTATGTTGAGAAATGGAGTGAAAGTAGAATGCGCAAAATGATATATGTAACAAAACCATTAAACTCAATCGAAATTTTAATTAAATACTACTAGTTTATATTTCTTGTTCAAACTAACCAACTAGTACTATAAGTTAGATATTTACAAAAGCATATCCTTTAGTTTAAGCAGAGAAAGGTATTTCATTATGGTAATAGCTAATTCAGTAAATTCGAAGGTTGAGGTACTAAAAACATTTAAAAGCTATAACTATAGGTAATGGTTTTTTGTAAATGAAGGAACAGTTGAAAGACAAATGGAATAGTAATTTTATGGCTATGTGCAAAAATTCTAAAATCAATTTCTATTCTAGTAAGTTGTATATTTATGTGCAAACTATAATCGACAATATCTCACGGAGATCCATATTTCAATATTATTGAGCATTCAAATATAATTAATCATTTTTCCAAGTTTTACTTATTTGCTGTATTATACATTACGTCGGAAAGTTGATTAAATGTCACTTTGGTGACTCTGACGAGGCTCTTCACTGTGTTCTGTATAGGATGCTTTCAATATTTACCATTCTAAATTACCTTAATTCAAAGGATTTTAACATTTGGTAACTGTTAAGCCTTACAACTATATAAACAGGTGAAATAGTAATAATGTTCAAACTACAATAAGAAATAAGAAAAAAGACTAAGATCTTTCAGCCGTAACAAGCGGTTTTCGTCAGAGTCAAATCTCAACTGTGAGTTGACATTTGACTCTGACGAAGACCGCTTACGATTGAAACATCTTATTCTTTTTTCTTATTTTATATTGTTGTTTGAATATATATATAACAGTTCAAAATTGAAGTTAGGTAGTACACAAAGTAAAGAAACAGACTTACAAACTCAAATTTTCGGACAATCCATCTTCAGGAGAAAAGAGAAAGGGAGACCAAGCACGTTGTAGACGCAAGGGCTAGTAACGGCTAGTAGTGAATATATATATTATATGAAGTCGTATAGATCTTTTCATTTTCATTTTATATATATGTATATATCTTAATTATTAACGTATGAAATATTTTTATATTTATTTTTTTATTGTGTCCTGGCTACCTTTAAAAAATATGTCCATTTAACTTACTGTAGTATTAATTTTAATATATTTGAATATTCATCATAATATTTGTTAATATTTATTTTTCTTTTTTCTTTTTACAGCGTCATTTTTTTTATTGTTATTTTCTCCCTACTTTTCACTTATTGTTAGTTTATTTTTCGTGTACAACACTGTTAGTGGTGTCTAACTCTTGGTTTGCTGGAGATTGTCGTCACAATCTCTTCTGTCTTTATCAAGATTAAAACGGAAATTGAACAAGGTCTGATGAAACAAAGTAATGATAGATAAAAGGTATTTTATGTTACTTTTTTTTCAGGAGAAGTACAAAATGTCTAAGTTGTTTGTCAGCCCGAGTTTATTTTAAGGACGGCTCTTAGGAACATAGCTATTTGTACTTAAGTAAAACATAATTCAACAAAATATGGACTATTTGATATAATGTTTAATTACGTTGTAATGAAATAAGACGTCTGAAATGAATAATCTGTTTAACAGAATCACTTATTTCCTGATATTAGGAAATGTTCAAGTGTGATTAGGAACAAAATCATTCTTCAGGAAGTCTTTATGCTACAGAGTTGTTCATTATTTCCTTTTCTCATCTTCTACTTCAATTTCCATTTTAATGGAATTGAATAATGAATGAATTCCAAAAATTAGTAGTTCAATTTAATAAGGTAAAATTATAATTTTTTTTTTGCTACCGAAAATACGGGAGCAGAAAATTATAATACAAACTGTTAATTAATTCAATTGCAAGAAGAGTATTTAATAGCCATCGTGTTTTTTAATATGTTTTTTATCTGTAACAATTATACGGTATTGTAATCTTAATTAGCGTCTTATTAATTACAGTAAATTATGACTGTTTCCTAAAGCCAAAGGCTTTCGCCTGCTCTGCCCTTATATGGAAAGTCAGTCATAAGAAATTATTATTAGCTTGGATGTAATTCTGAAAGCAGTTACAGATGAGTACAAACTAAATCTTAGTTTACTTGCTGTTAGTTTTACATTTTTATGCTAAGAGTCTCTGGTATCTTGAAAGCAGCTGGCACTTTTCTTCCTCTTTAGCTCGCAATGCGCTGTGATTTACGACAGCTGACACACGTGCTAATCACACTTCACTTCTTCTTTATTTTATTTCTCCCTATACTCTATAGCAGTGACATTCAACCACTGTGCCGCGTGATTCTTGACGAATGCCGCCAAATTTTATGGACGCATACAGTAAAATAACGGAGGTGTCTTTTGGAGAATGCATTTTGCTGCCTGGGTGGTATGCATCGAGAAGAAATATAGAAAGCAGAACGAAATGTAGATCTAGATTCTACATCATGAAATGAGAGTAACGTTACCGTTTTTACGCCCAAATATAAATGAAGTTATCAAAATACACCAACTTCAAATTTCGCATTAAACTTAGTTTGTAATTTATCGTCAAATAAGCATTTTATAAACTTTAAATATAAATTTTACTTTATTTTATTTTACTTTATATTCCTTTGAAAATTATTATGGTCTGCTATTTTTACAAAATGTATCATATTGTAGTTATGTCATAACCATTAACTGTGTTTTTTTTTAATTTATGTAATTGTTAGTGTACCGCTAAATTTTTAAATTATTAATATGTCCCCTGACGATGCAAAAAAGGTTGAAAACCACCGCCCGACACTATGGATTTCCACTTTCCTTTAAGGGCATGTCAGTGTGATACGGTTAAAATAACAAGTTTTTCAAGCATATTTAATTTCTTTTGAATTAGATCTTTTTATATGCGAGCCTAAATGTAAGTTGAAAATTTTGAAAACATAATGAAGTTGTTAAGACCTTTGAGCAGTGTTTCTCAAAGTGGCTTGCACTGCCCCCGCGGGGAGTCGGATGTTACGCCTTGAATGAAGTTGTTTGTTTGTTTGTTTGTTTGTTTTCTAACGCCCACACTTAAGGCTTTCACCTTTTAGTGCTGTTCTAGGGGCGGAAATGTGGCTCATTTATTATTTGTCACCCATTTTAGTCATCGGCAATCCATATTAACTGTTGATTCTCAATTTGCTTAACTCGTTAAACTATGGATCTTTATCAAGTATCTGACATCGTGAAGGCTCGGAACCGACGGCTTAACGTCCTCTCTGAGGGACGACGTGCTCAGATTTACTCACTTTCCACGTGAATAAGTCGAGGGCCAGGTGGGGATCGAACCCTAGACCTATCACTTCAGATGCGAGTACGTTTACCACTGAGCTAACCTGGCCCTCATGGAGGGGAAGGGAGGAGGTTGAACACAGAAAGTTTGGTTAATATTTTTATAATTACGAAATTTTATGAAAATAATTTATACTTCATTGAAACATAGTGAATCAGTTTATTATTTGTAGGGTAAAAAGCTGATAGAATAATGTCGACATGCAGATGTTTAATGAGCTAAACAACGCGTTTCCAACAATTAGTGTTCTTCAAGAGGTTTAAATCTAAAAATAGAATATCATTATAGAGTTTATAATGATCATTATAACTTAACAGTATAGGATGAGGATATGGCAAGTAGCGATACCTAATCTGGTGGTTGAGGGGGGGGGGGGGTCTAATGTACAGCTAACTTGATTGAGTGTGGGAGAGGATATGTATAGAGTCTAGGAATCTATATCATATTGAAAATCAGGTACATTTTTACGAATTATTTGCTCAATGCCTTCTACCATATAATTATTAGGAATTATAAAGGAAGTCTCCACAGTTCCATTAATAGAACAACGCGTTTCGAACACCTAGTATATGTTACTAGTTAATCCGCTCTGGTAGAAATATGACAAGGTTTGGCTTAAATAGATTAACCTCTTATCTTTTTCATGAGTAAATGTCTGCCCCTTGAACATTCCTAAAATGTTTATATAGATCAAATAGTTCATAATTTATTACTAGTTTCATTTCTCACAATCACTTATCTCATTGTACCTTGACTCTCCTATCATTAAAAGATGTTTAGCTGTTTTAGTGAAATATAATCTTCTCTTCCTCCCTATCATTTGTCTCTTCTTATCTCAAACTCAAACTTCAAATGTCAGAACCGATAACTGCCTTAGCGGAGTCCTTGTCGCCTTTCCACTTGATACGGAATTAAATAAATATTTCGACTCTATTTACAAGTTTATGTCATCCATGCTTCCATATCTAGTTATAAATTAATAGATTCAGTCATTAAGCTGGCCTATTGTTCTGTTTTTCCAATTTGTCAGTTAGGACTATTGATTTTATGGCTGTCAGGATTCGTAGTCTTGTCAAAATTTACTGTAAGTTCATAACAACATATATATTCATTTTAGAGCATTGTCTTACCGTCATTGTGTCACAGAAGACGTCAGAGAAAAATGGTAGACATTATTCAGCTGAATATTTGAAATTTGGCTTTATTACTGCTCCTCATAATGATCCAGAGTCGATAAGTCTTATTTGTGAGAAGAGACTCCATAACTAGGTGATGAAACCATCAGGTTTGCTGAACACTTGGAAAAAAATATATCTTGATAATATGAACCAAGATTGTCGTACTTTCAAGCTTTAAGAGACAAATTAAGGCTAATAAATCAATCTTCTCCGTTGTGACGAAACAAATACAAGCTGACGATTGAATTCAGTATTGCCAAATTGCTAAATCAGTAAATCCGTATTCAGTTGAAGTTCTTCTTGTATCTGTTGTAAAACTTTTGCGCACAGTAGTACGTCATAGTTCTCATGCTATTACTGAAATAGTTGAAGATATTAAAAAAAGTTTGTACAACATTCTAGAAAAAACAAATATTTGGCTTGCTTTATGGATGAATCTACATTTCCAGGCAAGCAATCTCTGCAGGTTTTTTAAAGATAATTAATTAATTACTATAACTAATAAAGACATTACTTAGTATGTATGTGTGTCTATTTTTACAACAGCTGAGCAATTCTTCAAATCAAAGGATATACCAATGGAAAACATCATTGATTGTTCTACAGGTTAACAAGAATCCCACATTAACAAGAAAACATAAGGGATTTTTTTTTAAAAAATAAGATGTTTACGATGCATTATGCAATTCATTAGTTGCATTTGATTGCAAAAAAACTCGAGCTATCGTCTTCATAATTGCTTCAGCATTGTTGTTAAATCCTTGAATAAAATGAATAGCCAAGTTGTCAGTTCTCGAGTATCACGTCAATTGTGTGTCGTTAATAACGAAGAATTTGATCGTTTCCTTTGACGTACTGTAGTGAGATGGTTATCCAAAGGAAACTGTTATAACGGTTTCATTTTCTGTTCGATACAGCCGTGCCATTATTACAGGAAAATAAATGCTATGATTTGAGCGATGATTCCTTGGTAAGCCAAACATATATTGAGTATTTATCTTAATTAGTCTGTATAGGTGATGATGTAGGTATCCTGAAAGCAAAATCTGAAATCTGTAATTTTATAGAGAAACTGTATTTCTTCCAAAAAAATATTGGTCGTCGGAAATGTTGTAATTTTCTAAGTCTTAATCAACAAACTGACGACACTGATAATTCTAAAGTTGATAATAATCTGTTGATTTATTCTCATAATTTGAAACATCTACAGAACACGTGATTCAAAGGTACCAAGATCTTATAAATATGTATTTTGGATACAATCTGGTTTTTTCTAAGACACTTATTAGTGAATTGATATTTTTCAATAATTATGAAACTGGTATTAGTGTTAACGAAAAAAAATGTGAGAATTACACTATAAAAGGTAGGATCAGTTTTGCGAAAAGATGTATAAATTTTGACTTATGAGTGCGTCAAAAAGTTTTTTATTTTGATACTGGTCACATTATTAGTCAGATCAGAATGAAATTCAACACAAAAATAGTTATTCATAGGAGGATGTACCTTATGATTTTCACGACCCTCCTTTAACAAAAAGGGGCATTTGGGTACATGTAGACAATTTTATGTTTTTTTTTTTAAACTATAAGACTAGAGTTTTCAATCTTTTCAAGTGTCATCCACCGGAAATTATTTTCCTGTGAAAAAGTTGAATTTTTGTTGTTGTTTGGAAGAATATTGAATGAGATACACATAAAAACAACCAAAACATATTATTGACAAAAAATTAGAAATAAATCATATATTTAAGAAAGTGAAATGAGTGTATAGTTCAATAAAATGTCATTTATCTCTAGCTAAGAGCTATTAGTAAGAGAAGGAGTTCTGTTTTATTGGTTAGAATTAAAATACTTTACTTTATCATTATTATAATATTAATGTTAAATTAGATATTAGTATTAACAATATTAATATTGTATTTCCTTAATATTAATATTTCCTGTTGACAATGTTAATAGTCGCCACTGGACTAAAAACATCTTAGATACTTAGTATTTCAAGGGTATTAGTAAATTGTCAAACACAGTGGCATACCAAAGGGTGGGGGGGTGGACCATCCCGGGCTCGACGTGCCAGTGGTAGTATTTTGAGAGTGTAAACATAGAAAATAAGAAAAAAAAATAAAATAATAAAGAGCTAACAAAAAATCTGAAATTTTATACCGAAATTAGTTTTTAAGGTCGTAATTGTTTTTATGTTTTATGTGTGTAATACCGTTTTTAAACGTATTTTTCAACTGTAATATTTTCAAATTAAAAATAGATGTATTTTACTAAACTTTTTAATAGCTGAAAGTTTGTTATAGTTGTTTGCATAGCTATTTAATTTAATTGTTTTGTGTGATTAGAATTATACGTTTTTGTTTTGTAAAAAGTTTAGTTTTCTTTGATGATGACTATATGTATACGAGTGCTGTAATACGATGGGAGTCTGGGACTAGTAATAGCAGTATAAAATTAGATCCTTGATTGTAATTCCATGGAAATAAATATTTTGAGGACTTTCTGGAATTTTGAAGGTTAAGGGATTATCATCGGCCAGCGAGGAGGGTGGCCGATCGCCCCGAACGGCAAAAATGGTTTCTATGCAACTGGTCAAACAGAATTGTGTTGTAGAGTGAATAGTGTGTGATTACATTCTTTCTAAACTGTTTATTTTGATCAAAATATTAAGTATTTATGGAAATGTTTCAATTGTTCCGCTACATTAGGTCTATTGTTCTTTATGTTCAGCTGCCCCTTGTTTCAGTCCAATGTGATACCTATCAAATTAAGTTGTTATAAAAAAAAAAATGTATCAGCTGAAGAAATACCTATTGTCTAGATCTGTGGAGAAATTTGCTTAAACTTTTATCCGCGTATCGTGTTATGTTGCAATCAGTACCTGTGTGGTACTGGTATGTAGCGCTCGGTACAACATACCGATTTGTAATGCATACTTTCACACAAATTTCCTTTATAAATGAAACAAAAGGATTTTTTTAAACACCCTTTAGGATAGCCTTTAAGATCACTAGACTACTGGACTAAGAGCATATTAGATGCTTCATATTTCCAGGGTATTGTTATTGTTAAATCGTCAAACAGAACTGGGTTGCGGTGTGAAAATACGTTTATATCAATTATAGAATAAACAATATTTTTTTAAAAACATAAATTTATTATGCTTTCTAAAGTTACCTATTAATCTGTATTGTTCTAATTACTGTTTTTTATTGTATGATTCAGTTTTGATAATAAATCTTATAATCTGAGGAAGTTATTACTACCTCAATTATCTTTATGAACATTAAATTAAAAAAACCTTCCATATTTGTAGGAAAGTCACCAACCATTTATAGTAACTGTAGGAAAGTCACCAAACATTTATAGTAACCCCATCTGTCACCTTTAGTTAGTCATCTGACAACTGTCGGAACTAATAGTGTAGTGGAGCCCTCCACGAAATGTTCCAATTTTCATTATTAGATACATTGTAATTATTTCATTTATTTATAAAATAAAAAAATAATGCTAGGTTAGGTTGCAGTGGCCGTCTCAGAAGTAGAGGTATGGTCCTAAACCCGACCCGACCCGAACAAAACATTGCGCTGGATCGGGCCTAAAATGTGAATTACATATTACGTTCGGGTCGGGTCGGGTCAGTCCCGGCCTTCTCTCTCACTAACTTCTTTTTAAGAAATGAGATCGGTATATATATATATACCATGATAAACGAAAAACGGTCCGGCAGGACAAATAACAATTAAAATAAGCAGTGACACATAAACAGAAACACAACAAAGACTCACTTTTCAATATTTCGACCGTAATGGTGGTCGTCCTCAGGAGAAGAAGTGAATTAACGGAGGGACGACAGTCAACTCAACTGACTGTCGTCCCTCCGTTAATTCACTTCTTCTCCTGAGGACGACCGCCATTACGGTCGAAATATTGAAAAGTGAGTCTTTGTTGTGTTTCTGTTTATGTGTCACTGCTTATATATATATATATATATATATATATATATATATATATATATATATATATTAATAATCATTTGCATATTACGAGGGTCGTCCAGAAAATAAGTTCCGTTTTGGTCTGTAGGGCGGTAGGAGTGGTTTTTGCCAAATCCGGCAACACCGCTCGAAAGAGGAGAGGTGGGGGGAATAGAATGAGAGGTGGGGGACCTCAGTCGGTCAATTACCAACGTCAGGGCAGGTAGTTGAAATGGAGCCCTCCATGTCACGTCCCGCCACCTCGATCCCCGTTCCCTCTCGAGTTGTTTTGCGCGGAGTGATTCAATTTCTTTATGCACAGGGTTTCAAATCAGTTCAAATTCACGAACAGCTCATTTCTGTTTATGGAGAAGGTGTAATGAGTGAATCAATGGTGAGGAGATGGGTACGTGAATTTAAGGCGGCAAGACATTCAGCTCTCTAGGGACCCACCGGGCGGAAACTTTCCGAAAGTCAAGTTTTTCCGAGACGATCTCATGGATGAGGGATCGTGAGATGTCTGGGAAACTCAGGTGGAGTTCATCCAGGGTTGAACGACGATCTTTGCGAATTGCATTGTCGATTTCTGCGACAATTTCGTCCGTCACAACTGAGGGTCTGCCTCTCCCACTTTCATCCTCAAGTGAATGTCTTCCCGCCTTAAATTCACGTACCCATCTCCTCACCATTGATTCACTCATTACACCTTCTCCATAAACAGAAATGAGCTGTTCGTGAATTTGAACTGATTTGAAACCCTGTGCATAAAGAAATTGAATCACTCCGCGCAAAACAACTCGAGAGGGAACGGGGATCGAGGTGGCGGGACGTGACATGGAGGGCTCCATTTCAACTACCTGCCCTGACGTTGGTAATTGACCGACTGAGGTCCCCCACCTCTCATTCTATTCCCCCCACCTCTCCTCTTTCGAGCGGTGTTGCCGGATTTGGCAAAAACCACTCCTACCGCCCTACAGACCAAAACGGAACTTATTTTCTGGACGACCCTCGTATGTATACTAAAACGATGTATGGAATTCAACTAAAGAATATTTGTTATATAAAGAATAAATTTATATTTGTTATAAAATAAGTAATTTAGATGAAACATATGACCGAAATTTGTTTGGCTGGCGGAGATAACTCCAAAATAAGTACAACGATCGGGGCTGGGTCGGGTCGGGCTTAGGCCGGATCGGTCTTCAATACCCGCGGGCCTCGGTCAGGTCAGGCTGATTTTTTTAGGCCTATCTTACCTCTACCAAGACGAAAACCCACATAAACCATAAACTGGTCCCTTGTGATATCACAAATGAAGAAAAGGGTTATTCTCCCTCGTCACTGACCCACTTGAACCATCCCGAGAGAACTGTAAACTTGATTAGATATCCCTAATACCAGTAGATGTCAAGTTCTCAAGATGTCAAAGAAGTACTCTCCTAATTTCGCTTCTTTTTTTTTGAGCCAGACCAGGGCATAATAATGCTAAAAAAGGATGTTGTTATCCCGGATAGGCTAGTAGACGCTTCCTTGCCTTGGTAGTCATCCTTTCTTGTAAAATTAATGGGATGACCTATTAATGTGGTCAACCGATTAATAGGAAAATTAAAGGAATTTAATCTCCACATAAAAGTATAGTTTAAAAACAATGACGCGTTTTGAACATTAATTGTGCTTTTACAGGTTGAATGTGAAGGTTTAATGTTCTTGAAGAAGAATAGTAAGGAGTTTGAAACGCCTTATTATTTATTTATAAAATTGTTTTTGTGCTTTTTACTTACAATAGTAAGGAGTTTTTATACATAATAGTGTTATAATAATGATTATAGCAGTGTTTTAATAAATGTTTTAACTGTTTTAGCTTGGGCAGCAGAGAAGCTCTGAGTGAGAGTTCGAAAGGAAGCCCTTATAAGGACGAGAAAAGGGACGAGTTCTGGGCTGCTCTGGAGAACAACTATCAGTATCTTATGGACAGCAACCTCATTGACACTTGGAAGGTATCGCTATCCCTTTGCCACTCAAACACTTTAAACAGAGTGCATACACGGAGATATTTTAACTGATATCTTAGAAAATGTTAAAAACATTTCACAAAAACATAAAGAAGTAGATGAGCTACCCTTATTATACTGATATTCTTGAATATATTTTTATTAGAGATATAAGAAACCACGTAAGAACTAAAATAGATGTGTAAAGGCATCCTCAGTAATGGAACAGGAAATTAAGTATCATAAAACGAGTTGTTCATAGTCTAAGATAAAACAGAATATAAATTGAGCCACTGAATCCATTTCATACTGCTGAAGAGCTTTAACTGTATGTATAATGCTTATAAACCTTATTTATTAAGGCAGCAGAAGAAAATATACTCTACACCCATTAAGTCAAATATAATTAAGCATCAACAATGGACTTCGAAATTAGAAATATTGTGATAGATTCAAAAATTACTTTCTCGTTTCACTTTTTATTACTGAAAAAATCTCTATAATGACTTGAAATAAAGATGAGTCATTGCAGTTGTGGTGAAATTCTTTTTACTACTCAAGATAAAATCTTAAGAGAAGATAAAGAAATTAGATCTGCATATTATCTTTCTTCCAGTCAAGTCTTTATCATCTTCTCTTTCTCTCTCTTTTTTTTTCTTTCTTCTAAAAAAAAATAAGAATGAAGAAGGGAGGTATTTCCCAGCGTGTTCTAAGTAATTTTTAGTTTTTTGTCCTGTTGGACACTACCGTCCTACATTCATAATGCTGTGATGCCTCAAAATACAAAATTAATTCATTCCTCTGAAAATTTCACATATAGGGACAGATATTTCATGTAAACAGCATAATTCGTTCAAACCCTCCCGAATCACCCCAATAAATATTATTTATTTTAAAAACCTGAAAGAAATATAAATTGATCATTAAATACAACATATCATACAAATAATTGTCACTAAAAAATAAATCAATTTGTTAAATCAATGGCACTTATCTTTTTTGAGTCAGTAGATGAAACAGAAAACGATGTATGAAATTAAACTAAAGAATATTTGTTATAAAATAAATAATTTAGATAAAACAGATGACTGTGATTTGCTTTGCTGGCGGAGATAACTCCAAAATATGTACATATACCCGAGCAGGTCCCAGCCCGATCGGGGCTGGGTCGGTCGAGCTTGGGTTGGATCGGTCTTCAATATATTTTGGATCAGATTGGATCGGTTTCTTGAAATAATTCAAAGAGGCGGTGAACAGAGTTTTCAGTAATGGATGAAATCACAGGTAACTTAACAACGAAACTTAATTTAAACGAATTACACTACATAATTATAATTGTACTCCAGATTCTAGATTAACACTGAATTATTTCAAATTCTAACTTCAATATATTTAATTTTTTTTTCTTTTTAATTAATCTTCTTATTTTTGCTGTCGTGTCTTCAATCGTTGTTCATAAAATGGAGCCGAGAAATCCTCTTCGTCAGTTTCGTATCTATATATATATATATATGATCAAACCACAATAAGAAATGGGAAACAAGACTAAGATCTTTCAACCGTAACAAGTGGTCTTCGTCAGAGTCAAAGACCCAACTGTTGGGTTCTTTGACTCTGACGAAGACCGCTTGTTACGGTTGAAAGATCTTAGTCTTGTTTCCCATTTCTTATTGTGGTTTGATTATTGATTGTTATTTCCCTTGTTTATGTGAAATCTTTATATATATATATTTGAGGTCGTTAGCACTATGTCATGAGAGAGTGACTACAAATTAAATACAAAATAGGTTACATCAGGGTTACAGAGAAGCATAAAGAAAGGTAATGAAGACAGATATTAAAATAATAAAAGGTTTTGGAACAATATAATAAAAACATGAGCAAAATATACGAAACAGAAAAATATTAACCCACACTAATTGAAAAGAAAGAAAACTTTAAGTTTCATTAAAACAAATACCAATATGAACTGTAATCATTATGTTTTCTTTATTTTGGATTAATATATGCTAATCTTTTTTGTTTCCTATATTTTCCTTCTGATAGTTCTTTGTTTTGATTGGTTTTTTGAAACTTTGATATTTTTAGTATTTGTCTTCATTACCTTCTCTATGCTTCCCCGTAACCTTGTTGTAACTTCTTTTGTATTTTATTAGTAGTCGCTTTCTATTGGCATGTGAAATAGTACATTTTTTTTTCTTTTTTTTTTGGTTTTTCCTTCTTGCTTGTCGTTTCAGTAATTTCCATTACGTGTTATATTGACTATATGTATAAACTGTTTGTTATAATAGTTTCATTGTGTATATATAATGAATTCACAAAGATAAAACAAACCAAAGAAAAAAAAATTACTAGGATTTAAACTTAGCCATCATCAGGATGAGGAGTGATCCAGGGCTCAGATAGACTAGTTCTGTCAGGCCTTCCAATCACTTCTCTTTCTAATAACTGATGTTGAAAAATCCTGGTGAAATTTTGTGTTTTCTCTCTGTAAAATTTTATTTAGTTTTTGAACCATTTTATATGATCGCTTATATATATAAATTTAATCATGATGATATAATTTATAAAGGATTATTACTTAGTATGTAGAATAGAACAAAGTTCTAAGATTGATATTTTGAACAACTGTTTGTCTTCATGTGAAAATCAGAAAATAAGAATTATAATATATATGTAATTATTACAATTCTTCACTTTATTATTATAATTCTTAATTATCACAATAAAGACGTAAATAATCAACGTCTAAACCACAGTAAGAAATCAGAAAAATGACTGGGTGCTTCTACCCAAAACAAGTGGTCTTCCTCAGAGTTAAATAAATTGATACTTTTCACTGATCAAGCGATATATATAAACTAGAATTTAAAAAGAACACATAGAAAGGAAATCACTGAACTCACTACTATATTTCGATGTCCTCGTCTTCAGGAAAAGAAGTGAATCGCTCCAAAGGCTGATAACGACAGTTATACGTTGTTATCAGCCTTTGGAGCGATTCACTTCTTTTCCTGAAGACGAGGACATCGAAATATAGTAGTGAGTTCAGTGATTTCCTTTCAATGTGTTCTTTTTAAATTCTAGTTTATATATATATATATATATATATTATGAAGTCATATACACATTATGAATATGAATGTTATATACACATTATGAAGTCTATTCCACGTTCCCTTTCACATCGTATCCATAGAATTTGTAGTAATATTCAGGACAAACGACACCAGATTAGTCAACTGAAAAATAAATTTCTTGAACGTGGCTACCCCCAACATCTTCTTGACAAGCGTATCATTCCGGCTGGAATCATTCATACACCTCGAAATAATTGCATTTCCGATAATAATAGCCCCTTCCTCACCACCACATACTTTCCCACAATTAATAAGTTACGCTTAGTCATCAAGGAACTCTTCCCTCTCCTGTCATCCTCTCCGACCACTTCCAATATTTTCACCAAATCACCCCGGATTTCCTTTAGACGACCCCCCACTCTGGGCAATATCTTCTCCCATAGAAGTTTTAAACGCTCCAGGCCTGCACCTGACACTTTTGGCACAAAGCAATGTGGCAGAAGGAAATGCCTCACCTGTCCCATCATCAATCCTGACAGCCATTTCATTTCGACAGTGAACAACCATTCATACCCTCTCTCCTTTGCTAGTTCTTGCACTTCCAGCAATTGTGTTTATCGTCTGGACTGCACACAATGTGACTCATTCTACGTGGGCCTGACTTCCACGTCACTTAGCCTCCGTATGAATGGTCACAGGTCATCCGTTGGTCAACGCAAGCAGCTGCCTGTTGCCACCCACGCCAATCTCCATAACCTTCCCTTCAACGATTGCTTCAGGGTTAAAATATTAAGAAAACTCTCAAATGATGACACCCAGACCACTCTAAGGGCTTCTGAGGAAGCCTTCATTTGGTTATTGGGTGCAAGAAATTCCCCTGGTCTAAACTTAATCAGATGATTTTTTTATTTTATTTTTATTTTTATTTATTTATTCATTCATTTATTTATTTATTTATTTTTTTTCCCCGTTTAATTTTAGTTAGTTTTATGTTTTTTTCCTTTCCTTTCTCTTTTTTACTTTTCTCCTCCCTTTTACTTAAATATCACTTTTATAATTTTTTTAACTCACAGCCTACACTGGTTTACGTTGGTAAGGTGGCTGCACTGCGTGTCATTGTATCGCGCCAGTTTACATCGGCCAGTGGACGCATTTACGTCTCCGTTCCTTCATTCTTTCTCCTTTTATTTTATTTTCTTTCTTTCTACTCTCCTGAAGACGGCAAGACGCCGAAATAATCGAGATTCGTGAGTGTTCGTCCTTTTTCTTGTGTTCTCTAGCTGTAACTTTAATTATATATATATATTAAAAATTACAGGATTACTACCATATGTGTATTGCTTATTCTAAATAAAGCCTTCTAATAGGTGGGGTGAAAATGATCCAAGACACAAATATTTTGTTCTATACTTCAGCAATAGTTATCATTAAAAACATTAAATTTTTAATAGTTTTTAAAAATAAGACGAATAAGTTTTGATGTGCTATTAATCGTCAGTGAACAGGGACTGTTATATTGAAATGGACTTTGTTGGAAGTACCTGTTGATTCTCCATGACATATTCATTTAGAATAGGTTTTTGAATGTCTCTTGTGTACAGACTAACGTTTCAGTTTGACTGTTCAGGATGCAGGAAGTGACCTGTTGGGTTCTCCACTTCACGAGTGGAGTTTCGAAGAGTTCACAGATCAGTTCAAGATGCTCACTAGCTGGCTGGACTTGATTCAAAAGGATGTAGACCAGGCGGATACGGCGTCTACCTACCACCGACTTCAGCTATCTGTGAGGATTTCCTTCATATCTCGTCTTACATTTACTGATCCTATTTAACTTAAAGCAATATATTTGAAAAAAAAAAATCGTTTACAAAAGTGGAGTGGTTGACACTCATGGAGTCCCATACCATAAGAGTATTATTAATTAAACCCAGCGACAATCAGCATGATTTAATTATTTATTTTAATTTAGCTAACCAATTTTGTTCATTTTTATAAATCTAGACGACCTGTGACGCCATGTGTCACTCATTGTTAAGAAATTATAGCGACAATTATTAAAATACATTTACTAAAGGTTGATTTGCAGGAATAAATGTTATCGCTGCTTCTTGTTATGAAGTCATGAAAAAGATTCTTATATGGCCCAACCTTTTGATATAGTATTCTCAATATTAATCAAGATATATACACAGTAGGTATATTTAGCAAAACAAAAAAATTATTTTAAAGTAAGAAAAATCATTTTCCATTTCATTAATAAATAAAACATTTATTCAAGTTATATACACAATCAAGCATATTTAAAACTAACAAAACCTGTAAATTGAAATATTCCATTTATTTTATGCAACATAATAATTTTGAACATTAATGAAAGGAATTTATCGTTATAATATTATCTCAGACAATCGTATTTAAGATGATATTTGTAAAGTTTGTTAAAGTTTGTATTCGCAAAGATTATTCAATTTAAACCTCCAATGTAATAGTTTATTACATATACTTTCGGAATTCCATATACCTGTTTAATGCAAGAGTTTCAAATACTAATTTTTAATCAAATCGTTGGCTTTGAAAGTTTAATTTGGACCTGGAAAAAAGACCGATTCCTGTTAAATGAAATTTTTATATATATATATATATATATATATATATATATATATATAAACAAGAATTAACAGTGAATACATGAAATAAAAAAAAACCATCCTCTAAACGACAATAAGATTTACAAAAATGGGACTAAGATCTTTCTTAGAAAATAACTGGTATAACAGAAATACATTTTAATCTAGTCGTTAATTTTACTTGACTTATACTGAGAGAATTTACTTTTCATTCTTCTTTCTTTTTAATGCCGTTATTTGTAAAGTCATAATTACTCACTATTTTTTGAATATTTATTTGAACGATCTAACCTAAACTTAAATTAACAGTTATCCAAGTTTCACCTGTATGCTTTACACTCAAACAAGAACATTATTATGATTATTTGTTATAATAAAAATGACTGTCATGAGTGCATAATCAAAACTAACAACTAACGATTATAAAACGATTATTAATTAGGAAGGCTAGTGAAATGATGCACAAATAATAATGTTTGTTAATCACTTTCAGTAATCATAATCACTTTCCTTCATTGAATTGAAGGAAAGTGATAAACGATATAATCTGATTGGTTATCGACTAAGTGCAGCTATATTAACCACGAAGGCTAATGTGCCAACATACCTTGAAAATGATGAGAAAGTAACACTCATGTTCATATGATTTCAAATAAAGTAGTTTTATAAAAAACTGTTATTAATAATAATATCTACTGGTACATTTTGGCTTTGAAATTTTCATTCAATCAAATTGAAAATCAAAACAGTTCTCAGAATGAAAAAAAACCATTCATGTCAAAAGATAAAAGAATTTGAAGGAGCGTTTGTTACAAAAAAGTTGCTACTGTTAAGCGCACAGTTATAACATGGGTCTAGAACCTTTACTGTTGAGAAATCATGCCAGTAAAATTCTTTTGGTATACATATTTCCATAAAAATAATATAACTTACAATATATTATAATTTAGCTTCCACTAAACACAACGAAATAAATAAAACTATTTTGTTTGTGTTGCAACCCTAATAGGACTATTGTTATTATTATTTTATTTTTTATGAAGTTATACTGTAGCGAATTAATAATAAATTTAATTCATCACATTAATACATTTAATGCTAATTATAAGCAGTATAGTTTCGTTGTCGGTTTATGCTCTCACAATTAGAAAAGAAGCTTCGCAGGTTTCAAATATTCATTAACGTCCCCTCCATTGTTCATTAATATAGGTTTAGTGTTAATGTTTGTAATATGTACTATTCACATGAATACGTGTATGTACAGCTGGACATGATTGTACTCAAATGTGTGTATCAGAACATGCCCCTTGCATAAATAATAATTATATTGAAACTGAATTTAACATTTTCTTTAAAATAATGAATAAATGAGGATATGTAATAAATAACAAACAATAAAAATGCGTGAAAGAAAAAAAATTTGAAAACATTTGTTTTATTTCTAATAACTAAGTAGTAATATTGCATGAAATAAAATTGTTACACTCGCCTTGAATGTGTTTACAAAAATAAAAAAAAAGTTTGTCTGATACTTAGATAGTAAGAGGTATTTTTGTCTACTATTTACAATATTGTGAAGACTAGTGGAGTTATAGAATTATAATAATATACATAATCATCTTTGATTTATTGTTACTTTTAGGAAGTGTTTTTTTTTATTTAATGAAATCATTGAAATTGAAAATGAAGGTTTTAATATAAACTATATCTATAACTGCGATCTATAATTATAAGTACAGTTTATTTTCATAATTTTTATAAAAAAAAAAACACAAACAAAATATTTGTTATGTAGTTGTTATTTTTGAAATATTATTTTTATTTAAAACTAGAAATGGATAGCGTATTAAAATGATGAATTTAAATTTTGCAGTTTTTAGAGTGTAGTAAAGTATGTACAGGTTTGCCAATTTTGGCCTTTAATGTGTTCTTTTAGGCCAGTGTTGCTCTTAGTTTTTGAATTCATTTTTTATTCATTTTCTCCTTCAGTCTACATAAGTTAACATTATACTTGTATTCTAATTAAAATCTGATATTATTAAGTTTATTTTGTATTAGTGTCGTGTTTACCTTCTTAAAATTTATTTTTGTATGACTTATACACAACAACTTCAAATATAACAAGTTCTGTAACCGAAGAAAGAAACCCTTATTAGAAAAAAGAACATTTACTTTTGATGGACTTGACTGACAAATGTTTTTCTTTCCTGAATCATGAATTTAATGTATGAAGATTGTATTAGTAAATTTAAAATAAAGTGTTTGATAGAAACTGCACTTATAAGTGTCATTATTTTATGTGCATTTTATTTGTTATTTAAAAAAAATCAAGTTCGTTTTTTAATAATTACTTTCATATATGTATATATAATGTTTTTGCAAGGTTAAATAACTGTATTTATAAATAATTTATGATAGTCATTTACTTTTTTTTTGGAAAGATTAATTTTAATAATTAATTAAATTAAAAATGATAAATTATTTAATTAATCATTTTATGTTATTTTGAAATAGCTAGTTGGTTATTTGAATAATAAATTGTTAGGTCTTTAAATTATTGCATTTCGGATGAATACTTTGAATTTTCTAAGATTTAAATTAATTTTACCTTTCTGTTTTGCAGAATCACAGTGAAGAGATGGCAAAGAGGTCTTACAAGCGGAAGATGTTCAACAATCAGAGCGGAAGACTGATGGTAAGAAGCCCAGAGCTGAAGAGCGAGGTCTCCTGTAGAGTGTCCTATCTGAACAGCATGTGGGAGCGCCTTGAGCAGTCCATATCCATTTACAGAATGGCTAATATACCGACAGGTACTTATGTTTTAACTTACCACTGTCAAACTATTAAGGAAACTTTACCGCATACTATCAGTCGCCACCGATCCACTGCGAGTAGCTCCTCGCCTGGTGGTAAATTACAGGAGGTCAGGTTCTGCTCACTCCTTTCAGTTTAAGGACTGCTGCTCTTGCCTCCAATAGGAAAAGGTTCCCCCCCCCCCCCCCTTAGAGTAGTGCCTATTAACCCAAGTCCAGGCTTCACCTAAGTGAGTTTTCAAGTCCACTTGTGAAATGATGTACCTTACACAATGGTAAAGCTCGAGGATCTAGCTTACTCTTATTGCTCAGCAGGCAACTCCATGAGAAAATACTGCTTCTCACAGAGCGACTCACTAGAGAGTGAATAATTATATAATTCACTAGTGTGATTCCTCACACTTTCTTGTGTGAGGAATCACAGCCATCATGAGTCCATCACCAACGCTGGGGATTGAGGAACAACATAAAATTCCCGGGTGGGCTACCCCCGCCTCTGTGGTACCGACAGTATTTTAAGGGTTCTCGGGTAGAACTCCGGTTCAAGGTTCTACTAAGCCTCTCTTGGCTACAAGTGATGTCAGTGGCCACAAAGCCTTCTACCTAATAGTCAGTCTATGCAATCAGCGCCACCTGTTGTCCATTCTTGCGACGAGGACGCCGACGGATAGACACATAGAAATCAAGTGTTCTGGGTACCCATAGCAGAAGAACCAGGGGGAGGGAGGCATTGAGATCTCTTGGGAGCCAGCCGCCAAGTGGAAAACATAAAAAATTAGTAGAATAAACATATGAAGCAAAAATCAATGTTTAAAAGTCAGAAAAGTGACTGACAAGGCCACTTGTGTTTTACTGCAAAAAAGTCCCATTTCTGAATTTTTTTTATGTATTTTATTATTTCTAATATGATTTACGTACAAAAATTAAATATATTTGCTAAATAATTTATGATTTTATTTTAAGAATGTGTTCATTTATAATGAGCTGACAGTTGCAAAACATATTTTGTACATATATAAATTATTCCTTTGGACTCTAATTTAATTTAATGTAATATATTTACAATATTCCTTCAATATCCTCAATCTCATTTCAGTACTATCTATTAACACTACAATATTACAAATTAAATATATTTTAAATAATTATACAACACATTACATATTATCTTGTATTTTCCACTGTACGATCAACAAACATCAGAATTAAAAGTACATTTACAATTAGGAACGGCCTCAATTTCGTGTTCCAATAATCTTTGGGTTAAAATATTGCTTATTACAATACGAGTATAAGCACAATCTATGCACTGCATCAAGTAATGATCTACCTTAGACTTAACATTTTATTATGAAAACCATAGAAATAATTTTGATTAATACAACTCTTTAGTACAAAGTATGAAGTTACAATTCCATTTTTAAAAAAATAAAATTAATTTTGTTATATACAGCAGGTTAGACACATTTGTATTTTAATTAAAAAGGTAAATAACATTAATTTTGTACAAACATTAAGGAACAGTTTTTTAAGATTTCAATTTCTTACTAATATTACAAAATTAATTGTTTACAATCCACCCTTGAAAGTCAGTATCGTTTCAATTGTATTATAATTTAATTTTTTGTTTAAATTGTATTAAAATAACTATAAATGTCTTTTACAGTACAAACTTTGAGATTAGTTTACAGTTTTAATTACTTTATTAGAATTATAAAGTTAATTTTTTACTACATAATCTTGAGAGTCACTATACAGTTTCAGTTCTGTTGTAAAAATGATTTTATAATAAAAATATTGAGGTCAGTTTACAGTTTTATTTGTTCTATTAAAATTATAAAAAATAATTTTGTACTATACAATCCTGAAGGTTTGTTTACAATCAGTTTAACTATTAAAAGTATGATGTGAATTTTCTGTTGTACAAATCTTCAACTTTCAATTACGTTATACGATCGTATATTGTAACATTTATTTTATCCTATTCAAGACCTGAGGACCCTTTTAGGGGTTTATCTATATTATTAGAATTTTAAATAATTATAACATTATTTTGTTCAATTCAATCATGAGAGTTACTTTACAGTCAATTTTATCATGTAAATTTAAATTGATTTTATATCATACAAATCTTAAAGCTCAGTTTACTGTTATATTATTAAAAAATTGTAAAACTAGGTTTGTATTTTACTTATCTGAAGGGAGTGTTTGCAGTATGTTTTGTTTCTCTACTTTAAAGCTATTTTCACACTACACAGCTCTTAATGCACAGTCTTAGTTACAAATTTAATTTCCTCAGTCACAACTTATTTTTCCCTGTATGGCTTAATTATAAGTGCTAAATAGTATAATAGTGCACTTTTTGAATAGAATAATGAATATTATTCATTATTATTATTTACTATAAATAATCATTTTTATTCATATTATTCAAATATTTATTATGTGACTTATAACAGTAGTACAAGTGATTTTATTATTTCTGTTGAATGAAAATAAGTATACATTAGCATTTCTCTTCCCTTCAAGGTATTAATAAATCTTAATTTACCAGTTTTTTTTTATAAAAAATGGTTTTGTGTTGTTTAAATTAAATAATTTTTTAATATACTTATTAAAAATAATTTTAATAAAACTGCACTTCATAATACAGTGTTGATATAATCATAAAAAATAAAATTATTTTAAAAATTAGTATAGTATAGACAGAGTAGTCTGTTTCGAAGTATAAAGTACATAAATATCAATATAATATCCTTGTAAAGGTAATCTAAATCTGAGAATGTACATGTCGGTTGATAGATTTGCGGATATATGCCTTAACTTGAGTATGATATTCTGAAGTAACTTTTGTTGTATTACTTATGATTTTTGTTTTTAAATTTAAATAATAAAATACAGTATATTTACTTTTTACTATTTTGTCCCCACTAAAAATAATAATAGTATGACGTAATACTGTTAGCTGGCATATTAATATACTTGTTTAAGAGATTCCCACCTCACCTTGATACTGTTGGATGAAGTATAGTTGTTTCTAACTAAATATGTTTGTAATAAATAGATTTTAAAAATATGAGGAGATTTATTATGATTCAAACTCATGTTGTTGATTCAAACTGATGAGTCATAGGTAGCTGAGGAAAGCAAGTCATTGCAATGAATCTCTTAATGTTTGGTGCTATTTAGAATGTGTATATTGGCAGCCCTGACTTTGCTTCCCAATTCAGTATTTCTCTGATTATAATTACTAGTTATGGCGTCTTTATTTGTACAAAATTGGTTCCAGTTATTTATGTATTCCACCGGTTAGTAAGAATAAAGTGTTTAAAGAGATTATGGAGATATGAAAACAAAGAAAACTTTACCTGGTTTGTAATAAAGGAGAATGGCTTATATAATATAGTTATTTATCATATTTATAAGTGTTAGTTAATACTATCTTCTTACACACGTAAACTATTTTTGTAGAAAACTTTTTTATTTTGGCATACAAGTTTTTTATTTTATTAAACTTTATTCTGAGATAAATGTACTTCTTTATTACTTTAAGATATATGATAACGTTTATAATGTAAACTTCACAGCATGCATTATTATAATAAATAATATGCCTTGAAGTAACATGTTTTATAAATAACAAACATTAAATATATAATACAAGTAAGTTAAATTTACATGAATTATAGTAGTAGGACTTAGTGTTTACCATTTTGTAAAGAAAGTTTGAAGATATTGTTATTTCGTGGATCCTCTAAATACTGTCCCCTAACTCGGATTATTAATATATTTTACCTACAAATTTTAATGAATGTTATTACACGTAGTACAAGTTTATGCTATGTTAAAAAAGTTCACTTTAATTTTCGTTCTGTTATTATATAATAAGAAGAACTAATACTAATGAAACTAGATACCACTGCACTATTTGTACAAATTTTCTCACCCATTAATAGCATTGTCAAAGTTGCTTATTTTGACTTCAAGAACTATATGTTTGAGGATAAAAGTAAAATATAAAGTTTTCAATATTGAGAAGGATATTTTTGTGAATGGCAGTTTTTATATATTGCTTATATTAAATGCATTCTGGATCCTAGTAATATTACAGTGAACTAAACTAATAAGTGATTAGAACTTTCTTAAGTGGTGCAGTAATTTTAATTCTTCTTTACGGTGCTCCATTTCACAGTTAATATTTCTTAATACATAACATTTTTAATACTTAGACAATAATTTTATTTTATTTTTAATGAGTTGTCAGGTTATTTTTCCATAATAATATGGGAAATATATAGTAATATGGTAGTAATGTATGAATTCTTTATTGTTTTATATCTTTATGTTTTGTTATTTGTGTTTTATTATGATCTTCGTTTTAATGAAGAGACGAGTAATATCTTATAACTACTACGTGGTCTTTGCACATTTATTATTATGTATTATAATTTGTATAATATGTTATAACTGGTATATAAAATTATCAGTTTATACTATCAGTTAAAAATATGGTAGATATACATTATAAAACTAAATATTATTAAAATTTTTATTGCTTAAATAGTCAGTTTACAATTACAATTTTTATTCTAAAAAAATAAAGTGCATGAAATCAAATATATTTTAATTATTATAAATTTTATCATTACAGAATTAAAAAAGAATGTGATAAATGTTTCCTATTTACATTCAAACCAATAATACCCTAAAGAGTTTTACAACTGTTTCTTATCAAAGATAATAATTAAAATCCTAAAAATTAAACTGAAATATTAAAACTGCGTATTTCTTGTGCATAACTAGTCTTAAATTACCTTGCAATAATGAAATTAAAACCGTGAAATACGTTTGTTCTTATCATACAGAAGTTCTTTAAAACAGTTAGTCAACTCAGATTAGATAAAGAATATTGTTATTTGAAAGTTACTCTTTATACAGTTGAAAGGTAACGTAATTTCTATTAATAATTGACATTATTTTGAAAATAAATCAGTAACTTAATTTGAGGTTTATAGATTTTAATAAAATTAAGAAAAAAAAACGAAAAGTAACTACAGGTGAAATTTAATTGCAAATATTATATTATTAGTAATTTAATTATTATTAATAATAATTAACATTTAATTACAATTATTATTACTAATTATTAAATTATTATACCACTTCTTCGCATACATTTTGTTTTAAATGATTTTCATCACACATAATGTTGTCTTTGTAGTTAGTTCATTATCTTCAAATGTGAAATATATCTTGAGTATTGTTTGTCATCTTCATAATTTAAAATTATATTTGCTTCCAATAAAATACTTATTTTGACCAGGAAAGTAAATTGAGGTAAACAAATACAACTGGTATTTCTACATAATAACGTAAATCAGAACGTTATAGTAAATAGTAATTAATAATACTTCTTTAGTATTAAATAAATAATAATTATTATATAATAGCAATTATTATTACATAATTATTTATTAATTAAAGAGTTATTCTTTAGTAAATAAATAATTCTGTATTGATGTAGCCCTGAAAATGCCAAGAAATATAGTCGAAACGTTGGACGTTTACAGTGGGTCCTGGCACGCGTGCCAAACATGGCACTCCAGTACCTTGTTTCTGGTACGCAAAGCCAGAAACTTGTAATCCTCCATTTAACGAGTTTTTCTGAAAGCGACTTTTTATTTCTCAGATAAATACCTACAGTGTAGGTGTATCTCAGATTAATAAATAATTTTACATTACAAAATAGCATATACTAACAATAAAAAAAAAATGAATTATTTTAATAATTTGATAGATAAACGCATTCTTATCATAAAATGTTTAAGAGATAATATTTGATATTTCTTTTATCTAGAATTATCATTTAATCATTGTAAACTTTTATTGAATTGTCGCCCTAATTATTTAAACATTGTAAAAGATAAATAGACTTACTTAACTCTACATAAAATTTCAGTAAATATGATCATTCAGACAACTTTTAAAATAATACTTCAAATAGAAGAAGTACAAATTTCTTCTTGACTTATTTTTATATTTTTAATGATTTCTTAACTAGGTCAATGTTAAATATTATTATTTTCATAGTTAACAATTAAATAAAATGATTCCACAAACTAGATAAACTAAACCCACAGAAAGATTTTACAAAACCCACTTGACTGTACAGTAATCAGATAGAAAGATGTAAGTAGCTAGGAAGAAAAATCTTCTTTTATGTGTATTGTTTCTGTGGACTGGACTAAAAAACTGAAAATTTACAATAATGTTCGACTGCTTAGCTGAGGTTTGGTTCTAAAAAGATCTGTTGAATGCTTAAACGAGATAAAGTTGTTTTTCATTGATCAGCATGTTTCTAACCAAGAATTGTCTGACGCCATGTGGGCCTTTCTCTAAACTGATATTTTTTTTTACAGATTTTTGTGAACATTTCAATAACTTGACTGTTAAATTGCAGTGTTCTGGTAAGACACTTGTGGTTATCTTTGGTTACATAAAGGCTTTTGAAAAGGAGCTGAGGTTCTTCTCAAACCTCAAGAGATCAATGATCCCCTAAAAGATATCAGAACATTCCTTCGAAAGCTGTTTTTAAACATTATCGACTTAATAGTTTGAGCAGTTCTGCACAAGGTTTGCGAAATTCATAAGGTTTCCAGTCAGTGTGAAACTAAACTTAGTTTAGTTTTCATGAAATGATTTAGTTAATGAAAATGTTTTCATTTGATAGACTTGGACGACTTTGAATTTCATTAAATTTCAGAGTTGCTCAATTTGGAGTAGACATTTATTGACTTTAGAGTTGACTTGGAAATCATTTTAAAAAAAAAAAGCAATTGGAGTACCAGTGAGAAGTGCAGAAAATGAATTTTTGAGGATTGGGAATGTCATTCCAGACAAATTGTTCTTTTTAAGAACCCTTTTACAGCACTACTCTATGATTTCATCTATATATGCTGTGTAACTTTATTCTCAGTGGTTTTGTAGCTTGATGGATGAAACTATAGATTGTTTTCTATATCTCTGAAAGTCACGATATATAAAACTGATATAAAATCTCTGTCATCAGTGTCCCCACTGATAATGTATCAGGAGTCATGCGTTGGTTCCTTTAAAAAGTGGCCTAATCCTCCCTAACTTATAAAGAATTTGTGCATGTCTTCTGCCGGACTGATATTTTCTTTCAAAAATAGCCAAACCCTTTCTACTAGTTTATTTTATACTAATAATTACAAATTGTCTGTCTGCAAGTGTGTTATATGTTTTATTGTTTCAATATATTACTTGTTTTGATTTTGCAATAAATGAATGTGGTTTATAAATAATTTTAATATACTTATAATTTTTTTCAGACATAGAGTACGATTTGAAGGGTTTAAGAAAGTGGATCAACAAGACTGAGAAGAAACTGCAACCAATAGACTTTAAAGAGAAATGGAGTCCTGAAGCGCTTCTAGAAAAAACCAAGGAAATTGAGGTTAGTGTTAGCGTTAAATTGGCTTTAGCAAAAGTTTCTATCACCGTATTAAACATTTGCATATTACTGAATCTGTCAGCTTTGACAGATATATATGTATCTGTAGGAGTAAACTCAATTTACTCCTCACAATGTAAAGGGACGAATACACTTACAGTCTCTAATTGTCGGTTGAACCGTCATCAGGAGAGTAAGAGATAGGGACACCAAGCACACTTTTGAAGCGACGGTTGGAGACCTACAATAGTGTCAATAGTAGTGTCATAGTAAGTGAAGGGCCGAGAAATAATAAGCCAAACTGAAGAAGTTTCTCTTCTCAGCTCTCAATTTATCATTTCTTAGTTCTTCACTTATTCCTAGTTTATTTTTCTTACTTCTCTTGAACCGGGCACGGTATGATAACACTGTTGGTCTCCAACCGTCACTTCGCAAGTGCTTTTGGTGTCCCTATCTCTACTCTCTTGATGACGGTTCAAACGAAAATTAGAGACTCTAAATCTGTTCGTCCATATACTCTGTGTGTATAGTTTACTGTGAAACGTTTGTTGTCCTTTGTGGATCGTTTTCCTGTTGATAATATAGTATATATATGATTCAAACAGAAGTTCTGCCGAAAATACTTGGCATACTCAAAGGTATATTTTTATTTCAATTAGTACAAAAATTAGAATGAAACTCCTTCGACAGCAGATTTTCAGAAGAAAAAGAAAAGCATATCTTTATACTCTAATAATTTTTACCTCATAAAATATTTCATAAAAAGTTTTTTTTCACATAAATATATGGTACAAGTTAACAAGAATTAGGTGATATTTGGCATCGTGAGGATTAAAAACTTGTTTAGGTAAGAGCACGGTTGTTTGAAAAAGAATTAGTTAGATCAATGTAGGTGAGAAATAAGGGATGGGAAACGTTAAAGAGTGGGAAAAAGAGAAAGAATAGAGTGAAGATATGAAACTATAGTAAATTAGAAAGTGGCTAAGGAAAAAGGAAGGACGGGATGTAAATAAGAGTTATTGTGCGAAAGGAAAATAGCATATAAATTAAATGAAATATAAATGAAAGAATGTGACAGAATTATAAATAAGTATATCAGAAAAATGATAAATATAGAACAAATAAAATATTTGAGGTTTGGTTCTGAAACGATCTGTTGAATGCTTAAACGAGATAAAGTTGCTTTTCTAGTTTAATTTCTCATATTATAATTAATTAATATTATTAATATTAATAATAATATTAATATATATAATAATATTAATATAATAATTAATATTAATTATAATTAATCCACTCCTGGATTAATAAGATTAATGAATATCATATGGGAAATACAGGAATAAAAAATAACATACAAAAAATATGCACAAAAATTATACTCGTAGAATTAAATAAAAATAATGATGTACATAAGCTAAGGCAAGGGATAAAAAATAATAAGTAGATAATATATTGTCTAATTTGAAACAGTTATGGCAAAATATCTTTCTTTTTTTATTTAAATCAAAAAAAGTCTTAATGTTTGCCCTGCCAAATATTGTTAAAATTGAAAATTAGAGACTGCATGTGTGTAGTTTCCTTTTATTTGTTTCTTTACTAAGATGTGAGCCGCTTTCTGAGGACTCTTATATGTATTTATATGATTATCCTAGAAGACTGGAGAGCAGGGCACAAAGCAAACACTAATCATTTCCCCACCGACGTTTCGTCAATATTTATTGACATTTTCAAGTTTATTATACATAAAAATAATACAATTTTATATTTAATTGGATATAGTACTAATAAAATAATATATTTTATATTTTTATTCTCTATCAGTGTGAGGCTAAATCCAATTTTTGAGGAGTTATTTCACCAACATGCCACTAGGTCGCAGCGTTGTCAACACTTATGCTGTATTCTTTGACTTAGTCGTTAGTATGTGTTAATAATGTTAACTATTGCTGTCAAACATCAGTTAAATTCCATGTTAAAATGAACTAACCAACCAAAATTCAAGTTATTTATAATTATTTTAATTACTGTTTATATTTTGTCATTTATTGTTTATGTATTATGGTCTTGAAAATGTCAAAAATATTGACGAAACGTCGGCGAGGAACTGATTGGTGTTTGCTTCGTCACCAACTCTCCACGAAATTCTATAATAATTACTAAACTACTTTGTGGACAACGGTACAACTTACTGTATATATATTTTTTTTTTCATTGAAAAATGCTGAAAAAAAAAAATCTGCTGTTCTTGTTATAATAACTTATTGAAGTGCTGAAAATATAATCAAATGCTGAACAATATCTAGCTGACGGTAGTGTAATTAAGGCTGTGTTTTTTATGTAATATTAAATGACGCTACCTTCATCTTCAAAGAATAGCAAAATTTCTAAACGTTGTGTGGAGTGATGCTGGAGTTTCCACAAATGTTTTTGATTCATTGTCAGCTTTGTTGAGGATGATTTACAATAATCAGAGGTACCACATACCAGTAGCCATGCCTAAGCTCTTTAGCACATTCAAAATGGGACAAGAAGTACTCTCGAAATTTTTAAATCATACAAATAAAGTGGCAGGTAATGAACTAATATTTTGAAATTACTAAAATACAAAATTATTATTTTTTTATTATTATTAATTGTTAATAACATGCTCTATAAAGGTATTATAATTGATAGAAAGTAAGTCTAGACAGGTATTTAACTCTAAAGGTTTGGCTTATATCAAAGCCCTCAATATAGGAACAGCCGTAAATCGTTTAACGTCTCGTTAGCATGGATTAATGGCTTGCAACCGTCTATAATATGGATTTGAAACATGGAAATCGCCGTTAAACTAGAATTTTTACATTTTCCATTTCAAATTCGAGTTATTTATTCCAATTTGATAATAAAAACCCTAAATTTGCTTAAATATATTGAGTAAAAAATCAGATTCAGATCTCCTTATAAATTCATGATCTAACTCCACACTGTAAAAGCAACTGAATTATTCATTAAATATCCATGCATAGTGACTGCCTCGTCTCTGTTGTTCTGACACATTAGTGTTAATGAATTTATCGGTTAAGGACTCTTGTTCACTTCACCCTATACGATGGGACAGTCAACACTTTTTTTCTACATAGTTACAAAGTAGTGAATTTTTGTGAACTGTTATATGTTTTTTTCAGTTTGTTGATTTAGTTCGTTGAACCGTTTTATATAATTGTTTATGTATGTACATATAAACGTCCAAGCCACAGAAAAAAGACTAAGATCTTTTAATCAAACAAGTGGTCTTAGTGAAAGTCAAACTGTTATTAATGAAGACCACTTGTTTTGGTTGAAAGATCTTAGTTATTTTTCTGATTTTTTTATTGTGACTTAGGCCTACTCTATATTATATGCAACATTATTTGGTGCTTTATTGGAACCATAACATTCACCTTTCATTTTAAATTATACTGCACTCTGATATCTCGTTTTAATAATCAATGAAAAACTATATTTGATAATCTTGTATTATTTTGATGCTAGCAATATAAACAGCATAAGCAGTGTACCTATTATTTTGTATTGCTGGTATATTATTATCAGAAGCAAACAGTTGAAAGTCACACCCTTTCTGTGTATAATTTATGGTTCAACCGTCTTCAAGAGAGGAACAAGGAGACTAAGTTCACCGACCAACCTAACCGTTTGCGTGCTTAGACTCCATCGTTTCTGTTTTTTTTTTTTTAAGGTTAAGTTAAAAATCTAACAAAGTCTCAGGAATAATTATTACTTAACTTTTCCTTGACCGTTTTCTTGACAGTTTTTTCAATGTTTACGTATTTATATGATTATTTTATGACAATGTTTTGAATAGATTATTTGTGTTCAATGAACACAACATGAATCAATGAAATTATGAAATGTTTCTCGTTATGGGAATTCAGTAGCGAAAAATAATTTACCTTCTATTTCACACATAATATATGATATAATATTTATATAATTTATATTTGATTGAGTTTTTGCATCATATAAGGCTAGAGATGAGAGATTTTTTGGGCATTGGTACTTCTCTATCTGTTTGGCCATCAGAGGACAATAAAAGGCCAATGCTGATCTAATGAAACACAAAATCCAAACAAACAGTGACGTTGTCTGAATGTCAGTTAAAACAGTCTATAAGTAAAGAAAAGAGTCGAAAAACAAACGTTTCAACAGAGATTGTTGTTGTTGTTGTTGGTTCTAACACCCACACCTGAGGCTTCCAGCTTCCGTGTTGTTATATCCTAGGAAAATATGGAGCATTTGTTAATTTGAACTCGTTCTACTTTTGTTTGTCCCAAATTACTAGGTCAATTTTATTTCGGGAGTTCTTCATTGATTATGGTGTTTTCAGCCTACTTATATTCTAGAGAATATAAACAGTCAGTTGAAATATTGAATCTCTTATTTTATTAATTTAGCATATTCAATTACTGATGCAATCTGTCTATATTCGTTTGTTTTTGCTTACTTGAAATGGTTAGAGATGGTGTGAGTGGTCGGTCATTCGTATGCGGCCCTCAGTGAATACAGCTTGATACTAATACTCATGATTGACCATAAGTGACCATTTAACTCATAACTGTTTATTTGACACCACTATAGCGGTGACAAATCACATGATTAGTGGCGTCACAGACACAGTGGCTTTGGCTTTTCATTAAATAATTTCATTAATGGAGTTCAACCCTGCCATCATATTTGTGATTGATGACTTCATTTGTATCTGCGTTTCCTATTCCAATGATGATCTGTTCTAATAGCAGTATATATATATATATATATATATATATATAAACTAGAATTTAAAAAGAACACATAGAAAGGAAATCACTGAACTCACTACTATATTTCGATGTCCTCGTCTTCAGGAAAAGAAGTGAATCGCTCCAAAGGCTGATAACGACTGACTTGGCGTTCGAACTGAAGCACTCAAACAGGGTAGCCAACTTTCGGAGGAAAGGTAGACAGGGAAGATAACGAGATACAAGCCAAATAAAAATTAAAAAATGAAAACATTTAACTAAAATAAAATTAAAAGCTGATAACAACTAAAAAATAAGAGAAAAAAAAATCAACGATTGAGGTTAAGCCCAGGAGCCGATCTACCGCCCAGAAGACTAATAAGTGCTACTTCTGAAGCACTATATATATATATATATATATATATGTCTAATGACGGCTGTATTATCCTGGACATTGCTTAGAATACATAAACCACAGACATACTCGACTTCTGTAGATTAGGTTTGGATAAAACTACAAAACACAGACTGGTACCTTAGCATTCAATCTCATAATGCTAAATTCAATCTCATACTTGAAACATAATGTACAGCACTTAACTACAGAGTGACTAATTTACATGAAAAAAATTGTTTCTTAAAAGAACTGTAGTAAAACGCATTTTTAAAGAAATAGCTACCGCAATATTTTTTTTAAATATAATAATGGACTATTTCGCATAAATATTACATGTTTATATTTATAATAATTTTATTATAGGATTTATAATTGTATTATAAACATATAATTTAAGAATTCAGCAATTAAAAAACATTATTTCGCGTTTGATATTTATATTTTAAATATTTATTATTTGAATTAAACCCTCGTATTATAAACACAAGCGTTTAATCAACTGTGTAGCAACTCTATACACATTCAAAACGTATTAACAACCCTAGTATAGTATAGATACGAAATATGTGCAGTAGAAATGTTAGGACAATCAGTAGAAAAATATAACTGTTGCTTGTAGAATACAACATAAGTATTGTTGTGGTAAAAAAAAAGGTCTTGATACATCAGACACATTGTCAGACATATCAGTGTGCAGTTAAACAATAATGATGCATTGATTGTATTTGAATCAATGCAAAGCCAAGCAGAACAGGCCCAATATAACAGGTAAAACAACTTTAGTCCTCCTAACTGACTCTATTTGGTCTATATCAAAGGAGAAAATATTTAGAGAATCCTTCTCGTCCCGAAAATAACTCTAAAAAGGAGATAAGACATGTTGATAATAGCAAGTTTGGATACGATAATATGAACGTTATTCAGCAAGGTAGAGAAACTTAACTGGAAGCAGTGGGACAGCAACTATTTTAACCACCCGGGGAGATATAAGATGTGACCCCCTCCCCTGTCCCTCATAAGCCGTTGATAATCCGCCAACCTTCAAAATTCCAGAAAGTCCTCAAATATTTATTTTCATGGAATTACAATCCACGATCTAATTTTAGACTGCTTTAATTAGTCCCACTTTCAAAGTTATTTAATAACAAGCATTTAGACATATCCAAGTCATAAATTTATTACTCAGGTATTAAGCTGGACCAATATTAGAAGTACAAAATCAATTAACTGTTATAATTAGTTTAGTTGTGTTTAATTTATTGTTAGAAAAATTGTTTTTTACTCTTAGCTTAAGTGAATACAAATCTTACTTGATGTTCCATTTAAAGTAAAAATAAGATATATGCTCAATTACTTAATAAGATATCTTATTTTAGGTTAGTGATAAATGTGTAATCTATAAAGGATCATATTCCTTTGTGTAGGAACTTTATTGCTTTATGAAAGAACACGTTTCTTTATAAACACATAACCCGATGCTGGGTTGCAGTATTGAAAAAAAAAAAGCCTACAGGGGCAGACAGCATTGAACTTTATTTATATAAATTAATTTCGTTAATAGTGTAGTTTTTTTTATTCACATTCTGGAGTAGTGTTGAGTTAAAGAAAAGAGAAAAGGTGTTAAGGTTAACAATGTATTGTAGGTAAGTGGCTGACAGTGAAGTGTTAAAAGAGTGTTGCGCTAATCTAATACGTGGTCTGATTGCGGGGGCCGTGTGTTTGCTTGGAGTGTTTAAAGAATGAAAGCAAGTGAAACGGTGGCCAAATGCAAAACGAGCTGTTGATTACGTCCTAGGACGCTCAACTGTTGATTGGCACTAGGACGCTCCACAGACTGGATAAGATAACTACTATGGCTTAATAAACCCTCCCAATTACAACCACACGAGCAGTGGAGGTGCAAATATACTTTCCAAGACCTAGAAACTGTGCTCAAGTTACAAAAAATAAAAAAGATTTTCCGGAAGGAAATTGATATTTAAATTATATTCCGAGTAGGAAATTAAGTTTTTATCAGATTGTAATTGCTTTGGTTTTGTATACAATCAGGAAGCAGAGATAGTTGAGCTTTCCTTCTCAGGGGTAAATAATATAGATTAAGAAGACCTGTAGAGTTTAATACCGGGTTTCAGTAACCAACCATACCGGGGATCAAACAAATATTTAACCTGTAGATTATTACAACTTAATATTATTTAAAACAAATTAATAATTAAGCAATTATTACATTAAAATTTGTTAGGAATTAGCATTTACAAATAGCTGTTGCAATAAATTAACCGAAATTGGGTGTTCATCTATTAGTGGCACCTTGTACCCCTGTACTTATTGGTTTTTATTTTTTACGTTTTTTTTTATATAGAAGGTCGTGGCCATTCACTTTTCAATCGCTTCGAAGTTTTAGGGATATAATTTCTCCAGAGATATTGGTAATATCTATAAACACTTTTTCTCTCTAACCTATTGTCAAAGTTTTTATTGTAATTTCTTATTTGTGACTAAGTACTTAATATATGTTATCAGTTATTGGACTCTGTTATTGCCTCCAGTATGTCCCTGGAAAATTTGTTAATTTCATTGTCTTTGCAGCATAGAAAAGTGATTTAAAAAAAAGAAATTCTAGTTTATTCAGTTCGAAGAATCGTTTCATCTAATTGGTTATATATATATATATATATATATATATATATATATATATATATATACCATGATAAACGAAGAACGGTCCGGCAGGACAGATAACACTTAAAATAAACAGTGACACATAGACTGAAACATAACAAAGACTCACTTTTCAATATTTCGACCGTAATAGTGGTCGTCCTCAGGAGAAGAAGTGAATTGATGGAGGAACGACAGTCAACTGACAGTTGACAGAATGACAGAATTAATTGACAGTTGACTGTCGTCCCTCCGTCAATTCACTTTTTCTCCTGAGGACGACCGCCATTACGGTCGAAATATTGACAAGTGAGTCTTTGTTATGTTTCAGTCTATGTGTCACTGTTTATTTTAAGTATATATATATATATAAAATATAAGCAAAGAAGTCTGTCATCAGTACGACCTTTCTTTGAAATATAGTTAATCAACGCAAGAAAGGATTGGTGGATACCGTGCAAATGGATGGCTAAATATACTTTTGATGACTCACAGATCCGAGGTATAATATGCGCGGTTAAATAACTATTATCGTGGTAACACCTGTTGCTCAATCACTTTCTTAAAATACACCGAGTGACGGTAAAAAATGTATCCGACTGTAAATAACCTCTAAAAATTGATTAATAATAATGTTTGAGTAACTGAGAAGAAAGAAAGTTAAAGGTTTATTATTCGTAATAAAAATGAAGTAACAGAGGAACTTGCTACACAGTTTTGTATTCATTTAAACAAGATTTAATTTGTGACGAGTTACGTTGTTTATTGTGTAATGACTTGAATAAAGACGTGTCAATGAACACAATAAACTTGATATTTGGAAATTTAATCTTTTTATAACAGACTGATAAAAAATAATTACATTAGATATTAATTAATGGAAATTGTTATAATCATTTTTTTTGTTTTAACACCTGTATGTATCATTTAAATCAGAAGTGCTCACGCAGTTCTGCATATCTGCTATTTATGAAATGAATATATTACATTGGTCTAAGCAGTGTCTTTATTTAGAAATATATTGAGCATTCTTTTAGTTTATGCATATAATATTCATCGTGAAAAAAAGCTTTTCCTCTCCATTTCACATGAATGTGATGCATTTTTTTCTTCTTACCGATTTTAGATAACAATGTTAAATAACAATGTCTTCACTTTAGCTTCATAATCTTCTTCCTTCATTATGACTGCATTGCCAGATTTATCACTCTTACACGGAGTTATATCCTTAAGGTCTTTTAAGAATTTTTTGTTTTTTTAAAAATAACATTCTATAACGGCATTCTGTTTTTGCAGAAAAACCGAAACAGTGGTAATACGAGTTTAATTTGAACCTGAAGAACTGACCGAGTCCTTATAAACTTTTATTTTTAAAAAAATGTATTATACAATTCAAATATAATTTCAGATATAATACTACCATAATAAATTGCGGCTCGTTCCTTTTTCTAGGTTCAAATCAAACTCTGAAATTCCCACGTTTCGTTTCATTTTCACTTTAACATTTTCATCTGTACAAGTAAAAATGAATAAAAAAAAAACTCCTAACAATGTTAATAGTTCTGAACCTTGCAGTAGAAATCTGAAATTGTCGAAACGTTGACATATGAGAGTTTAATTTGAACTTGTAAAACCGAATTCATTTTAGTATTATATATACTTTGAATAAACAGAAAACGATCTGAAACGGTTTTTGTTCAATTGGCCTACAAGACAAATACGGACACAGAGAGAAAGTAAGACAAAGAGAAAATGTATCAAACTCATTGCCATAAATCTACTTCAATAGTTATAAGTAAATTTAAGTCTGATCTTTCCGTGATCTATGGTCGATTTTTGTTTTTTTTTTCTTTTTATGTTAAATATTTTTTTTCATCAATTTATTTCATTCTTGCATCATTGAACCCTTCTCTTCTAATGATGGTTCTAACTGAGAATTGGAGACTGCAAGTGTTTCTTTTAATTTTTACGCGTAAGATCTATGTTTCAAATGACATTGACAGAACACTGACACAATTCACTTCTTTATTTCATTTGTAATACCTTCATTGTCAAGACAAAATCTTTGGTTCTATTCTCTGATTACTGCTACAATAAATAAGACTCACAAGATAAAAAAAGACTCACATGTCAATATTTCAACCCTCTAAGTGGTCATGACCAGGAAGTGAGTTGCAAATGAGACGTCCTTTATTAAAGATGTTTCCGATCATTTTACGGCTGTAATCAAAAATAATTCATTCAGCAAATATAATATTACTCAACGCACTGAGATTTTGATGTCATATGAATAATTAAGAATTATTAATTCATTTAATTAGTAATTCAAAAGTAATTACCGTGAACGAGAAATGGAGATGGCAAACAAAACTCCATATCTAACAGGATTTAATGTGATAAAAGAAATAGTAATATTGAAGTAATTGAGTTATTATTAGATTAAATTGGTGGTTTGTAAGAGCGAAAGCTTTATGAGTGCATGTCAGCAGAAAGCGCTGCATGTTTTTAGTTGTTTCCGTTAAGGTATTAGTGTTGGCTGTTTGTGAAGTTGATAGCTGTGATTGGGGTAGAAGAGTGGAAGATTTAATTGGCATGTGGACTTGTGTGTCGGATTTGAGTTGATTTGATGCGACAGTGGTGAAAGTGAAAAAGGATCCCTCTGTTCTCTAGGCTCCTTCCAGGGTCGACTCCCAACAGTGAAAACTGTCCATCAGCTTTGCCGCCTGCCTGACCCTTGAACCGACCCGACCTCCCCCCCGAACTAACAACGACCGGCAGAAAACCTCCCGATTCTACTTGCAGATTGCTCTTAACAATGACTGCAGCGATTAAGATTCAATCAAAAAAAAAACAACCACTTTCGCTTCTTCACCCGTATTACTTCGTTAGCGTACTTTCACTGACTCTGTACATTTGTTCAAAACAGGTTGCTAGGCAATCTCATATGTGTTGACCGGTTTGCGATATTGAATTATGTCTTCCGTATGAGATTCTCTCTGTTAACTCAAAAGCCCTAGTAATGAATTGAATCGGTGAAAACACAATCGGTACATTGCGTAACAAAACTACTTCAAATCGCACAGTAAATGGTTCACCTTAGTTTAGAAAGTAAATTTTATTAATAGATTATATCTGAATTCAACACTTGGCTAGGCGAACGATTTAACTTCTTAATTTCTGTAACATAAATTTTCATAAGTTGAAATATCATAGGACTGTAATAAAAATCTGGTGAGATACGCTGCAGGACTTTCTTTTTCCTAATTATAAACAGTAATGGATTTGCAAGGGTACCCCTAGTTGAATCACAGTAGTGTTGTTGATTCCTTAGGTACTCATTTATAAAGCAAGTGTTCTTTTCTCTGATTTCTCTCTCTAACAGTTTAATCAGTTTGGATCTAATTTAATATACGTATATTTTACTATATTTTGTCTAATATCCGTAACAATGCTAACAGAAACCCCTTGGAAGTTCTTTATCACTATTAGAGAATAGTTTTCTAAATTTTTGACTCTGAAGAACAATTTTTCTGTAACTAAAAAGCCAGAATCTGATTATTTTACATATTAATTTCAATGCTTCTTAATACTTGTAAATCGCAATAGGAGCTCGGTCAGAGAACGAAATAAACTCGCACTGCGGTGTTCTACTGTATTATAATTTCTTATTATTTACCTGAACTTTTATTACACCCCAGGTTGGGAATCCCTACAATAGAAGGAAAATACGAGTGGGAAAACTACCTATTTGCAGTATTTCATGTAAACTATAAATGAAAAGTGATTAACATCACTTAATAAATTAATAATACTTTTAATGGTGTAATTAATGATCATTTATCAATAGATTGGTGAAACATCCCTCAGTCTTCAAGGGGGTTAGAAGGAATTCAGAGGGATGCTTGTAATTGATATTTAATGACTTAGAGTGGTTGTTGGAGATTAATAGAGGTAATTTTATAAACTTCCATCATACATCGTACATCGCTGGAGGAGTCTCCAGAAGGTATGACGGACTTTATAGAAATATTATTTTTACTAACATCTGTCGTACTAACAATATCCATGATATTTTTGGATGCCCTAGTATTATTTCTAATATATAATGGATCACTATGAAGTGTATCGTTGGGGGGATATAAAAGAGAGCCTATACTTTTAAAAATATAAAATACGAATTTCACAAAAATAAATTAAATAAGCTTTTAAGTTGTAATATTTATTTGTTTATGATTATTTTTAAATATTTTTAAGGCGTAAAGTTTAAGCACTTTTCAATCATTTGTCTAAGTTAATATTCCATAATAAATCCAGTATAAGCTGGAACTAAGAGAAATAAGTAGCCCTGAGTGCTTATCTTAAGATGGTTACTTATCTCGAGTGCGAAGCAACGCTGACAGGCTGCTGTGTAAGACTTCTCAGTAGCTTGAGTTTTGAACGAAGCTATCTCTTCAGCTGAGTAGTTCACCGACGATATCTTTTGCAGATAAATCAACATTCAACGAGTTTAGCAACTAACACCGGCACTTTTTTACAATATTCTCTAACAAAATCTTTTCTCCTTTTTAGGTAAATGGATAATACAAAGTCTCCACACAAAATAATTTTTTATTTATTTAATTTTTAAATTTTAATTTAAAAAATTAAAAATTTATTTATTTTTTTTTATTTAAACTAAGCATTTCGAACAGTTCGTGTTCATCGTCAGGTAAACATTCAAAGGACTGACAACGTATACAGTTGACAGTCCTCCGAACACAAAGTGTTCGAAGAAACGCACGGTTTGAACAAAAAAAAAACTTTTTTTTGTTTGAAGACTTTCTATCATCCACTTAACCCAGTTTGAGTAAATACCACACAATTACACTTAGCACACCTAATGACTTTTCACCTTTGTTTAAAATGCCGTTATTTTCTTACTATCCGTTTGATTCAGTTATTATTATTTCTTATATATTACACTATTCAGCAATCTCCCCTTCTCTTAAGACTGGGGAAACTGATTATAAACATACACTTTATAGTCAATATCTTAATAGTTCTTCCTTTCTTTCATTACTGTAATTTTATATATTTGTCCAATAAAAAATTTAACGTATTTTACAAAATTTTAATTTATTAGTGATATTAAATCCTTTCAAATCTTGATACGGAAGTCTTCATATCTTTGTCAGCCGTTTGACAATCAGATCGCAGGGATTCTGTACTATCATTTGTCAATGTTCATTTCTAGGTGACGTGTAAATCTTATAAATAGATTATACAATAATAAGATTTCAGAATAAACACATGAAATAGAAATCAACATAATCTACAGTATGAAATCAAAAGAATGGCAAGATCTTTCAACCAAAACAAGTAGCCTTGGTCATTCTTCTGGTTTCTCACTGTTGTTTAGACGTTAATTTTTTTTTTTGACGTGATTATCGAGTATTCTTGTTGTACATATATATCAGTTGGTTTTCCTCTTCTCGCCGTGTCACTTCCATTCCTATCGACGACAGTTAAAAGGGTTGAAATATTGAAAGTGAGGCTTAGTGCATAGTTTCTATTGGCGTTTCTTTCTGTATTCTGTATAAAGGCTTTCCATTTTGTTTCGGTTCAATTTTCTTGCAATGAACCTCGTGCCGTCGTCACGAAGTGATTATGCACCAGCCATAAAACCTTTATTGTGTTGACCATGCTCTTTTGTTGACATAATGACGCACAGGGCCAATTACGTACACCTATCAGTCATCCGACCAACGTTTCTTTTTTTACATTCACTTTTTAATGTAAATACATTTAGCATTGACTCAACCAAGAAAAGTTAATCTGTCTTGAGGAGCGTTTATAATCCTGTTGAAGATTATTACTAATTCGTTTCATACTGTTATTTCATTTACTAATCAGGTCAGTTTCATTACAAATCGTTTAATACTCTCCTTCACATTCATTAATTTTAATAAACCAAACATTAATTTTCTGAGAGTTCCAAAGACCGTAGCCAAATTGTAAAATTGGATGACTTCTCCAGTGACTAGATTTTTATACCGTAGAAACACAAAAGTTGTAAAACCTCTATTACTTTTCCGGTTTAATTTAAAATAATCTAAGTTTAATGTAAACTCTAGTTTAGTATATATGTATTTCAAGTTGACAAACTGTTTTAAATATAAATTTTAACAATACTAAATTAAAGTTGGATAATTTTAATTTAAGCTTGAATTATTTTAAATTAACCCGAAAATGTTGGAGAACTGTGGGCTTAGATATATAGTCATATTCTGAATACATAAAGTTATATAAAGAAATACATTATTTTAATGGGTTTATTTTCTAAATATAGAAATGCATTTGTAGTTTTTACTGCTGGTATTTTCTCTTTATGTTAATCATGGAAAAAACTTAGTTTTTCCTGCCTCCGTTTGAGAATTCAGGTTAGTAATTTTTCTTTACAGCACCTTCTTGGAATAGTCAAGTTATATAAATTATAAATAAACATTAGTTTAAAGAATACATGGAATGAAGTAAATTTTTGATACCTCATGTATCATCATGTCATTAATCACTAATGCCACATGTTACATGACGTGTTATATAGCACTTCACATTTTGTTCAGAGAACTGTAAAGTAACTGAATAATTTTTGTTCTGATGTTTGTCGTTTTGTTCTGTTGCTATTACAGTTTACGATATTGTGAATAAGATTGTTGGGAAGGTAAAGGTTTTTAACGAATTAGGGCACTGGTTGAAGAATGAGGACAAACACCTGCTCCAAGAGGCAGGTGTCAGTTAGAAGAAGGCCCAGCAAAAAGTGAGAGGAACGAGGGGTTTAGCCAGGCTAATGCACTTTCTCTCTGAGCTTTCATTAATGAGGAGAAAATTATTTTACTGGTGTCTTATGTATCTTTTTTTTATTTCATTACAAAAAAAGTGATAAGTTGTAATTCTTGGAAGAAAAAGGATGATAATTATAAAATAATTTGGTGAGAGAATTATCGACGAGTTTTCAATGCAACTGTTGTTTAAGAGCGGTTAACATCGACAAAGCGTTGTGGATTCTTTTAATGATGTTGTTCAAATAAGGGAAAACAATAAAATTGTGAAAAGATGGCTTTTGAATTTGGGGTAGTTATTAGATGGTAACTTTCGATTTGGCGATGGGTTTGTGAGGAGACGGCGGGTGTGTTGACTCTGATGGACGGAGCCTGCAGGTTTAGCTTGCTTACGTGAGGGAAACCCCGCCTTTTTGGTTCTAATCGGCTGCCATTGTGGTCGTCCGTCACGCCCCTACAGGGCACTTCCTAACCGCCGCTTCGTCTTTCTTAGCCTTCAGCCTCTTTATTCTCGTCTTAAAACACAATTTTTTTTTCTGCAAATTTTAAATTGTTTTTACATAATATCATGATGGAATGCCAAAATGATAATTTGTTTCCCTCCTGTGTATAGCTTCTGTTGCAAAATCTTCAGATGAAGAACATAACTATAACTCTGGAGTCTCTATGAAGCATTATAATCAAATCTAAAAACAATTCATTTTTGATTTCAAGACTAATTTTTCATGTTCCTTGTGATTTTATTCCTGAGTTCTACAATCCGTAGTATTTAATATTTCCTTAATGTGTTTCTTGTGATGGCATTTTTGCGATATAGTAAATGTGATTTATGTGGTTCCAATGGTATTCCATCTTGGGCGTCTCGAAGATTTCATTGTGGCTATCTTCGACTAGGGCCTGTTGCTCCAGAGATGTGGTGAAGGGTTCCACGTAAAAAAAAGCATGAGTCTGTTTTGCCATTAAGCGTGTGTTACCGAAACGAGCACACAAGAATATCAAAACAGGTTCTAATGTTATCATTTTTTTCTTTTCATTTCATTCTAGTGCTGAGAATAAAATAGGTTTTTAGATGTTATTTTTCAAATTTGAACGAGTATTTCTTGTAAAAACAACACCTCGTCTAATGATGCTTTTGGGCATATCATTTCGCGATAAGATACCTCTAAAGCGTATTCTCTCACGAATACGTCACCTTATCTTGGTGAAGGGTTAACTCCTCTTAAACCCTTCAGAGATTGATGTCAGTGAATATATTTGTTTCATATATTTGAAATTTAGTTTAATGATATGAGATTATAAGTAGTATTGGCTGTAGAGAGCAGAAGCCTGGCAAACAAACTATCAATGAAATTTTTTGCATAACCCATTTTTTTCTGGACACCAGAACAACTAAATGTTAAAGGGAATGGAACTGATGTCCGTGTGGATGATCAGACTGACCTTAGCTGAGCAGGATATCAAGTTATGATATTCTAATTGTAAATTTTCATCTTTATCTCGCCAATTTAGGCACATGTCCAAAAGAAGCTACAGTAAGCTCTACAACGTGGATTACTACTATGAAGGTTAATTTACTTCTATACAAGTAGAGGAGTAAATTTACAAGAAGTGATGTTAGGAGCTTCTATTATTGTAATAATTTATCTAATATCCTTTGTGATGTTAACAACCTTATTGTCTGTTAGCTACAACATGTACATTTGTTGGGGGACTAACTGTAAAGACATTTGTTATGCGCATTTCCTTACAGGCTTCGTCAAATTATGCAGTGGAAATATATTCCAGGACTTCCTCTACGTAATTTATTTATGTTTTAGACGGTAAGATACACATCATATAACTGCTCATCCAGGTGGGCGACGTCCTGACTTAGTCGCACCCGCCTGAGGCGATCTGCTAGCGTGACTCTGCAGCCAGACTCCTCCGGGGCGGCACTTCCTTCTCCGCCGACCCCGATACTCAGCCACTCTTGCACAGTTCTGTCCTGTCTTTCTTTCTCTCGTTAAATCAATTCGCTAAGCCTTACCACTCCACTCTCTGCGACCTCTTTTCCTAGCCAACCTTATTTCTACCAATTTATCTTGACAGATGGCGGGGTTTGTTTTTTTTTTGAAATCCAATTCATTAGACATTTTTTTTTTGTTTCTTTGCAATAAAAATTTCACCAAAGTTGTTCTTTGTTAAGCAACAAATTGTTGCTTTATTATGACACTGCCGTTTTTAAATTTAGAAATCGGGTGCTCACACATTTTTTGCATGCGAATTATTTATGAAATGAATAAGTCACAAATAATACTATTTCTTTAGAAATATATTGAGGGTTATTACAGTTTATGAAACTTTCTATTCTTATTTCATACGACAGTGATGTTTTTATATTCTTTCGTTTTGATTATAATTTTGTTTCTTATTATTTTTATAAGAATAATTTGTATGTTCATTATTATTAGTTATATTTGCCTGCTTAACAAAACAAATACGACAAGTATAGCATGTAAACCATTAGTCCAGGATCAATATTCAGTTTTTACAGCTTTATTGCTCTTTGCCATAATTGAAATATCATCAATTTTTTTTTGTTAATTCTTAATTTTATATTATTTTTTTTGGCATAGTTTCATTGTTTTTTAATGATCCATTTAGTATCAAAAAAAATTTTCTGATAATAGAAATTGTATTCTTCAAAAGTACAATAAAAAAGAAATGGAGCCCTTTTGATTAATCTAAGTTTGAAAAAAATTATCTCAACTCATCCTCCCGGTAACTTTCTATTCTTTAGGTATACTCGTAGTTTCATTTTGATCCGTCAAACGGTATGGCTTTATCACTCTCACAAGCTTTCAGATTGAATTATGTCACTGTTTTTACATTTTATAAAAAAAAAAATATTCCTGTTGTTTCAAAAATCTGAGAATATTTTCCATTTATTGCTTTTGTAGCCTCAAAGATAATGCCAAAATTGCAAGACTCTAGAATTAGTAATTTAGGAGAAAAAAAGTTTTATAAAAATAGGTTTTTGGCAAAAAAAGTGACTCTCATCATGCATAATTGACTCATCATAATTGGGCTCATCTACATTATAAGGCCCATTTTTGTGTAAAATATCAATTTGATCCATCAAAGATTCTGGTCCATAGAGTGGCCACAAACTATGGTTACACACCCGCCAACTCACAGACATCATCTAAAAAACTTCATAAAACGACTTTTGGGACCTCAAAATATGTAATTTCGTCAAAATCTCGAGATATAATTTTTTCACAACCACTATACTTTACTTGTAGTAAAGTAAGACTAAATGAATTACTTAAAAACAGCAGACCAGTAATGATTAAGGTGGCTGGAAATGGAGAAGCTGGGCGTAGTTGTGGAGGCATGATAGATGGACGTTATTAGAGATGGGTGGGTGTTGATCGCCGTGCGAAGTCTAACGAGCCTGTGTGTACCTGCTGGCCATTGTCTGCGCTCGGCTTGCGCAACACCTGCGTCCTCACTCCACACAAACTCTCTTTACTTCAACCACGCTAGCTACAAGGATTCACTATTCTTTTTGAGCTTTACATATTCAAACTGTTTAGAGCAGGAATTCTCAATCTTTGTTTACTTCCCCCCCCCCCCCATCCCCACCCCCTGAGTACTTAAAAACAAAAATAAGTACCGTACATGGAAAAGTGTAACCATAAAAACGTGATGTCACTTTTTTACAACGTGATTACATGTTGTAATCACATGATTCTAACGTGATGTCGAAAATCCAAAAATCTTTTTAAAACAATAACGAAATATTCCTTTGTTAACATTTTATAAAGCATACTGAAATAAATTATAAATAAATTAGTTTTGAATATAACAAACAAAATGCTACAGAATATTTTAAAGAATATTATTACAAAAGTGACGTAAATATTGGGCCTTAAGTATTATGCTTGAATATTCTAACGGTCAGCTCGCTATGTTTTGATGTATTTTTGGTTAAGCTATCCTGATATACGCATATAAACTTAACATGGAGCGCTAACCATGTGACTTGGGCCATAAAGTAATAGTTCTCCTCATGGTTTCCTAGTAATACTCTGTGGGACCCTGGGAGTCCATGTGGACCGCTTTTAAGAGGTTTGTAGTATTAACCTCTTAAATAAGATCTGAAAGTAAAGTATAATTACAGCTTCTCTTAGTATAATAGTAATAATAACATAGTTACTAAACATGAACTCCAGGTTGTGGATAGCTCATCTGAAGACCTCGTCTATCTTCCTCTTTCTTGTTTTGTTTTATAACATGTGCCTTTCAGCTAATCATGAAAAATACTGAACGGACTGTTTCGTTTTGTACTGTAGCCCTTTGCTGTACCAGGGGATTTCTATTTCTTTCAACGTAATTTTAAAAAAAAAACTGCCTCTCTGACACTCCCACATACTTACTAATACACCACATACTACTTACTTACGTCATACTACGTAGTTATTCCCTTCTGATGATTATGTCTGTGGCAATGTGCTCATTTCTTTATATTCATTTATGTTTGATGATTTAATAATTAAAATATAAATATTTTTTCCTACAATTTATTTTTTTGTATAAGTTAGCTCTAATGTTTTTGATTTTATCCCTCCCCAGTTCTTATCACTCACTCTCTCCTTCTTTTGTTCACGCTCTATCTATCTTCTGTTGTCGCTGACTACCCTCACTCCTGTCTGTCTCTTTTTCTCTTTCTCCAGTTCCACCTCTCAAACTCTCCCTCTCGCTGCTTCTTTGGTTTTCCTTATCCCTCTTCACTCATACTCTACTTTCACTTCTCAAAGACTCACTCCTTTCCTCTTTTTTTGGCCCCTCTAATACACTCTCTCTTTCTTTGTCTCCCTTCTTCTTTATCACTGACTCCTTTTCTTTTTACTCTCCTCTATGCCTGTCTAACACTAATTCCTTCCTTTTTCTTTCCTCTTTCTCTCTCTCCCTTCCTATCGCTGACTTTTCCTTTTCTTTTCTTTTCTGTCTACCTCTTTTTCTACTTTTATCCCACTATTGCTTGCTCCTTCTCACTGACCACCCTATATGCGGGTGATGACCCTGGAAAACATTCATCCCAGTTCAGTAAACTCCTATGTTGTTAAACTTTGCAGATATTTAATGTGTATTTAAAGTAGATAATCTTAAATGTGTTCTATTTGAACATCTGGTAAACTTTAATTAGCATTTGGCTACGTAGCAGAGTGTTCTTGTATATATAGTGATGACTCAGTCTCTTATCAGTTTTTAATCATAAGATAAAAAAAGTCATAAATTTTGCTAAAGCGGGATATATTTGCTGTCAGGTTTTGTCATTAGATAAATCTATGTTTGATCGTCGTGAGAGGTCTAATGATTGTTTCAAGTGGTTTGATAGCATTGCTCTTGAGTGGAGTATATCAGAGCGCTCAATGCCTATGAGTCAGAAAGGACTTTCAGAAAGGTAACTTGGAATACCTTGAACAACGCTTGATTCATTAAAACTGCATGCAATGCAGGCTCTGTGGAAACCACTCCACTGTTTATATTATCGGTATAGCTTCAGTGTCGGAATGCTGACACTGTTTCAAGGTAATCGCTAAAACATTCGAGCTAACCTAACTAAACTATCACTAAACTACTCAAGGATTAACTTAATACGTGTTTTATTGTGGACTTTCTCAATTTCATGGTAAAATCTCATATATATATATATATATATATATATATATATATTATTAAATTAAGCAGCAGCTTCTGCATTGACCAGTTTCTTGTTGGTCAATGTGTTTCAACAAGAAACTGGTCAATGCAGAAGCTGCTGCTTATTTTAATAACATATGCTTAAGGGAAGACCTGCTGCCATTGTACACAAATATATATATTATATATATATATATATATATATATATATATAGTGTGTGTGTATTTTGGGAGCAGACCTTCAATCAAACATGTTTTATTAAAAATTATGCCAATTTTCTGTTATGATTTAGTTATTAGTGCCTGAAGATGGTCAGAGCTGACCAAAACGTCGTATGTAAAGTTAATTTGTTTGTTATGTTTAAAACTTGTTAGTGAATAAAATGGAAGTCAAGAATAAATCTTTTGGTGAATTACTTTATATTTTACCAGAAAGGTGGAAATCCATAGTGAGAAAACTTAAAAAATTAACTCGGAAAAGAACAAAAGTTAAAATTGGCATAATTTTTAATAAAACATATATATATAGAAAGATTTCACATAAACACGTGAAATAACAATCAATGATCAATCCACAATATAAAATGGGAAAACCCAACTGTTGGATTTTTGACTCTGACGAAGACCGCTTGTTACGGTTGAAAGATCTTAGTCTTGTTCTCCCATTTCATATTGTGGTTTGATCATTCACACACACACACACACACACACACACACACACACACATATATATATTATATATATATATATATATATACACTTTTTCGATGAAAATATGATCCGAAACGGACAAATACCGTTCAATGTACATAAAGAAACAGAGAAATTAAAAACACACACTTTCAGTCTCTAATTTTGTACCGTCTTCAGGAGAGATAAGAGAGGGAAATCAAGGATACTGGTACAGAGACGGTTGGAGACCAACAATGTTGCCGCACACGCGTCCGGTCACAAGAATCTATTTATAATTAAATTAGGAAATATGAAAAATTAACAATATATCAATAAACGATAAACTGAGGGATGAACAGAGGAAGTGGTATATAAATAGAAGTTTCAATATTTTTTAGAGACTGTAAGTGTGTGTTCTTAATTTCTCTATGCTTCATTGTTTACATGAAACTTTATAGGTATAGTAAACAGCAGAGGTTATTGAGGGTTGGTCTACACAAACAGCCCTGATGATGCTATAAAAATATAGCAAAACAATGGCGTAAGTGAAGTGTTTGTTTGTGTTGACCAACCCTCAATAACTTCTGCTGTTTGCTGTTATTTTTTGTGGTCAAAAAATGATAGAATTATTTATAATATATATATATATATATATATATATATAATATTTTAAAAACAGAAAGAAATACAATTGTAAACAATGCATTATAACTATGCTTAACTATTTTGTCCAGTTAATGACGTTATCAGGAGAGGAAGTGGTACTGTCAGAGAAGATGACAGGTTATATCAATACCAACCATCAGTGTTGTCTTTCTCATTTGATATTGCACTTTGTAAGGTGCTTAACCAAAAGAACGTATTCTGCCCTGCGGGATTGGAGACGCAGATGTGATTGTTGTCATCGGACCGATTGTGTCTGAATACGTCGTGGCCGTCCCCCTATGAACGCACTGTCATTACGCCGAGTAGGCTGGGCCAGGCCGTGTGCCAGCTGTTCTTTCTCAACACTGCCCTTGAGGGCACGTATCCACTCCTCTCTTAAACAACCATTCGGTGTCATTTCATTCTCAAGGCTTCTATAGTTAAAACTCTTTCAAAGTCTTGTATATATCCCGAGATTTAAGAGATTTAGTATTAATAGTGGCTGTAGTTATTAGAGTACTAGCTGAAGGTTATTATAGTTTTTAGAATACTAATCTTTCCGCAACAGGACCTCCAATTTTCAACAACTATAACAATTTTCCCTACTGAAGTCATATTCGGATCAGCTTCAAAATTAACAAGAATGAAATTTCTTCATTATTCATCTGATTTTATTATTGCTCATATTCATCCTTATTTCTCATTATTTATCATATCTTACTATTCTTTTATATCCATTATCATATTTCCCATATTTATCATATCTTATCACTTTTTCATATTCATCCTCATAATTCTCCTATATACCATATTATTTTTAATTCGATGTTCGCCGTCAGGAGAAAACTAGAAGACAAAGAGAGAGTATGATGCCTACGATGTGACTTGACAGAGGTAAGTCACAAATAAGATCAAATTGAAATGGTCTGACAGGAGAAGAAACGATAAAAAATGCGGAAAGTTGGAAAGTTACCAACAAAACTGTTTTCAGTACTTCGATATCGTCTTCATCTGGAGAAGTGTTCTGTTCAAATGCCACTAAATACTGCTATTTAGCCTACTGATTAGTACTACCAGAAGAGAACGCTTTACTGATGACAGATGTGTACTAGCTGTTGTTGTTTGGTAGAAAAGCATTCCAGTCATTTGATTGAAGTAATCAAGAGGGAAAAGCTATTGAGACTAATCACTCCGGCAAAGTAATGATTAACTGGTCGTTAAAAATTTAAAACTTAACCTAACAATTACAATCAATCAGAGAAGAAAGTTATAAATAGCTATAAAACATCCTAACCTTAATCGTCTTAATACCTTAAGCGTAGTACGAGTATATGCACATTTTCGTTTAGTCATTTCACACTAACAGTTCTTATACTGACACTGCGTATTACCAGTAAAGTTATTAAAGTAAAATTAATATTGATATACTAATGAAACTTCAGTACAGTGTGAAGTGTAGTTGACTTATTTAATTGTTTAGTCAATGAAACTGACGTCTGTCCTGGTTCATACGACTGACAATCCACGCGATGAAATTTTACTCTTCAAGAATTTCCCTTGATATAGGCATGTAATAATATTTAGAGGCTGCTGTCAATCCTATGTTGAAGGTTTCATAGGGTAGACTTTATTTTTTGAGTATCCTCAGAAACGAATGGACTAGTTATATTTGAGGTCTGGTGAACGTGGAGGTTATTCCACGAAACTCCACAGTTCGGTTTGGGAATATTTCCACCAGACACCGCGGTGGTAGTGTGAGGTTTCTTGTTGCTATGACAGTATGAGGTGCCTCGTTGTAATGGTAATATGGGGACTCTTGTGATGGCAGTATGGAGTTCTTGTCGCGATTGCATTGAGTGTTATCTAGCCGGGATGTCTCGTCGAAAAGGTGGAATGATGGGTCTCATTTTAATGGAGGTGTGCAGTGTTTCTCGACGGGACGAAAGAGTGGAGAGTCTCGTCGCGGTAGAAACCGCAACAAAGTGTAATTATTGGTTAATTAACATTATGGTCTACCACAACATATGTATTCTCAGGCTTCTAATAAGTTATTACCTGAAATACAAAAGTCTCCACCATTCAAAGACCGTCATCTCTAGCTGAATTGAGAGCAGTCATGACTGAATGCAAATTCTTTCATCATTTCTGCAATTCCACTGGTCGATGTTTCCAGCAGTATATGGACCATAACGGACGTCGCTTAGAAAACAGGTGGTGACAAAACAATGAAATGAAATTTGTAAATACCTTCCTTTTAAAAAAATGTAACAAACACCTAATTTACAATAACTTAAATTGTATAAGTTTTTTTTGACGTTCGTTAAACTAATTTTTGACCCAATTTTACTTCACGCTGCACTATATGTAATTCAATCAGTATATAGTAATTTTTGTAAGTTCATTGTAATGAGGTTTGTACATAGTTAAATATTTTATAAATTATACATTTATAGTGAACACCAAGTTTCTAATCATGTAAAGTGTGTATACATTTGTTTGGAACAAATGTAGAATATCAGCAATCACTAACATGTGAACCTGTAAACAAAGAGCAAATTGTAAACAATTGCATTTATAGTATGTAACTTGTGTGTGTAAAGTTTTCTCAATATAAACAAACGCAAAATAACTATAGATTCTTCAATTATATAGTACCGCTATTTGATAGCATAAGTTAATAATTAATTCGTCAGCGTTATTTGCGTTATAGCTTATGAGTTTCATTCTTTTGTTAACATTTCGTTTAAATAACGATGACTGGCCAGATATATGGCTTTTGCTGTGACATGCATGTAATTAAGTATTAAGAAAAGTCATTGCTTGCATAGAAGGTGACTGGCAAAAGAAGATGGACGCCCCTCATGTCGGCTACGTTATTAGTTCATCTCTATGCCTGAATAACTTTTTTTGTTAACACTCTCTAATTGATCTCTAGGTGTTCATAATTGTGTATTTCTTCCGTTATTTCTTTTAGGCTATCTGCATCACGGGTGATTATTGGTATATCGCAGGACATTAAAAACATTAGCATCAACCTATAATTCATCCCGTCCCTGATTGATGTATGGTACAAGACAGCCAGTCGAATGAAATGTGATTTTTTTTATACGTAGGTCAATGCGCAAAAGCAAAAATAACGCAAAGTGCATTAAATCTAATAAGCTAGTTATTAAGTTGCCTCTTACTATTTACTTTTAATTTTTTCTTTTAAAATTAAAAAAGGGTATTATAAAAACGAGTTACTCACTGGATGGGGTAGAAGGAAAAAAAGAATCACTTTTATATGAAATAATAACGTATCACTTTTATATATATATATATATATATATATATCATAATAAACTATATGAATTCTCGAATATTTCTAAATAATTACAGTGGGTTAATCATTGCGACTTATTCATAAGTAGCTCAGATGCAGAAATGTGTAAGCACCTCTGATCTACATCAATCATTGTAGTATAGAGTTGAAAATGTTACTTTTTAATCAACTGAAAGTATACTTTTATAGTTGTTGATGGTTGCTGCGGAATGTTTTCGACTAAATCGTGTCGACGATAGTGTGCTGCTTACAGAGCGATTGCCTAAACGCCAGTGGATTCGGCAGTAGTGGTGACATTCGAAATGTTTTCTTTCTTCAAGCAAGCGTGATAGGTCGGTTCCTTCAAGATCATTATTCTCTAAATAGCGGCTTGTTTACAGCTCTCTCTACCAACACTACCGTCAATCAGCATTGTCAAATTACCTATTTTTTAAATTCTATTCTATAAAAAGAGGTCTCTTATAATATCTTTGCATCTATGTGAATTCTAATAGTAATTAGAAAAAACCTTTGATTTTATTTTCAGTTCATATCGTGCTCAATAAAATACATTGAAAACACAAGCATGGAAGTCAGTGCTCTTTAAGCCACAGTGAAGTTATGTAGTATTATGAAAATGGAATCGGGTTTCTATTAGATTTCATAAATAGTAAATTATATTATCTAGAGCACTTCAGTGGTGTTCTTGAATGATAATGCAATGATATGATACGCTTGTGACAACACTGAATTCACTTGGTACTATTTCAATAACTCTAAATCACTTGGTACTATTTGAATCTCATGGAAGTCATTTGGTATTATTTGACTAACACGGTAGTCACTTTGTACTATTTGAATCACACTGAAGTATATTTTTTTGTGAAGTTGTGTTTTTGTCAATATTTTTTGGGAATGAAGTGGGTAGCTTTCACTAATTAAAATAGTTCCTGTCACAAAAACGTTAAAACCTATCGGATTAAATTCAGCTTTCAAAGACATCGGTAAGTAAGGTATACTACTGATCAGACGCCACTCTGCTAAGAGGATAATTAGGTGTTTAATTTAATTCTACAAATAATATATATATACAAAATATATATATATTTGTGTATATATATGATCAAACCACAATAAGAAATAGGAAAACAAGACTAAGATCTTTCAACCGTAACAAGCGGTCTTCGTCAGAGTCAAAAACCCAACTGACTGATCAGTTGGGTTTTTGACTCTGACGAAGACCGCTTGTTACGGTTGAAAGATCTTAGTCTTGTTTTCCTATTTCTTATTGTGGTTTGATCATTGATTGTTGTTTCACGTGTTTATGTGAAATCTTTTTATTGTGTATATATGTATACAAAAATGAAGTTTATCGGGACTCAGTCAGTTCTTTAGTTTCAAATTAAACTCTCATTGCCAACGTTTCAGTCTTTATTGAAAACCTTTTTCATAGGCAGAAGTATAAATTTTGAAACAGAAAAACTAAGTATTACATTACAAATTATTTTACAAAGTAAAATAGTATGTGGATTTTAACAACTGTAGTTTGAATATATATATATATATTGTTTTCTATGACATGTCCAGGGAAAGGAATACCGCACGCATGGACCTACAAACTCTACTCTTCTATTGGTCACCATTTTAACGAATCATATATATATATATTATGTGTTTATATATTATATTATGTGTTTAATATTAATAATATATATAATATTATATTAATAATATATAATATTTGCTTGATAAACGGAAAGACGATCCAAACTGCCGTTGCGTCTACAATGTGCTTGGTCTCCCTTTCTCTTTTCTCCTGAAGACGGATTAACCGAAAATTTGAGTCTGTAAGTGTGTTTCTTTTACTTTCTGTGCTACCTATCTTCAATTTTGAACTGTTATATATATATTTGTGAAGATGAATTAAATTTAAGAACTTCATCTCTGCAGTTTTCATGTATTTTGTTTTTTCATATTAAATTCAAATCGTAATCATTTTGAACGTTTATTTAAATCTAGTTTCTGTTACCTCAGTACAGCCTGTTGTAATATACCATGCCTGTAAAATTACTATACAATCCTTGTAGACAACAGTTGTTGTCTTTTCACAATATCGGGAAAAGTGTGATTTCTCTTGGTCCTTATGTGCTCGTTCAACGTTATAAAGTAAAACTGACAAATCTATTTATAGCTATAATAGAAAAAAAAATACTCACATTTACTCTCTCGTAACTTTTTAATTAATATTTTATGTTATCTTTTTTTCCTTCCTGTTGTCTTTTCCCTTTTAAATGACGTCATTCACTTTCCTTGCTCAGTTATTGGCTATATATGTAAGGTGTATAATTCTTTTGGAATTGATACACAATGAAGGTGTTTTAGTGCATTTTTAAGATGTCGATTGGCTTGATAGCTGTTTGAGAGGTGCAAATGTTTATGTTTTAACAATGAAGGCTTTCTAATTCTATTCCCCCCTATGCAAATAGCCCTAAAACCCGCGTTCCCTTCCATTGCCCTTTCTTTGCCTACCATGACAACCTTTATAGGTCGGGTCTCCCTCCCCTCTTCCCAACCATCTTTGAATTTAAAATTAAAATTTATTTTAATTTAATTTCTTCCAGGGAATAGTATCTGTGTTTGTTCAAATCTGATCGTAAATCGAGATGCTAATTCTGACCCTTAACGCTTTTATAACATGTAAATGATATTTTATTGTAATCGGAGGACCGGCTATATTTCCTTGATTTCTTTTGATATTAACTTCAAGAGGCAAGTTCTTATACAATATAGGAAATTTTTTAAGCACCGTAAACTATACGTGTGAGTAGGTTTATACAAAGTTAGTATTATTTGCGCTTTTAATAGTGCTTTCTATTGTTTTTAATAACGACCCGATGGTGGAGATAAACTATTGTTGTGTCATGTAGATGCAGGGATTTAATGGTGATTCTATAGTTGTCAATTTAAATATTAAAATACACTCTACTGATTAAAACATTTCCTTTTTTTTTATCTTATTATGACTTTTAGCTTTTTTTTTTATCGTTCAGGCAAGGTTAGGTTAGGTTACAGTGGCAGTCTCATAGGCCGAACATTGGCTGTTTGTGATATCACCCAATAATTCTACAGTGGGATTTCTAAGTATGACCTAACTCAAGTGCATTTTGAAAAGGCATCATTAAGGGGTACCTGACATCATACAGGGTCAGACATTTTTTAACGCAGACATGGGGGAACGTAAGACCGAATTTGGGCTTTTGAACCATGAAATCCGGCCTTCCGTGGATTGTTGAGAAAAATGTTTCAAAATATAAAGAATTAAAAATTTGGTAATAAAGACAAAAAAATCTGTCTTTAAGAAGACTATTCGTCAATTATTACTTGAAAAAGTCAAAGCTTTTAGAAAGTCATTTTCCTGAGTTAAGAAAGGTAATAAACTAGGCCAATGAGGACACTGCTGAATTTTTTGGAAGATGCAAAACAGTATTAGATGCATTGATCGAGTAATATAATGATCGATTCAAGGAGTTTACAATATAACTGTTATATAAGAATTGGCTTATCCATTCGTAGTGGTCTTTTGGGGAAGTGGACGGACTTTATATTGCCTTTACTCTAAGCAAGGTCCCCCCCCCCCCCCATCCCTTGCTTAACGTCTTCTCCAAACATATGATACATAAGAAGCTCTACATACATAAGAAGCTCTACCGTGTAGTAATGTGCGCGGCACACATGATGTCCTCTCACTATGAAGTAGAACACTCGGTTTATAGGACAAGCCAGCTCTCACAGTGTAGTCGTGCACTGTGACATTTAATAATTCCTTAGAATGTAATAGTGCGTATGTAAAACGACAATCTCTCAAAGCACTAAGTGTTCTGTAACGCACCGTGCAATCTTTCACAGCTTTGCTGATCATCATAACACCTGTGGTAGTGTACGTGGTACACGTGATAAACTTTCACAGATTAGTTGTGTCCCGCTGCACACCTAAGAAACTCTCGTAGTTTAGTAGGTGTACTTTCTCATAGTCTATCAATTTTAATGGATATTCAGTCTGTAAAGTTAATTTTGTGTTATCACAAGTTAGTCTGTAATTGTTATAGTTGAGCATATTACATTTGTGCGTAAAAGAGAAGGAACTGTTCTTTAGAACCAAAAGCGAGAGTTGGACCTCTTTCATACGAGATGAGAAGACAGTTCACTGTTTGGAGATTTTGTTACTTTGTCAGTCGGCAGCTTAATGTATCGATTCTAGAGTGCTAGCTTTTTTTTTATTTATCTAACAGAGGATTTCTCTTGCTGATTAATGAAGAAAATGGTACACAGCTTGAGAAGAAGTGAAATCATTGTAAAAAAAAATAAAGCATCACCAACACGTATAATAGGCTTTCACTGTAATGAAATGCTCCCTGGTGGACAATTTTTAATAAATGACGGACACAAATTTCGTAATACAGATTTCCAGTGAGATGGCATTAATTCATTCAAAGGCAGGCCCAAGTTGTATGTCATTAAAAAGTTGAAAGTCGAGAATCCAATCCAAAATACTTTCAGAAGTTGTCGTTAAAAAGGACTTCCTTTCCAAAACATCGTCGTCTCTGCTTGCTAATTTTCACACCATCTTTAATCTGCCAGGTATGATTTCAATACCAATCATATTTGGATATTATTAAATTCCCCTTAGGAGATAATCTTCTATATATTATGCTAAAAAACAATTTCTCATTTATTTTTTCTTCTAGCATGAGTTATTAATGATTGGTTTCGCTGTTTTTTTTTTATGTAAATTGTATTTATTGAGTTATTTAGTGCTTTGAATGTTATCTTGATTACGCGTTAAGCCGGCTGAGGTCACTTGAGTTTGGTAACGCAGGTAATTACTGCGTGATTGTCACGAGTGATCTGTGAACCCACTACCCTCAGGCAGGTCTCAAAATAATCAGGTATCTGCGAGAGCAGGCCTGCTCTCTACAATGTGCCTTTCCATTTGCATATTTACAATAACCGATTCTTCCGTCTATCACCTCACCCACTCATTTTAACATCCTTAATCGCGCGCATAATTGATTTCTTCGCTACATTCCTGTTTAGCCTTTTAAATGACCTTGTAGACTATCTAAAAAAAAAAACACTAAAATCATTTCGTATAGCGATCCAAACACAGTATTAACTTTGTTCACTACTAAAGTTTAAATATCAAGAATGTTTGTTTCATTAGCACTGAAATTAGTTTAACGGAGACCAATCTTCTGATATGTTTTATTCGAACAGTTGATCTTATCAGCAAAGTAAGCAAGCCTTTTTTAGTTGCTTCGTCATTGGCAAAAACATAACTTGACTTTCTTATGACTCACTGATATGGAAAGAATTTAAATCTGACGTGTATACTCCCTTTATAGAAAGTAGTTCAGTCGACTTCAACACAGAAATTGTTTAAGTCTTGAATGATTATATATCATTAACCCCATTTCTGTAACGCATTGAAATCATTGCTTAATAACATCACCAAACTTGAATTCACCAGTGCTGGTCAAAACGAAAATGATCAAAAGTAACACACAACAAAGAGCACAGATCAAACACACATCACAGTAATCAAAATATTGCAAAGTGAGTTTAATATGTGACGTTCTCTTTTTTTTTTTATTATCAGTTTTACAAACATAAACTTATCAGTTACTGCTGTCATAAAAATAAACAAAATTAAAATAAAATGTTCTAGCCCATTCATAGTAAAGATGACTCTGTTGTTTTGCACCAGATTGTTGTTAAGTTTTAACAACTTAACGATGTCTTTATTTTTTTGCACTTTTAGCACTTTAAGACATGAATTTTTTTCCTTTTCCATTAAATACTTATATTTAAAAAAATGGCTGTTTGTCTATTCGCTTAGATCGCAGATCTGTGCTAGTAACTGACAGGTTTATATTTCTAAACAAGTTTAAATATTTTAAAAGTGAAGTTGACGTGTCGATATACAGAAATAAAAATTTTGGAGAACTGATTTATCTTGTCCCAAACTTATGGAAGCCAGAGGTAAGGAAATTTGAAAAATTAATTCGAAAATGTGTCAAAATTGAAATAAGCATAGGTTTTAATAGAACATATATATATATATATATTGGTATAAATAGGCAGCAGATCCTCTTTTAAACAAGTATCATTAAAATTAACCGCAGTCTCGGCATTCACGATCTTAAGACTGAGAGATTCGATCCTACGAACTAACCTCCTGCTAACAGGGTTCAACTGGAAAAGGAGTTGGCTAAGTGACATATTAAATTAAAATCGATGACTCATGCTTAGTCATTGCTATAAATAGATTAAAAGGATAGTACAGGTTAATATAAAGAGAAGGTCAAAGGTCAATACTGAACATGAAACAAGCGGTTAGAATAAAAGAGTTGAAAGGTCAACGGTATAACTGGACTAATAGAGAATAAATAGATTAAGAAAATTAATAATAATAATAATAATAAACATAATGTTAATAATAATTAATAATAATAATTAAAACTAATAGTAAACTAGAAAAGATATATTAAATAAAGAGTTGAAAGAGAGTAAGAATTAATGGGGAAGGTATAATTGGTTAGAAAATAAAGAAAAGAATAATAATAATCAATATAAGAAAAGAAAACGTATTGATTGCGCATATATAAAAAGATTTCACATAAACACGTGAAATAACAATCAATGATCAAACCACAATATGAAATGGGAAAACAAGACTAAGATCTTTCAACCGTAACAAGCGGTCTTCGTCAGAGTCAAAAATCAGACTGAAACACGTAATATATAGTTGGGGTTGGCTTCTCAACACCAGTACTTTGTACTTCTTCGACGGATGTCGAAATATTTAAGTGAGGTGTTCTCTGTTCTTGCCTATCTGTTAATATATATATATATATATATATATATATATATATACTTTTTCGTTGGAAATACGATCCAAAACGGGTTCTAGAAGATTAAAAAGAAAAACTAATAGCGTTTGAAGAAAACAAGAAAACAGTTAAGAACTCAAATATAACAGCACAAGAGGTTATAGTGTTTGATGCACTTCACGCACTAAAACACTTTTTCGTTGGGAATACGATCCAAAACGGTAAGATCCTTAGAGACTGTAAGTGTGTTCTTTTGATTTCTCTATGTTTCTTTGTCTATATTGAACTATATATGTATAAAAATATATATTATATGTGTACCGCTTATTAGTTTTGACGCCATTACATTGAATAACATTTGTAGTGAGTGATTTTCCTTTAACGGTATCATTTACTATAAAAGGGATCTTCTACTTGATTGTAAGTTGAGATATGTGATAGGAAGTGTGTAGAGAATATTTGTTTTATGGGGAAAGTACATACAGAGGTGGGTCGTCCAAGTGGTATGGGCGTTGCAGTGTTATCTGGATACAGGATGGTTGTGATGACAGCTGATGTTATCGTGATACAGGACAGTTGTGATGACAGCTGATGTTATCTGGTGCCATGCATTGCCTCATGCCACCTGACCATTACTCCAGTCCCTAGCAACACCTAATCAATTCTCTTATGAGTCAAATAATTGCTTTCCCCTTGTCAATTACTTTTTTATTTTTAGTATAGCTTTGTATTTATTTTGAGTATTTTATGTTATAAAAGTTATAGAATTTTTTATTAGCTCAGCCGTAAAATAATATTATCAAAATATTTCAATCATCATATAAATCTCCTGGCTAAGAATTTAAAAAAAAATTATCTTGTCGGGAAAAAAATAGTTCACTTTGTTGTGTTCTTTATGATGGATAATTTATTAAGAGGACTTAGTTTCTTGTACATTAATAACATATTTTAGTATTAATTGTATACACTATACCCTTAATAAACTTTATTTGTTATTTTATATAGTCATAGTTTTTATGTATTATTTCTATTTAAAAAGTTATTTTTTGGAGTTTATAAATCACATAAGTAAATTGTAATTAATATTACATAATTAGTGGTATATCAGACATGTTTCAACCTTCTTCAGGCAACAAACAGATACAGCTTATATTTTTAGGAAAAATAGATGAGTTTGTTGACACTGATGATTGAAATATAGTACTAATTTGATTCGTTCTTTAACCCTGATGATAATAGTGGTGCGTCTTTTTTCTAGAGTCGGTTGCCCTGCTAAGGCTGTCAGTACGATTCTCTCTGAATATCTTTTGAGTACATTATTATCGCTTGTATGCGGAAGATGGCTAAAGGAAAGGGTCAAAGATATCGCCAATTTTATTATCTTGTTGGGAAACTGACGTCTTGTTCTCTAACCCTTGTGGCTAAGCAACCATAACTCTATTGTCTGTTTGGTGTTGAGTTGTATGAGCTGCAAAGGCTATTAAATCAAATGGGCTTTTTAATGGCCTGGGAGTGATAGTTTTATAGCCTCTCTGCTAGATCTATGAAAACATTTCGGGTCGGAGCGCACCAAGAGCTGTGATCACCCATTGTTGTGGCAGTATGCAAACCCAACATCTTCATGTTATACTCCAGAGGAAGTAGTCTTTTTTATTTTCATTAATTACACTCGAACCTCGAGTAGCCATACTTTCAAGTTTTCGTGCTTTTTTTTTTCTTCGAAATAGCACAAATTATCACCCAGATAATAGGGAATTCACAATGAGGGCAGAGTGGGACCGAATACCCTAGGCTACTACAATTTCGTTATCTTAAGCAAACTGTACCTTTATTATGCATAAACAATTATATTATTACTTATTTCAATGTATAATAAACATGAACTAACTGTATACACCTGTATTTGATGATCGTGATTTAAAGCAGGTGTGGCCTAGCTATCCTCCCTTCTTATGTGCCTACGATACTCCAATTTCATTCAATCTTTTTAAATCTGCCATTACAGTATTCAGCCGGTCTAACCATACTCAAATCTATTGAGGATAGGCTATGGTACGTCTTGGCAGGCCGTCAACAGTTAGGCAAGACTTTTTTATTGTCCATTATAAAGTTTATTATGTATTAATAATAGAGTTAATTTAAATTACAAGTTATTTGCTATAAAGTAAATGAAATTGAGATATCATAGAACTTCTAGAAAGTTTTAGTAAGGTTATGTATATGACACGTCTTGGCATACTGTCAACCACTTAGCCTACCACTTACTAGTGTTACCAATTTCCAAACTTTTCTGTTTCCAGACCTGTCTGGAACTCTATTAGTAAGGAAATTCGAGGGTGAGTTTTCAAAAACTGGTCCTCATTGTCTTTGAAAGATTACTAAAGTTGATAAAACCTTGTTAACACTGTGTGAAGGTCTCTTATTAGGTCTTCATGCGGGTGGCAAGAGAGCCTACTTCCGCACTTTTTTTAAAACCTAAAACGGCTTCTAGAAACAAGAATCGATATTACTAACTACAATCATTTCCTTGTTTGCCGGTATCATCAAACTAAATCCTCATATGACTTTGTTTGATGATATCGTTCATCAGAAGAACACTTATGCCTTAAAAAGCCTTTTACTTGACTTGTCGTGTTTCTTTGTTACGTCTTGTAAAATAATAATTATTATTTGAAAATTGTTTGTGTCATTTATAATAATAACTGTTTCATCTTATATGAGTACGGTATAAATGTTTTTATTTCGAAGACGTACACCATACATATCGAGCGAGATCTTACATCCCCTAGTTATTAGCACAGACAGTCTAGGCTTTTTATACTTACTTAACTTTAGTAACTTTTAAAAAATAAATTTACTTTAAATAAAAATTGTAAATTATATGTGTTCAATTATAAATAAGTTAAAAAACATCTTGTGTAGTCCCAGCACAAGAAAGTTTGATGAAAAATAACAACACGTTTCGAAATGTTTGGTGTTCTTCTTCAGGTTATATCTGCTTTGGCCGGTCGAAATAGACAAATTTTCCATGAACGATATAAAGATTGCGAATGACCTGCACTCAGCCGCTTTAGAACTACCCTCTAAACTATAAATTGTATACTCGTAGTATAGCATTTGTAGTTCACCCTTAGAACAACAAATCTTATGTTGAAGGTTTCTTAATGATGTTGTAAGTGGCAAAAAAAGGAGTGTTTTATTAAAGAGAAATGTCAGTTTTCCCATACAAGAGCTCATACAATACAGCTACTTTTGCTTAGAAAATGATTCCAGAAACATACGAGTATTCGAATCTGTTTTTCTAAACTGCTGGATTTCCAGACTGCTACTTCTACGTACTGGTAGGTACGTAAGTAGGTGAGGTTACTCACAGGTTACCTCTCGTAGAGACTAGTGTGTTAGTCACACAGACGCGTTAAATAACTTCAGTTAAACATTTTCAACCCACCCTTTTTATGGGGATGGGTGGTCAACCATCGTGAAGCCAAAACCAAACTTCAAGAGAATACCTTAATACATTCTGTCCTGTATCTTATATTTTAAGCCAGTGTAGTTCTTTGCTTGCCGGCACTATAAAGACTTTACAGAGATGTGATTGTGTTTATCAGGAGGTTTATCATGCTTAGGTTATGTTGCTCTCATCGCTTGCTTTCTTTGTATTCTATTTATAACTCCAACCAAAACTTTATAAACTGTAAGCTATAAAAAACCATATTTCAGCTGATAATCATGCTTCATAAAATAGTTGGAATTTACCTATTCCAATATATTTACTGTGGATCGCTCTCAACTAAACTGGATGTCAAATATCAAATGAGCCACACTTACCACCCTCTAGAATATCACTAAAGATGAAAGCCTATTAGTGTCAGCATTGGCAAACATATGACAAACAGTCTAACTGTGCCACTGGTGAAACCGTGTTTTGTAATCCAATTGTGTTTTTAAAAGCACGTTGCCACTGTGCTAAGCTGATGCCCTCATAGTATAATAGTAAAGAATCTCACGGCATTGATATTTTGTTGAGTCGACTCATAATGCCGTAGACATTTTGTGTATAATTGCTGTAATAAAAACAGTTTTACGACAATTAAATAATATAACTGTTTTTATTAGAGCAATTAAACACAAAATGTCTACGGCATTATGAGTCAACTCAACAAAATATCAATGGCGTGAGGTTCTTTACTATTATACTATGAGAGAACCAGCTTACCACTGTGGCAATGTGCTCGCCGCTAGACTGGTAGGTCCGGGGTTCAACACCCACTCTGACTCTCGATTTATTCATGTGAGAGGTGAAAAAAGTCCATCCCACAGGGAGGACTTTAAGCCGCTGGTACGATACTAGGTACTGTTTTAAAATCCCTACTTTAAATACGTATTAGTTAAGTAAAATTAAGGACACCCAATGTAGAATCAATTGTTATAGCTTGCCTATTACTAAAATGGGTGCCAAATAATAAATGAGCCACACTTTTAGCAGAGTTAAAGGTGTAAGTCTTATTAGCATGGGTGTTATAATATAAAAAAAATGTTATACTACGAAATGTTTTATTATGCAGAATACCTCATTTACAGTACTTCTAGATGTCAGCTAATTTAATTAATCCTATGAGTGTAATAATTTATAACGGAATCAGATTAGATGAATTATGAGAACTTTTTAGCCTTATTAATTTAGAGAGAAAGTTGACAAATTGAGTATCAATTGTGGAGGATTTTTCTTCTGTCCCGTATTAGCATAAAAGTGTTCAAGGATTTTAAAGCTTTTGTAGGCTGAAGCTAGAGTTATCTAGCGTATAGTTTACATTCAAAAAAGAAGAAACTATCATCTAGAGGAATAGAATTTACGTTTGTAACACTTTCTCTCTCTGTAATGATAACATCAGGCCGGCTAAGTAGAAATAAAAAAAGAAAAAAAAAAGTTCATTGGATTGGAATTAGCTTTCTCTAGCTTCCCAGCCGGGTTTGATTAAAAAGATAACCTCACAATTATGAAAAGTTCTTTTAACTGATCATTGTTTTAGAAGATTAATGGCAGGTGGGTACAATTTTAACAGCCGGCAGTGCTTTCAATTGAGTAATTTGTTGAGGTTACATTCCTCTGGATGGTATAAAATCCTACAAACAATAAATATTGCATTCTGCGAATTCACGGCTATAAATTACAATGAAAAGGTTTAATTACATACTTGCTATTGGGTCGTAAATTCAGAATTAAATTGTGCTCCAAGCTTGATTTCAAAATTATAGTTGTTTTTTTGTTTTATGTTTATACAGTGCAAGACCTTTGCAACTACTTAAACCATATGTTTCAAAATCAAGTTATCTCCGTCACGTTTAAACAAAATATCCAGAGTTCTTAACTTGATTTTTGCTTAATCATCGTTCTTTTTTATATATTCTATTATTGATTTAATTTTTTTGCATGATCCAAACATTTTGACAATTTTTATGCCAAAGTGTATTTACAACAGAATACACTTTTTGAGATGCCTTTAGTCCAATAAAATAAGATTTGCACATGTACGTTTCACATGTATGAAGATATCTCAAAAGGGAAAAGAAACACAGCAGCAAGCTTGATACCAAAATTTCACATTTGTTTAGTGGTATGAAAAACAAATTTGTTTTTCTTTTTTGGTTTGCTAATAATTAATAATCTATCTAAAAAATTTCATTAAAATTGCTTGAATATGGCTTTTAAGTTGATATTTAACATAACAAAATTTCACCTTTTCCTGCACTTACACCCGTTTCCAAGAAATACGTTTCTTGGATCCCATTCTTCTCAACCTACACTAGATGGTTTGAGAAGAGATGGTTAGATCTTTGTTTTCAGTTGGGATTTGACTCTAACGAAGACAGCTTATTACAAGGATCTTAGTTTTTTTCTCATTTATTATTGTGCTTTTGACGTTAATATTTAACATATACAGGATGCTATCAATGATTAAACCACAATATGAAATTGGGGGGGGGGGGGGGGAAGACAAAAGAAGACTGGTTTGAACATTGCTTGTTATTTCACGTGTTTATGTGAAATCTTGTATATAGGATGCTGTGTAAACAGAAATTGTCTTTCAAAGTCAAAAGTATAAAATACTTTTTGGGTTGTGATGAACTTGTAAAAGATTTTTGTTTATATTGTTAATCGAAATATAAGTATTTATATTAATTAGATACAAATTGTTGTAATTTCCTGATACAACAAAGAAACAATTCAATGCTAAAGCATTCTTAGGGCCTGTAAAGTTCCCCTCTGTGTGAATTGATTAAGAATCTGACGAGGACCGCTAATTCACACAGGCACATTATCCCACTTAGTTTCAGCTGAACTTCTTCTGTTGATTCATGTTAGCACGAAAATCAATCTTATGGCACGAAGGCATCTCTATGAAATTATAATTCTTCTGCTTCATTTTCAACAAGATTATATTTGAAAAATGCTTAACGGAATATATATATTTTGTAAAAATTATAACAGACTATTTTTAAAATTCTTAAAATAAATAAAAATTTTAAATTATTTTTAAAATTTAAGTTGAATCAGAAAAAGAACAATTGTTTGGAAAGAATTTTTTTCTTATGTTAGTCGTAAAGCTCTTCAGCCATTTGACGTCTTACTGCCCACTATAAAACGGACTTCCTCCGATTTATGTCTTCGTGTCTGGAAAGTAATGAATAGCGAAAACAACAATAGTATGACCATCGTTCACTAGCGCAAGCCCTAACAAATCCGCTACCGCTTATAATGCTGCCGTCTCACACCAGTTTTTTGTAAGATTGATTCTACATTGGGAGTCATAAATTTAGCCCTACAAAAGTGTATTTCGCGTACTGATCTTTAACGAGTACCTGACAGCGTACAGGCTCGGAACTGACGGCTTAACATCCTCTCCGAGGGAAGATGTGCTCAGATTTATTCCCTCCCCCCCCCCTCCCCCGGTTTTAATAAATTGAAGGCGAGAGTGGGTATTGAACCCCGGACCTCTCAGTCCAGAGACAAGCACATTACCACTCGGCTTACCTAGCCCCTTTATTGATCTATACTTTTATTACAGATTTTTTATAATTTATTAAAATACATATTCTTTTTTTTATTTTAAATGACTAAACTCGTAGGTATTAATGCACTGAATCTCATATTATGATCAAAGGTTTGGTTCTCATGAAGTGATGAGGGTGCCGCTGTGTGTGTTGACTGCTTTAAAGTCTATGTTTCTTTTTTTGACTTTGCCTATAGAAAGGTACAGTTTTCGTTTTCTTAAAAGCAATCGTAGATGGGGTGAGATGCTCCCTTATATAATAGCACTTGCTATTAAAACCTTTATAAAGCGTTCAATAAGTCAAACAACAAGCGGATTATTCTTCAAATCTGCTTTTAGACCCCGAGGAGGTACATCTAACTGAACTCCAAGCCACTTGAACTAAATATTCTAGCTGGGATCGCAGATACTTCAAAAGCCTCCCTTTACGGACGTAAATCAGCTTCTTCAGTCATTTGATTCAAGAATGCATAATGCATAAGCAATAAGAAATGAATATGGTTATATTAATAATATCATATTGTATGAATGGGAGGGGGGGGGGGCTGATTGAAGGAGATAGTGAAGTTCCTCTAGTTCAGCTGCCGATCTTTATTTCTGTCTAGAGCCTAATCTTTCCATAAATCATTTTTAAAATCATCAATTTCTAGAATATGTTATCATTTACGTTATTTTATAGAAATTTAAGAATCTAATTCTGCCTCTGTGATAAGAAGGTATGAGCCGTGAATAAAAAGTCATAATCTAGGCTATTCAACTTGTTTTTCTAATTGTGCAATATGTTAGTGTCTTCTATAAATAAACGTGCTGTTTTCCTTTTGCTGTAAGAAGTGTTCGTATAGCCTAGTTTTCACTTTGTCTCGCAGGTCTGAGAAAGTAAGCATGACTAAGTACCCGGCCTTTGTGTGAAGGTAGCATGTAGAAGACAAATAGATACCAGTACGGGTGACATTTTGTTTTCTAGCTGCAGGTATCAGCTGTCTTAAACATGGGTTATCAGCATCATCAGAAAGTCGTCCTGGATCCATGCTTCTGAACAATAAATGCCCCCCCCCCTCCTCGACTCGTGTGGAAGTAATTTTGAACAATTTTTTTTTTTCTTTCTGTAACTCGACTGCCTCTCTAAGATATGATGAAGAGAAAGCCCTCAAGCCTCATTAGGCATTCAACAAGAGGTGCTCCTTTATCCGTTGAATCAAGCACATATCGAATAAACAAAGAGTCGTGTGGCAGTCGGACGGAATATCTTGAGGGAGAGTGTGACGGTGCGGACTGCTCCTAGTACTCGAATGATCTTCGTGACCCTTGTGCAGTCTATTGAAACACTACTTCACTCATCTAAGCCACCATCATGCCAACCTGTTTTGGTTCATTCTTTAATGAGCTTTCAACGCCTGCAAACATACATTCATTATGACCCTATAAACAGTTTTGAAGTAACTGTATATATACATGGCTTATGAGCTGGAAGGGACTAATGTGTGACACCAATTCATTTGATCTCGTTTCCGAACTATTTCGTTAGGTCAAAAGGTAACAATAAGCTGACTTAACCAAATTAACTCTTCACAATTGAAAATATGTTGTTAATTAAATTATGGCTGCGACCCGTAGTACAACAGCATGTTTGATGATCGTGCTGTTGGACTTCACTGTCCTGCCTCTCAGTAGAATACGTCGCCTCCTAATGACGACAATTATCAAAATATGGAAGTGATTTATGTCTATTGTCTGCAACAGTTTGGATGAAACCAATAGAACGTTAGCCATTGTAGAAGCTGCTATAAAATGTTATAATATATATATATATATATATATATATATATATATATATATATATATATATAAACAGTTCAAAATTGAGGGTAGGTAGTACATAAAGTAAAGAAACACACTTACAAACTCAAATTTTCGGGCAATCCGACTTCAGGAGAAAAGGACACCAAGCACGTTGTAGACACAACGGTTAGTAATATATATATTTATAATTTATTTTATTTTTGGCACAATTCTTGCTTTTCATTTCTACTAGTTTCTACTTGTATCTAATTTTGTTTGTTCTTCTTTTTTTCAATTATTTTAATTTCTTTTTTTTTTTTAGTTTATCATTTTGGTTTTAATAATCAAGATAGTTGTGACGAGAGGGTAGGTTCCGTTTTTGTTTGAACTATTGTTATTTTTAACTCTTTACAAGTTAAAAATCGAATTTGTTATTTGAATACATATGTTTGTTTTTGTACAATATGTCCGAATAATGTAAAAAGGGCGTTTCGTGGCAAGGTGCTATATTACTTGATACGTTTCTTTTACCAACTTTGGACTTTTTTTTCCTTTATTATTTTGTTGGGTTTATTGATTGTACATGGAAAACTTTCTCTAATATGAACAAAAAGCAACAAATGATAAAGAATAGAATAAACACTTTGGATTGTCGACTTCCGAACGGTAGTGGTCATCAGAAGAAGAACACGAAAGAAATTGGGGAATGTGAATGTTTGGTAGTGTTGTTTTCTTTCTTCTTCAGTGTTATTTATATGCATAAAACAGAGGGAGATGAATTTATGATCCAATAATAACATATTGCAATGATCATAGCAGTCCGAAAGCCAGGACCTACAAATATTATTAACTACAGGAGCTATTTGAGGTCCTCGTTGAAACGACCAAGCGTCACGATTCCATTATTTTAAAGGGAAATTGGAGATGCATTATTCGGGAAGCGTGAGCCACAAATATATATAGTGAAGCCTGAAGACCGTACACATAAAGCATACACTACTGCTTCGAAGAACGTTTCCTTTCTACTGTGCCTTTCGTACTGTTATGTACATAAACATAAATTCTCAAACCATTTTACAAAGTTTATGAAGCGAATTATGAGCCATCAATTTGACTTGCTAGCCTGTCTGATTGGGTAAAAAATTAAATATATATTCAGAGAATGGTCTAAGATCTATCGACCAAAATACTTTAATACCGGACTGAGTTTCAAACAGGTCGTTGGTGACCATGATCAAAGACATGAGTTGCTAATCATAATTATGTTTTTTTTATCAGTATAAACCACTAATATACCAGTCTGGGTATCATAGTAGATATTGAAAGTACTGATATTCAACACAATTTCGTTTTAATGCAGGCTTTCGGTTTGTTAGTTTTTTCCTCATTCTTTTACTCCATCTTTAGCCACATCACTTTTAAAACCTGAATTTGTTCTTCAGTTTTAAGGACTTAAAATCTTTCAAAACTCGTTGAATATCTCACGTAGTATATAATATCTGCTTATCATTAACTGTTTCTCCCTCAGTGTCAACATTCATCAATTTCTGTCCTTTGATACTATCCGAAACAATAATTTTGGGAACTAAGATAGGGGTTCTCTAAATTTGTAATATTGCATATGCGGATAACAAAAATAAGATTCATGTAACTAACATATGTGATTGTAAAATTGGCATTAGAACCTTAGGAGTCAGATGTTGTACGTTATGGTGGTTTGCTTGCATTTTGTTTCGAAAATTTCTTCAACATAGGTCGTGATTTTTACACAATATATTTTTTGTTACAAAATATGTTACAGAATATATAACCATATATTCTGTACACACGCTGTCCTTGGAAGTCAACATAAAGCCTGTACGTGCGAATTATTTGTTAAAGTTCCTTACCCTATAAGACATTGGGTAGGATAAAATTTAAACACCCGCTGCAGAATTACCCAAGTAAGGCGGCTCCACGGTAAACAAAATGTGTGACAAGCTAAAAATAATCTACCATTTCGTAGAACAAAACTAAAGGTGAAAGGTTATATGAAATTAAGAGTGTTGTAGCAAACAAAAAGTATTGAAACATTCTTACAGTTATCAAAAATTATTATATTTTTTTTGAAAGCTCTTAAGAAATATCGTTATTAGTTCTACAACGATTTAAACGGATCAAATTTTTAAAAGACTTTTTTTTCTTTACCGTGGATAACTGTTCGGAGATGATGTTGAATTTTTTCCACAGCTGTTGCGATAGATAAGTTATGAAATACCTACATGGTTCGTAAACCCTTGCCCCCTTGTGGTCTGCAGATTGGCAGTGATTGTGTTGTCGGTGACCTCGGCAGGACAGTCTCGCCGTGACCCGGCCTCTCACGTGCGCCTTCGGCCATCTTCTCCCTGCCCAACTTCTTTAATCCCACCTTACTTTAAAGCTGTCTTCTTATTAACAAGTTGAGTGGTGGAGTCACTTCAGCTTTGACCAGCATTTTTACTTTGCTATAAGTAAAAAATTCTATCTCGAGTTTCTGAGAAATTATATTTTTGAAGTCCTCAAAGTCCTTTTTTGATGGTTTTTTCGACGTTGTCTGTGTGTTTGTGGGTTGTTGTGTATCCAAAAGTTTGTTACCACTCTACCCTACACAATCTTTGATCGATCAGCTTCATATTTTACACAAAAATGTATCTTACAGTATACTCCACACAATTTTTTTAAAAAAAATTCTAGAATTTATCCTTTTTATGCCGTTTTCAAGTTGTTTTGCTGATTCTCTTACTGATGGTTTAGGACTCCTAATATAGAATCAACTCGGACCTTGGTTCTTCCAAAACAATAAAATAAGTTTTAAACAACGCTGTCCACCTCAAGGGCACACTACTAAAGATGAAAACATTCAAGTGTGAGCATTGAAAATCATGTTCTAATAATGCGGGACAATCTTGTTATTGAAGAAAATGTGATATTAATAGTATTTCATAATTTATTGATGATATATTACCTATTACGATTCTGAGTTAAGTATGACTGAGTCAGTCTAGTAGCGATTCCAACCAACGAAAAATAATAAGAAAGTAGTAGTAAGTCCAGAGGCTGCTGCATATTTCAATTCAATATGTATAAATGTTTATGTATCTATATGTATGTGTGTGTATATATAACAAGATTTCACATAAACACGTGAAATAACATGATCAAACCACAATATGAAATGGGAAAACAAGACCTAAGATCTTTCAACCGTAACAAGCTGACTAGATAATACCATAACTGAAACACTGGATGCAGAAACATCATGGTAAAGGGTTGAGAGGAGTGGGAGGGAAGTGTAAACCCAAACATCCCTCTCTGGACTATTGTCCTTTCGTGCACTTTACACCCTTTTACAATACCACTTTTCCCTCCCACTCGTCTGAACCCCTCACCAAGTTTCTGCATCTAGTGTTTCAGGTGGGTTCTGACTCTGACGAAGACTGTTTGTTACGATTGAAAGATCTTAGTCTTTTTTTCCCATTTCATATTGTAATTATAATACTCCTAATATGGAGCCTTATACATATTAGGAGTGGAGAGTTGTTTTAGAAGGGAAGTGGTTCATGAATTCGGATTTCGTTTTTAAACCTTCCAACCTTGCAAACTTAGCCATTAACATCAAATAAAATTAGTTATTTAAAATGGTTTGCAAATGAACAGTCACCTTGAGGTCAAACTTTGACTTGTTATGTACTTTCAGAAGTACTGCATGTACTTCTGAAACAATTCTTCTAAAATCATCTGCGAGTCAACCCTTTTGATGTTGTCGATTCTTTAAAAAGAGTCATTTGGATGAATCTTTTCGAAATCGGCAAAATGAAAAAACATATTGAGACAGTTCGGTGAATAGGGAGTATAGGGAGTCCAAAAAAAGGACTCCAATCCACTTTGGATGTGAATTCCAAAGAAAAGGAAACAAAAAAAATCGTTATGTCAAGAATCGTTATGTCTAAGCATAACTTAGACATAAAAGTTATGCTTCATGGTTGCTAATCTTTTAAACTTACTTTATTACAAGGACAGTAGAGACAGTAGACAATAGAGTAGATATTTAATACAATCTTTAAATACAACTTGTTACATTCACTCCTACTGATTGTTCAGGTTAGCCAGAAAGTAGTATATAACTATTTGTTTTGTATGTACCTATTATAATTTGAGTGAACACTTTGTTCCAAATTGTAATAAGTCAAGGTTCTGTTGAGTAGGTCCATCACTTTTCACTGGTTTTGAAGCTCTCTTATCAATATTTGTTTTTCAGTATGTACCTGGAAGTAAAAGAGAAAAAAAATATTTCGAAATGACATAAACTTTTAAGTGAGAGAGAGAGTGAGTGAGAGAGAGGTATTTTATTTCTTTAGTTTCTTTAGCAACAACCTTTCTATTAAAAAAAATGTAAAAAAATAAGGAAATTAATTTTAATGGTTTAACTTGCTTTTAGTAAACTTTAAATGTGCTTATGATTTAAAAGTCTTTTTAAATTATATGTTCTTTTTTTATTCGCGCATGATAGCTGTATAAAATTTTCCCATTTGAAAGCAATTTTTGTGAAGTTTAACGGACTTAATAATTAGTTAATGTACTTTTGGAACTATTCTTCAGAAATGAGTGAATCAGTCGAAAAAGGTCTTTTGATGTCATTGACTTCTTTAAAAAGAGTTGTTTTGAATTGCTTCTTAAGTTTGAGAACAGGAGAAAACACATTGAGACAGTTTGGTCAGTAGAGAGGTTGTTATAGCACTATGGTGTTTGTTTTGGGCGGGAACTGGAGTTTTCTCAGATCACTTGTGAACAGGAGTGTTGGAATAGTGGTGTATCTACTAGTTTCTCTGTCATAATTCTGGCACACTGAGCTAAGTAACTACTACACCAACTTTGAGTGCCCATACGTAGAATGAAATAGACATTGATCATATTCCTTTTTTTGGCTCTAGCGTCACCTTATTGTCCTCCCTGACTTTGTTTTCCTGGAAGCTTACTTACTCCTCACCACTGGGGAATCTCCTAGGAAGTTTGTTCTGGTTTCTAGATGCTCAATTAATCATATCTTTAGACCTACTTTCTGGTTTCTAGATCTTAATTCAGCATAATTTTTATGATATATAAAAGCATGTAGAGAAATTCGAGTGCCTGCAGACCCATGTAACGGTTGTATACTACAATATACTTACTTCAAAGAACAAAATGTGTAGTTTGAATTCGAGTCGGAATTAGAAACTACTTTGTATTTTAAAACAATATTAACAATATTGTTTTTTTTTATTCGATACCAGTGTTGTGACTCCAATCATCATATTATTCTTCCTCATCCTTTATCCCATAAGTTGAATCGTAATTCCTGGAGAAACCCAACTGATAGCCTTCATTTTCATCAGTCTCTCTAGATTTTATCTATAATCAAAAAAAAAAAAAAACTATGAACCGAACTCGTTAATAAAATATTTCTGAACATTATAAATTAGAAAATTTCTAATAATGTAAAAACTTAGAAACCATATAATCGTGTTTCCTAGATAACTATAATAATTTTTGTGTTTCATTAATTTCTTTTCCTCGGGTTATTCTTCTGATGTAGTCTGGTGTTTTTTTTTCAAATAAGCCTTAATGAAATCGGCTGTTTCTAAAGAAAGGATGGATAATTTCATCTAAAAGAGAGTCCTCCCCTTACATAAGCGAGTCTAATCGCATCCACTAATAGCGTGATGGCAGTTTCGCAGTAAGTAACCGTCCACGACAAACGACCTACTTTTGTAATTCAGAGTTAGTTGAAATTTTTCCGCCTTTTTAATGTGCTTAGTTTACAAAGACCGGTCTGAGAATGGGTCTCTCAGCCACTCAAAACTCCCTTTAAAAATCGTAACTAAACTCTCTTGGGTCACTGTAATTTAACGACCTCTCGTTTCAAATTAGAATGGTTTGAACTCCAAAGTAATTACACACGTATCTCAGTGAACTTTAACCGCTGAAAAGATTCCACATACATAATTCAACTAGTTATTATCAGTTCTTATCAGGATTTAATGATTCGAACGCTTCTAATACGTTAAATAACTGGAAATGACTAGTTTATATTTGCAAATTTGTTAAATAAGGTCTCTTAACTAACTTTAAACTCTCACAATTTCCATATTTCTTAATTTATTTTTTGTGGTCAAGGGCCATGTTTAATACACCGGTTGAAACTAGTTCACTGAAGTTGAGAAACATTGAGCATGGTCAACATTTGGATGGTGGATACAATGTACCGTTTGTACCTTCAGTAAATTGCTTGCCCATGATTAATCGATTTTGGTTAAATAAACACCTTTATTTCGAATTTCGTTATAATGGCATACAGTAATACAGAAAGAAACACGATGAAAACAATACACTATGACTCACTTTCAATATTTCGATTCTGTTGATGGCCTTCGTCAGGAGAGAAAGTGATGTTGCAAATTCGATCAAAAATTGGGAATAAATGTTAAAAGGTAAACAGTGAACAGATACATAAACTAACAGTCATCAGAGAGCAGAGATTGCTCTTGGGGTACCCCTCGCTTCTACTGCTGACAGTTCAAATGAAAATTAGTAAGCAAGTACAACTAAGTAATCAACCACTTCAGAAAGATGGATTTGAGTTTAAAAGTTAAGAATATGGAGTACTTTCTTGAAAATACTTATTACATTTTGGTACATGATTTGAGAATGACATCAGTACTGGTTTTGCAATATAGTTGCAAGATTATCTGAAGTGTTTTTCAGTTTTAATATTTATCTGATTTCTTTTCTTCATGTATTTTATGAAGAATAAATCATATATTTTAGAGCATGTATTTTTTAAATAAATAAATAATACACGCTTATAAATAAATAATACTTATAAATAAAACATGTATGTTTTAAATATAAGTATACAGTTACACTGGCCTTTATGAGTGTCGATTATTTCGACCAAATGTAATAACCACTAAAATCAGCACCATAAAGTTCTTTATTTACAAAATACCAAGAAGTTTGCAAAAGTTAACTTTCTTTTAACGGAAATCGAAATCTTCTCAATATTTAAAAACCTTTAATTTCTCTTTGCAAGAGTTGATATATTCGACTTTCTCCCCTAAGATCAGATGTGTGGAATGAAGGTGTATATATAATAAGGAGTTGAATTGAGAGTTCACCTGAGGCGGATCAACTTGCCAAGTATTTCTCCATGGAGACTACAATTAAACTGTCTTCTCTCAGTTCTAAGGGATTCGTAAACCCTTTCAGGGTTGACAAGAGTTCTTTGTAACTTGATTTATAAAAAGAGCCCTTAAAAAAAAGGGTTCCTCCTGGGTGGTCTTATTCCGGCTTGGCGTGTTCTTGTCTCCATAAAAGAGAAATGCCAATATATATATGGATTAAGACTAATTAAAAAGGATCCTTCTCATTTTAAATCAATTAGCGACTTTCCAGGTGACGTTTCTGTAATCCTCTGTATATATTAATCCAGTTCTTTTAATCATTTTATTTATTAATTATATAAAAAAAATCAAATAAATTTTTAATTTCTTTACGTATCCGTATGATCCCAAAAGAAATATTATTTTTGCGATATTGTACAAAACTCTCAACCAACTAGTATATATTATATATAGATTCGCAAAAAGAACATATAGACAAGGAAATCAGAGGAACTCACTACCATATTTCGATGGCCTCGTCATCACGAAGATAGATGTGAGTCGCTCCGAAGACAGATAACTCTTCGGAGTTTTTGTCTTCAATCACTGTTTCAGTGATTGAAGCACTCAAACAGTGTAGCAGTAACAGTGCAGCCGTTACCTGTCTTCCAAGCGACTCACATCTATCTTCCTAATGACGAGACCATCGAAATATAGCAGTGAGTTTCTATGATTTCTTTTCTGTGAATCTAGCTGATTCAGTTCGTAGATTCTTTCATTTCATTTAATTGGTTATTGTATATTAATATATATGAATTCTGACAGCTGTTTTAAGAGGCTAGAAGTTATTACATAATTTTTTTTTTATAACTATAAATTAATTTTATATTATTTCTTATAATTGCTGTATTCATTGTCGTCGTTTATTGAAATAGTAATAGAAAACTTATTATTTGTCCAATATGTGACTGATATTACTTTAACCTACAGAGTATGAAAAAGGTTTTTTTTTGTCAAGGATAGTGACTTTCATTTACAGTAATAATTAAATGTTTTTTTTTCACAAGGTTAGGTTTTAACTGGTAAGTTTTGAAAGTGGTATGGAGAACAGGTGACGTGTGAGTCGGCACTATCAGGAGATAAATCGCTCCTCGAGTCAATCCCCAGAACCGCTAATTGCATCGTCATACAGTGCCCGGAGAGCTGTAACACGCCTTTATTAATCTATTACTAAGCCGGTGCTGTTACGCCTCCTTGATTATTATACAAAAATAATATTTATATATGTGAAAGTTATTTTGTTTTTAATTTTAATTGTTGACTCTTCTCGGCTCCTGTAATGCTGACTTAACATGCAAATGATGTAATCAGCTTGTCAAATCATAACCGACTTTTTTTTGCAAATATACACTTGAAAGAATTATTTAATTATTAGTAAAAATGTTTGCATAATACTATACCTTCTGAAAATATATTATTAATGCCCATAGCATTCCATCCTCTAAAAAACTGGATACCTCTTCGGGATGTTCTTTCATAAATCTGTTTTAAATTATTACATGTACCATATTTTAATTTTTTCCCCTAATTGTAATTTATTCCCTATAGACTATTATTTTTCACTAATTACATCAACTTCGTTTTCTCTAACAAGTACGATGTGAGGTACTTGTTAGAGATCACTTCTCTGATGAAGTAGAGTAAGTCAGATATATAAACCTGGCTTAGAATCAACCCAGGAATGTGTTGGCCCATAAAATAAAATGGGTGTCAAATAAAAAATTAGTTATTTTTTTCTACCTCTAATGGTCCAGATTAGCCCAGTAACAATATGTTCGCAACTGAACTAGTAGATCCGGGGTTCAATACCCATTCTGGCCCTCGATTTATTCACGTCGTTTCAGAAAAACTCTGAGAAGACAATAAGCTGTCTGTCCCAAGCATGTATGATGTCAGGTACTTGTTAAAGATCCCTACTTTAAAATACACTTAAATTATGCAAAATTTAGGACTATGAATGTAGAATGTTCATTGTGTAGTATGACAAAGGGTTAATGTAAAGGGCCTATGTGTGTTCTCTTGTGGAACTGCGACTGCAACCTAACCTAACCTTTCCATCTGTATAACACCTCTAGAACTCCAGTAGGCATTGCAAAGAACAAAAACAACGGCTTACGGGATCGACTTATTCAATACTATGTATCTGTTAGTTTTGAACACCCACTCTCATAGGCTCTTCGCCTCCTGTGTTATTACAGTGGTGACTGTATATTAGTTATGCGTGAGATCCCGCATAAGTTCTTACAAATATGTTTGTTTTACATTTTAAAAAAAGTTGGATAACAGTTGAGTATATAATTACTCAATTTGTAATCAGTGATCACTTTGAGATTGGGAAGCGTAAGCTTTTTGTTCGCATTATGTGACTAGTTCAACAAATAGTTTAAAGTGATTATCACTGATGAGGAATGGGTTACGAATGACAGTGACGCGTTCGTCGGAGGATGCCAAGAAACCTGGCTCGTATCTTTCCATCTTTAGATCTTGTCTTCGGCACATCCTTCAATGACGAAACTCAACTTTCTCAAACCAGTCCATTTCTTGTCACTCCAATTAGACCAATGAGCTTGACTCCTGGGGGTGGTAAATTGTCTGCCGGGTGTTGAACAAGCTGTTTATATAAAAAAAAGTAACGTGTGTTATGAGTGCAATTAAACAGGAGTTATCATTCCTATGATGTCACTATTATTACTCTGTTTCTTTGTGTTTATGTCAAGTTTTACTAAATTTGTTATAAGGGTATTAAAAAAGCTTCTCCGAGTGCTTTTAAAAAGCAATTTTGTGCTTTTTTTATTACGTACCACATTAACCCCGAATTCCTTTTCAAACCAACTTTCAAATCCACAATCTTCTTAAGCCACAATCAGCTTATTTATTCAACCTCTTTACTCTTGTTTAATCTCTGCATACACTTTAAACCAGGCATGGGCAACTGTTTGTCACCTGCGGGCCGCACTTTACTATTTTCGAGTGGGCGAGGGCCGCATGATGATACACATATGCAAGAAATATTACTTTTCCATACATACTTTTTTTTCACTTTGTTTTTATTTGTTTTACTGTCGCAGGCCTGATTTTCTTTTTCTTTCCATTATTTTACTTTCTTTATTTCTTTATAAATGTTCAAATGACATAAATTCTCTCATCATTCTTTTATAAATTCTCCATCACTGTAGGTTTTCGAATACTTAGCAATTTTTTCTGCAACAATGTAACTGGCTTGCACAATATCATTATTCTTATTCTGTTTCTTAACAAAAAACGTTTTCTGTCCTATCAAGGCTTTTCTCAGTTTTTCAACTTTTTCTTCTCTTGGTCGACCAGTAAGATTGTGATATGAAGGATTTTTTGTCAAGTAGTCTTTTCAAATTATACTCCTTCAATACACTAATTACATCTGAATAAACGAGGCACACTGGTTTCTCTTTCCATATCACAAAAAAATAGTCTATCGTCCACTTATCTTGAAACACACGACCTTCATCAATTACCTTTCTTTTCTTCGTCATACTTGGGGTTCAAATATTTCAAAAAATGTATTCTTGGCTGTGTGGATACAAGGAGAACTATGCTCTTCATGGGTTGATAGAAATGGAATGAATGACAATAATGATTTGCGCCCTTTTTTATGGAAACAAGACAAAAAGTGAAAGCATACGGACTAATCCCCAGTAAATCTCCAAACTGACCCACAGACTATTAACTAGGATTAAGATTCTGGTTAAAAGGGGGGTAAGATAAACATCTTTTCCCAGTGGGATTTCCGCGGTTAAATTGATTTTCCAGACCCGATAATCCCCCTTGGGATAGCCTTCGACTGAGAAAGGAATTTTGAAGAAGAAGGCTGGGCATTTACTAATTTGAGTTTTTTGGTTTTTTGTTTTTTAAGAAACCTAAAAGGCTCCGCGGGCCGCAGGTTGCCCATGCCTGCTTTAAACTTATCTCAAGCTTTCTCTAAATTCACTTAAGAGGGCCAGGTTAGCCCAGTGGCAACGTGCTCGCGTCATAACTGGTATGTCCGGGGTTCAATACCCACTCTGGCCTTCGATTATTCACGTGGTAGGTGAATAAATCAGCTCCGACGTCCCTCGGAGAGGATGTTAAAATCGTCTGTCTCGAGCCTGTACGATGTCAAGTATTCTTAATTACTCTAAATATACATGAGTTAGGCTAAATTTAAGACTCCTAATGTAGAATCAATGGGAGATGAGAATCCCTCGAGAAATCAACATCGGAGGCTCACTTTGTCAGTCTCTCAGCCATATACAAAAAAAAAATCACAACCTATTTTAAATAAGTTACTGCATTTGAGACCTGTTAAGGTGTTAAGACCTGCTACTCCCCCGTTAAGGAGTCACGGATTATTGATAGTCGGTCACGACTCATGCAATCAGGAACTGTGTGATATTCACTCATGCAATGATTATTAATGCAATTAGTCTCCAGGAAAATATGTTTTGATGAGAAAAAAGAACACCTTTCAACAGCAACAACCCGTTTTGAACCCTTCGTGTTCTTGTTCAGTTTATGTTTGCTTATTACGTAGTATAGAGACCAGATGCCAAAATGGTCCAAAACTGCCTGAAGAAGGTTATATTTCATATAGAACTAACTGTTCGAGTGTTTGTTCATTTAGGCTGTTTGAACTATAGTTAAAGAAAACATCTGATCTGAAGTGTGCCAGTTTGGACAAATACGGAAGGCACAGGAATATTTTTAACGCAAATATTTTTTCACTGAAACATGCATTTTTTATTGATGAAATTATAAACTAAGAACAAGAAAGTTAGTTAGAGCTTATATTTGTAAACAAACAGAGGTATCAATGAAATTTAAAATAAAGCTTGAGTAACAATAAATGAACACTATGACAGTAGCGTAATTATTGTAATTCAGTACTAGATATCAGACATTTCTAACTCCATGAAAAGTTAAACATAATCACTTTATGGATTGGAGGACCTTTAGTAACAAGTTCATATTTCATAAGGCATAACTTCTGACGCCATTTTCAGCATAGCTAGCAAAATGGAAGCTGCCATATTGCAATAAATCAATCAATTAAAATTTAAATTAATAGTTAGTGTTTGAAAATTAGTTAACTTATAATTACATTGAGTATGTAATCATCACGATTTTTTTTAATACCTAAAAAGTATAATTTTGCTTCACCAACTGAACTTTTTTCCCTATGGCTCTTAAGCAGTAGTTGTTAAGAAGGTTAGATTCACTCCCAATATAGTGTGTCATTAAGCTAAAGTATTTATAGAGTCGTAATTATTTAAACTTTTATTTAACACTTCAATTTCTTGTTTGTTATTAATAAATAACTTTCAGCCTAACCCCTTAGAAGCAATTAAAATTAATGAACATATGTTTTTACTTTCACCAATGGAATAAAAGTACAAAAGAATGAAGCTTTATGCGATCAAAAAAAAACTGAAAAAAAAATTAATACATACTTTGTTGGGAAATACATGTGTATTACCGATAGGTGAAAGTGAAAATGTTTACAAACAGCAACGCCAATTGTACACCTTTACAGTCCTTGACACCTTAGGTGTCGTCACACATATAAATGTTTCAAGTAAAAACTGCAGACAATAAAATTTGTAATAGATAATGCTCTTTAAATTTTCTCCAAAGTTATTTTTTTCGAATATTTTGAACGGAACGAATTGGTTTATAATTTTTATAACTTTTAACTTTTTAAGCGACCATGGTTTAAAATGTTATCGGCATGGAAATTATCAAGAAGTAATGAATATTAATTATCAATTTCGTTCATTAATAGCTTGTACATAGGAACTACGGCCCCATTATAGTGATCAAAAAATGTTCTCAAAACACTACTTATTATGCATAACACTTTTTTGAACTATATTTTTACGATTTTTAAAACCGAAACATGATCAGGAAAATTCACAAAAATGAAAGTTCTCCCAATTGTAATTCACTGGTGTGTTAGAATTTACACTGCAGGACGCTACAATAGACCCAGTACCTGTCATTCCTATAATGGTTATAATTAGATTACAGCTCATTGTTTTCCTTGGTACAAACTTCTAATGGATTAGCCATGATGTATTAACAGCAGAGTGGCAAAAAATAGAGGTAATAGTATTAGATGTAAAAACATTTTAACATCACCACTGCAAGACTATAAAAAGAAAAATATGGCGTTTGGATGTCATTTGGCCATTACTGCAGTGCGACGAACACACAGACAGACATTTGATTTTTATATCTATAGATTTGGTTTGCGAGATTCACAGAGCTTCCATGTTGCTTAGCACTCATGTAGCAGATGTTAAGCTAACAACCGTGAGCTCTCTTCTATATTGCGAGTTTCAATTCAATATTGATGCACTAAAAGTTGGTAAACTTCTTGATAGAGTGGAAAAGGTAAACAATAACATGGTCAAAAAAAGTTTAACTGAGTTTAAAGGAATGTGTTGAAGTATACGAATGTTGAAGCAAAAGTACGTAAAAGATTTCAGTTATTGATATTCGTGTTTTGTTTTATAAGCCGTTAAATAAAAAAAAAGTACTTTTGCTAAAATGTAGGCGTTTTAAGAAGGCAGGCTTTGCGCAGTGAAGGCCGTGGCACATACTCCGTGAATATCAGTAGGTCATACCCTGCCTTAGGCTGAGATCACAGATAACCTGCACTCACTCGTCCACCAAATTACTCCAATACGTGTCTATCAGCCAGCCGTAAATACATTTCTCCTTTGATTCCTATCAAACAGTTCACGACTTTGGCGAGAAAACACATTTTTATAATCCTTTAATTGCTTCATTCATTCAATTTTACGCAATACCTATATATTTTCTTTGTTTGTTATTTGTTGCTTATAAGCAATTATGATTACGACTAAATTATTTTCTTTCATAATATTTTAATTAACTTTTTTCAGTTGACTTACAACTAATTAATTAATTTTTAATAAGCAAGAGTTGATGATTCTACTCAAAATTGATTTGTTCTGTAAGGTTAGGTTACTAATATCTTTATTTCGTCAGTTTATTAGTGTTACGATATCGTGTTTCTATTTTACTTCATATAAATAAAAAATATTTCACATTCAATTAAAGGCTATACTAAGAGTTATTATTTAAATTAACAATGAAAAAAGTTAATTATGATCGCGCAATCATCATTGTTGTGTAAGTCTTTAGAATATTCGAAAAACGAGGTTTTTTTTACCACAATACCTTACGTCAGTACTAAAACAATATCTTTTTTAATTTATTGAATATCTGTAATTCAGGATGTCAGAATTTCACCAGATCACTATTTTTTTTGCACCCGTATTTCGCAAGATAGACCCGCAAGTTAAATAAAAAAATCTGTTTTCCTCAATATTATTAGAGTTGGTACCTTTTAGGAGTAATCTACGTAGAAGAGTTCATGGCCCTTAGCTTAACGTTTGTTGTAGAAATGCTATGCAATATGAAATCACTGCGAAACTCGTAATATAGAAGAGGGCTCATGGCTGTTAGCTTAACATTTGTTATAGAAGTGCTATGCAATATGGAATCACTACGAAACTCGTAATATAGAAGAGGGCTCATGGCTTTTAGCTTAACATTTGTTATAGAAGTGCTATGCAATATGAAATCACTGCGAAACTCGTAATATAGAAGAGGGCTCATGGCTGTTAGCTTAACATTTGTTATACAAGTGCTATGCAATATGGAATCACTGCGAAACTCGCAATATAGAAGGGGGCTTATGGCTGTTAGCTTAACATTTGTTATAGAAGTGCTATGTAATATGGAATCACTGGAAACTCGTAATATAGAAGAGGGCTGAAGGCTGATAGCTTACATCGGTTACAGGAGTGCTATGCAATATGGAAGCAATATGTATTTAATTTTTCCTAGTGATGCTGAATTTTGAAAAAAAAAATTAAATTTCATTTTAGCTACATTTAAAATGAAGTTTTATATTAAGGTGAATAATTTTTGCATCAAACAATTAGGTTGTCTATAGTGTGGCAGGAAATGTGGAGTCAAGAATTATCCACACTTTCACCGTAACTTCGCTGACACTGTGCTCACTCCTATCTACCCTTACTTCCTTTATACACTGCTGTGGTCGTAATGATGAAATATTTTTACACCCAATACTATTTCCCCCATTTTTTCCCCCCGGTGCTGATATTTCATGACCAATCCATGAGAAGTTTGAACCAAAGAGAAACAATGCAGTAATCTAATTACTATTATTACATGGGTGATGCATATTGGGTCCTCAAGGAGCTACAGTTTTAACTATAATACACCGGTGAACTTCAAATATCGAAAGCTAACACTTTTTCCCACTCCAAAATTGTGCATTCTTCTAGGGTAGTGTTCATGTTTTAAAACATGTGTTACTGCAGTGATAAATCAATTTCTGTATTCATGTATCCCTGAAGATGACTAAAAATATAGACGAAACGTTGGTTTAAAGGTGTTTTACGGTTGAGACTAGACTAAACCTCGATAAAGAGAGAATAATGTGAATATATGTGGTCGAGATAACAGAACATTGGAGTATATATATAGAGTAGATGCTCGGCATGCGGTCACGTTCTCCAACTTCATATTAAACTCTAAGTTTCTGATTAACCTATTCTTTTATTTATACATCAAATGATCAATTATTTCTTAGCCCTGAAGTATTTGTTATATAAGAATCATAAACACGATCAAAGAAAGGTCGACAACGTTAAAAGGTAAACTATAGGTAATATATATATATATATACTAAATAATCACAATAAACACGTGATGAAAACTAATGAACGTATAAGCCACAAGGAAAAGTAAAAAACACATAAAATATGCTCTAAGGCCTTTCAATTATATGTCATCAGAGAGCAACTAGATATTGATAACCTAACTAGATATCAATATCTAGTTGCTCTCTGATGGCATATAATTGAAAGGCCTTAGAGCATATTTTCTGTGTTTTTTACTTTTCCTTGTGGCTTATACGTTCATATATATATATATATATATATATATATATATATATATATATATATACAGTAGCAGTTTGCTTCTCAACGCGAGTACTTCGCACTTCTTCCCGATGACGACGGTTGTCGAAATATCGAAGTGAGTTCTGTAGTGTCTTTCTGTGTTCTTTTCTCTGTGTTAAAGTGTATATATATATATATATATAACGCACACACACACACACACACACACACATACACGAACACATACACACACGTCTAATTTTAAGATTAACTATACTGTTGAAAATCACTATAGAAGGGAGTGTAGCCTCTTGCGAAGCAACAATTGGAGATGAATACGCAGCCTAATTCAAGAGAAGTAAAAAAAAACCACTAAGAATAAACGAAAAATTAAGAAAAAATAATAAACCATAAATCTTTATTAACAAATAATTTGTGAATTAAAATATATATATAAACATTCAGTTAAATAAATTTAAAAGCAGTTAAATTTTGGACAGAGTTATTCGTCATTAGGTGAAGATCAGAATACTAAAATGGAGGGAATGATTTTTTTTTATCTTATTCTTATGATTGTAATATTGATAGTAAATGCTTTTTTGGATTCTGTATGGTTTTTCTAATGGTGAAGCAAAACATATGAAACTTATATTCCAAAAAGTAGAAACAGTGGGATAATTTGGAGCCATAATTGATGTGTTTGTAAATAGGCTAATAAAATAGTAGTTTGGGTTTGTGATGGTTGATATTGTTGGGCTTGCGTTGGACAAAAACCCGGGAAAGGTGTGCAGGTTGGAGCGCATTCATGCGGACAGGTATGGAAGTAAAGTTCCCCCCACCATGGGTCTCTCCATGGTTACCCCACGCTTAGGCCAGTTCGCTCTAGCTAGTAGACGGGTCTACATATCTGTCGTCCTTTATAAAATCATTCTCCGTTCCAGTACCGTGCCCTTATTCCGACAAATCAGTGCCTTATTACACCTATTCGAATCATCTATAAACGTGCCTTTTCTTCACTGACTTTCCGCAGTGTTTGTGCCTTTCCATTATATTAATAAACATTCTGTAGACTGCCTCCCGGACGCTCACAGCCCTCCTGCATTCATTCTTTTAAAGGTAACTTACATCACAGTTCTAAAAGACTTTGCCTCATTCTACCACAAATGACTCAGTTGAATCTACATACTTTATCAATATTTTGAGATATGTTTTTTTTTAAAAAAAATATATTTATGCCTATTTGTCATATAACAAGAATAGGAACTATCAGATGACAAAAAACAAATTAGTGAAATCTGTAATGTATAATTTCAGACAAATTAGGGTTGATAATAGTTTAAATATGCGGATATATCAGAATAACCCATGTAGCTACAGTCACCACATCAATAGAAAATGAAAATTCTTTCTGGCCTTCGATACCTCCTTCTCAATAATATCGGTATTAATATGTTAGTGCCACTTAATTTTTCAAATATATCTTTGCCTGACTGCCTGGTGAAACCCTTCTACTCCTAATGACTATAGTGGAAAATTGAAGTCAGTTGCATCTGTGCTTTCTGGTAATTTGACTTCTTGTCCTGGAGGACCAATTCGTTTGTATTTTTATACCGTCGATACATGATTAGAATTATTTATATATATGACAAAGCAAATATACAAAAAAATGACAAAAGACAAAACAAGGACTGACAACAACAAAAAAATACCAACAAGAAAAACTCACCGTTCAATTTTGGGTGAGTTTAGAATAATTGAGAAGCAATCCCAGAGGAGTAATTATGACAAAAAGTATTAAGTAACAAATAAAAACTTCCCAGATTGACTCACTTGAGTACGATGTTTCGACATCCGTCGTCTGAGTCGGTATCTGACTTCGGAGAGACTTACTTACATCTCTCTTCCTGATGACGAGGCAATCGAAATGTAGTAGTGAGTTTTTGACACGATAAAGACCAGAGTTTTTGATCTATAGCTCTTGATAAAGGCCAGATATTTTGGAGGAAAGATCTTAGTGTGTATGCGTGCGTTTTCTATTTGTATATACAATGCAGCATAAAGAATACTGCAAGAACTGCTCTGTCCTTACTTTCTTTAATTTATTTTAATGATTTTTTTTTGGAATTTATTTTTGAAATGATGCAAACAGGTTTTCTATATGTGTTGTTTATTTTTTTTTGTGTGTACTAATCCTACGTTCTTTCACGACCTTCAACTTGTACCTGTTTGTTTGAATATTAAACATTTAATTCATTGAATATTTTCTAAGCCATATATATATATATATATATATATATATATATATAGTGACAAATTGATTTAAGTTGTTAATTGTATAAATGTATTTACGAGTAATTATATATCCATAGTTATGAAAAAAGTAATAATTTAGGTTTTGAGCTACAGGTGTCGCAACCTCACTTCATACTACCTATGTTTATTCAAATTTATTCCACATTATCAAAATAATCAAAAAGTAATAAACACAATATCAACAAAAAGCTATTTTACTGTATTCTTTGATATAAAAAGTATATGAATACCTTACTTTAATACAATATTAACTAAATTGTAAGTATAATTATAACTTCCAAGATTCAAAGTGAACTGTAGAATAAGCGTAATGTTGCATATTAAATTAATGTTATTACTATTTTTTATTTCTGAAGTCAAATAATTTCGAAGTGTATAATTCTTGTGTGTCCGAAGTGTGAATTATTGGGGAATCCGTTAAAATTATTACGAATTATTAAATATTTTCAAAGCGGTTTTCTACTTGTCTGAAGTATTTCTTTTTGTTTTCTGTATGCAGTGCTGAAATTAAAATTCATTATATTTAATTTTTGCAAAAGTTATATTCGAAAATTGTGATGTGTTGTTTCAAGCTGTTGATGCTTCTGCATACGAGTGGTAGACTTCACTCGTGAGGAGAGTGGAAAGCTTAAGCAGCTATAGTGAACCGTGTCCATGCTTTAAAGATATCCTTGAATATACAGCCTTTATTTAATACTAGCAGACGTGCCCGTCTTAGAAGCGTATTTTACAGAAATGCAGACATGATGCGTGGTATTCCAAAATATAATTAAAAATTATAGAATAATAGAAAATAGCATTATTACTACAGTCCATAACTGTCATTAGATCTGGAGTTTCTTTTACGTTTCTGGTCTTAGATACTGAGCTCAAATTTGATTTTATTCTAGACATGTTTCTTGTTTAGACGTGGGTAGGTAGGACTTGCTTTTTTAAAGCGAGCAAATTATGATAAACATAACCGAAATTAAAATCTACTAACAATACCTACTTGCTACAGTATCAGGTACCTAAAAATATCTGTATATACAGGTTTTGACTGTACATTGCCAAGAACTGACTCATTTGGAGTTATCTTTACGTTTTATGCATTAGAGAAAAAAAAATATGTTAGTTGATATACCTGTAGCTAGCCAAACACAGCTTAAAACTTCGCTTCTACGTTGAATTTCCAATCCATTCAAATATTAGATTTCAAGTTAGACTTACACAAACCTGCTGTATAAAGTTTCAGCTCGCTATGACTTACAATGGCTGTGTTTGGTTGTGATTAAAATTTTTGGACAAACAAACAGACAGACGGACCTTTTTCTAAGGGTGGATTTGGTTTCTCTAATGTATGAAAAGTAAAGATAACTTGAAATGAGTCAGTTTTAGGCATTTTACTGACAAAACCTTCCTTTTATATATCTTGATAATTCATAAACGAAAGGCCTAAAATGACAAAGGGTGTTTTACTATCTTTTGAAAAATAATTCTCAGTATGTTTCCATATTTTGTAGGAACCCTATTCTGAGGTTCAAATAGAGAGAGCCTATTACAAAGTAAGTCATACAGTGACAAAGAATTCACTTCAGACTTTATATAATATTAATCAAATACTGGATATATAAAATAAATAAAACTAACAACTTTTTTTGCTAGCAAAGCGTAGAATGTTGGAGACGTAGAGGTTGTCACGTATTGGTTTTGGAATGTAGTAAAGAAATATACAGGTTGATTAAATAAAACTGTCAACTTTTTTAATTTATGTTGTTCACGGTTTCATGTTGTTGTTTATTACTTTTTGATTATTCTGATAATAAATTTGAATAAACATAGGTAATATGAAGTGAGGATGCGACACCTGTAGCTCAAAACCTAAATTATTACTTTTTTCATAACTATGGATATATATATTTCAGAATTGTTTATATTATCGACAGATTATTAAATAGTTTTTAATATATTCATGTTATGACGTGCAAATAGTTGGATTCCAAAAAAAATTAGGCAGTATGAAAAAAGAACGGTAATGTACTTACCATAAGAAATACCATTTCCTGTATTAATCTTCATTGTTATTTCATATGAAAGAATTTAATATTTATGTTGAAATGCAAGCAGTCAGGCGATTAAGGAAGATCCAAACAGTGAAAGCTGTTCCGTTTTGGTGAATTATTATTAGAAGAGTGGCCCTTGGTGGTGATCACTATTCATCGTTTGACAGCTGAGTCATTAAGCTACCATCCTGTTCTTCTTATGGAGCATTACTTAATAATTATTTAAATTGATTTTAATTTAGTGTATTTTTTTTTATTGTCGAGCTACTGTGAGTAATTTCTATAAGGTTGTTCATTTCATATGAATTCAAAACGAAGTTAGTTTACTCCTTGTGTATATATTCAGTTAGTACTTTATCTAACAAAGTTCATATATGCAGCATATTGTGGCTTGCTATATATAAAGTACCTTTTTAATTTAAAGGTGGCTGGGCATCTGCTTTGGTATGTTAGTGGAAGGTTGGAATCATGGTAAAAATCATATATATTTTATGTCAAAGATTAAATACGTATGCACATCTGTATGGTCTATTGGTAGGATTTTAGATATTAGGACTCTGATTATGTAATTCATATTATAGGTTCATGGTCTAAAGATGCCCACATGAAAACTGAAACATGCACCTTGTAGGTGTTATGCACCTAGTTTTATGAGGAACTAAGTCTTTGTTTCTCTTTATTCTTGTAATACTGCGTTACTCATGTTATACATTACTTGTACTAGTACCTGACCTGTTGGTATTGATCAATTCGTTTGGACTTGTTTTAAATAACTAGTCCTCAAGCTTTCTCCTATATGAATTTAGAGGTACTGACAAGAAAAGCAGAGAAACCTGCTTTCAGGTAGTCGTCAAACTGTTTTTGTTTGTTATTCCATTTTATTTGTTTAATACCCTTACTATACTCCGAATTTACGCAAAAATATACTGTTGTACCAAAGCAGTCTATATTTCATTATAGCAGTGTTCCATAAGCGTCATGCGTACCCATAGAGCTATTAATACGAAAATATTAAATCTGGAGACCTAAAAATGAGAAAAATCCTTAAGAAGTAATTGGAAGCTTCTTTCGTGATGACTGCCCATTATTTATAGCGAATCACAAAGATATAATTTTTCATTGTACTGGTGGAAGGACAAGCATGTTGTGATAGTACCTTCCTTATTAGGCACTCCGAGGTCAGGTCTCAGCACAAAGCAGACTGGCCTTCGCCACCCTCCTTCCAAATGGCGTTTTTTTGTCCTCTGTTACCTTTTTCAACAAAAGTTTTCTTTTTTTTTTCAGGTTTTACATAATTTTAAGCTAACTCGGTGAATGATTTATGGTAGGGTTATAAAAGTAGCTTATGAAAGCTACTTAAAATTTAAATTTTATTATTGAATAAATAAACAGGGATTGGGGTATATATGTCAAAACTTCTTAACGAATAGCTATCAGTTTGTACGTAAATCACTTGCTTCTTAGTGTCTGATGTAAATCTATTTCTTATTTATTTAGCCAGCAGATGAGGGTTAGGTTCATAAAAACGGACCCATGAAATTATATATTCCATGAAGTTATATTATTCCTAGAAATAATATAACTAGATATATATATATATAGTACAATAAAAAAAAACGACCCAAAGTGGACAACAAACGTTTTAGGGTAAACTGTAGGCAAAGAGTAAATGAAAATTAGAGACTGTAAGAGTGTTATTATTTACTATTTACCTATAGTTTACCCTGAATCGTGTATGTATATATATACGATAAATACACTTTGTATCGGTCGGTGGACGCATTCACATCTCCACTCCTGTGTTCCTTCTTCTTTTCCTTTTTCTCCTCTCCCAAAGACGGCCGAAATGATCGAGAATCGTGACTGTTAGTCTCTTTTTTGCGTATTTTTTGTCCATTCTTGCTGTAACTTTATATACACATTTCCGATGAAAATACGTTCGGAAACTAAGACAAATAAAGTTCAATTGATGAAATACGGTCGGAAGCGAAGCCGATCATATTTACATATCATATGCACATATATACATATACGAGTTCAAAATTCAAGAAGAGTAACATACAGAGTAAGGAAACACACTTACAGACTCAAATTTTCGGGTAATCCGTCTTCAGGAGAAAAGAGAAAGGGAGACAAAGCACGTTGTAGACGGAACGGCAAGTAACCCAACAACCCAATGACAAAAAATATACAATGTCAAAGTAACCCAATGCATATATACATATATATATAAATGATCAAACCACAATAAGAAAATGGGAAAACAAGACTAAGATCTTTCAACCGTAACAAGCGGTCTTCGTCAGAGTCAAAAACCCAACTGGATCTTATTGTGGTTTCATCATTGATTGTTATTTCACGTGTTTATTTGAAATCTTTTTATATATGTATATGTGTCAACGTACAAACCACAATAAGAAAAAAAACTAACTGGTTTGGACGTTGATTGTTATTTCACCCCTTTTTTTATGAGATTTTGTTATGTATATCTATATATGTATAATAACAACTGTTACTGATCCAAATGTCTTTCTGGTCTACAAGCCTAATTTGAAATTTCTTTCAGTAGTTTATACGTTAATACTTTATTTTTCTCCTGTACGAATAGAAAAGACATAGTAAAGAATACCAAAATGAAAATCGACTATAAAATTATTGTATTGAGGTATGGTCTAGTGGTAGTGTGTTTGCTCGTTAACAATAATAAAATTGAAGGATTGAATATTGGTATTGAAAATAGACTTAGTGTTGGATATGGGAAGCCTTGTTTACTCTATTTCTAGTAGTAAGAAATTCAGAAACTGAATTAACATCCTTCAGTCAAAACAACTGGTATTTTTCGCATTTGGCTTCAAACAAACAGCGATTTTCGAAAGTGATTCTGACGAAAGATATTTACATTTCTGAATTTCTTACCTTGATTTAGACTTTGAATGTTATTTTTTGCGTTTATTTCTAAGACCTAGCCCTCAAAAAAACTTCCCAAATGCTAATGGATGTATAAAGTTTAAACCACAAGGAAAAAGGAAAAACAATAGAAATAAGTGCTCTGAGACCTTTAAATTTATGACTACCTTCTTAGTTTTTACTTTGTTTGCTCTCTGATGGCATAAATTGAAAGGCTTCAGAGCATTTATTTCGATTGCTTTTCTTTTTCCTTGTGGCTACACTTTATTGATTGGATCAAGTGTTAGTTTATTAAGATTTTTCTGCATATGTGCATACATATCCGCATAAATGTTATTGGTAAGTGATGAAGCTCTGCTCAAAAGAGTCAGATGCCATCGCATATAGTTTAGGGTGATCATCATTCCTTGTATAGTAATCATACTAAGTAGGGCTTTGCCAGATGTAGGGTTTGGTGGATGATAGGGTGGTGCAGTGTGGGTGCGCGAAATTCCACGTTGAGGAGGACAGACACTTAGTGTTTAAGAACAGGCTTGATCGACCTTGTCTCTTCTCTCTCTCTCTCTCTCTCTCTCTGTCTCTCTCTCTCTTTCTCCTTTCTGCAGCCTCAGGCAGCCAAGCCAGCCTTAACAAATACCGTAGTGGTATTCCTCAGGCCTTGACCTTAACTTCGTGATTGAAACAAACGGCTAAAATCTTCTTAGAACTCCATGGACATCACGTCTTTTTGACATCCTAATTATCTTGAGTTCTTTTTCTAATAACCCCTGTTCTGTATATTATTTTACCTGTCATAACTACTCAAGGTTGTTATATCGAAGTTGAATAAGGTATTCTTTTTAGTCGCAGTATTTTATTTTCTTCAGGCAATAACTCGTACTGAGTCCCCTCTCCCCCAAATATTGGCCGTAGTTTCAGTTTGGTTGTCGTCGTAGAATTAGACCATGCTTAATGCGACTGGCCAAATGTGACAACATTTGGCGGGATCTTTCTTCATAACTTCACAGTAAACACAAGGCACTGCTTGCGATGTGACACATGTACTAAAAAAAAACATTTTCAATGCTGTCATGTATATGGTTTGTCAAACAATGCAACAGACACCTTTGGTGTCACAAGCATACTAAAAAAACACTTGAAATAACCTCTTATTTATATCTATAGTATGATAGAACTGACCTCTTTGACGCCGATTATTACTAAAATATTTTCTAATGTTCTTTATTCTATCGCTACATAATAAACCAACTAACCATTTTGATATGTCACTTAAGTACATAAGAAGAATGAAGATGTACGTAAACAATGAAGAAAACCCTTGTGATGCCACACAAGTACTAAAAAGACTGCTTCTTCCCTCTTCTTCATCACTTATAATGAATGCAATCAAATTCCTGATTCCAAATGAAACTGGTTCTTCATAATATCTGGAATACATTAGACATAATCTTGTCTGGTCAGCCAACATGAAATCACTTCCTTATTCTAATGTGTTTGAACCTAAATCAATTAAAAGCATTAGTTATTGAGTAATCTATTTTATATATAGTACTCAACTGTTTATAACTTGAAAAGTTATTTCTTTATAGAAAAAGTAATTTAACTTTAAATCTGATTTTAAAGTTATTTACTTTCTTGGACTGCGTCTATTTTGGAAACTAGGGTTTTATGACATTTTGTTCCTAAACACGAGGCTGCACTGCACGCACTGCTAGAAAAGTGAATGTGGGGCCACACGCTATATACTATCAAAGCTTTCCCATTTGTATAAAGGGTTTTCAATTTTTTTCCAGTTTTAATTATTTCTATTTACTTCTTATGTGTTTTTTTTTCAAAGTAATTATTTTTATCAGATAAAAATTATTAATGGTATCTACATGAAAGCTTGATATTGCTAAATACAACTTTTGTGTTATTGGGGTTTGCAATAAAATAAATAGCTGCCTTATGATTAAATATGCCATTGAAGATCAAATCTAAACTGACCGTCTGCATCATGCAAACATTAAAAAGAATAATTATTCCTTAAAATAATGGAAAAATAAGAATTTATTGTTAATAACAATTGGGATAAGCTTGGAGGTATTACGAAATTATCAGACTATCTCATTCACCATTGCAAAATGCCTTGTAGAATCGAAACTGCAAAATCACTCTATCATCTGAAATGAGTCTGTATGAATGAATGTGTTTGGATTTTTTTAAAATAAATGTTTTGATTCTTCATTTCGTAAACATATGAACTGTTCTCTTTTTAAAATACAAATTCTGCAGTCAAACACCATGTTGTATTTAACCATTATTAGAAATTATTATCGAAGGCTCTCCTCACACGTTTTGGCAACAAAACATCGCGTTTCGAGCATGTTTTGTTCTTCAGGTTCATCTGAAGTCTACCAGGCGGACACCCGCTTCAGATCGCACGACTGAATAATTATAATAATTATATTTAATTTGACTGGATTATTTATAAATTCTAAAAACGACTTTAAATATACACACACAATAGGTTTACACATTACCTGATCGCTGTATCTTTTTTTTTCTCTTTCTCCTGATGACGGTGAAACCAAAAATTTGTTTCTTGTGCAACCATAAACAACTGAAGTAGGATCTTAGTCCCATTTCTGAATTTCCTAAACGTTGATGCTCGTATATATTGGTATTTTTTTCACATCAGAAAAACAACATAAATCTATGTCATATAAAGATTTACTACATTAATTACCAACAATGCTTCAGTACAATTAAACAAAAGTCCTATTAAACAGCAGAATTTACATTCAGTATTGGTTTTCCTGAGTTTTTTTTTTTTTATTTATTATTATCGAACAAGGTCCACCGGTAGTTATTTCATGAATTAAAATTTTCAATGGTACACAATAATCCTTAAGATAAAAAGTTATGATAATTTAGCTTAACTATGATAATATTAACGATAATATAATGTAATTATTATAGGTTTGCTTGAGTGTAACTTTAAAAGAATGGGTGTAATAGTTATTATATTCTGACAGTCGTTTTCATTAATTAACAAATATCGATTGTTGTTTAATAGTAAATAAACAACTTTAATATTAATAGTAAATAAAGTAAATAAACTTTAATAGTTTATTTACAAATAATCTAAAATATTGATTGTATTTAGTTGGAAGAAAATTATATAACTTAAATGTAGGAATATACATTTTCATGGCTATCTCAGAGAAAACTGTTCTTCATACCTGTTATATCTCCCTAAGGTAGACACCAAAGCTTGGACAGATATGAACTGCATTGTTTATGTACAATCTTTTTTATTTAAATATTTTGTGTATTCACATGTATGTTATATGAAATATTCGTGTCAGACAAATGCGTTTATTTTCTACAAATTGGATGGCCTTCTGCAATCAGTAATTCTTATAAATGTTTCAGTCCCAAGTTTAATAACTTTTGTTCATACTTTAAGTTAAACTCTTTAAACTTTAACAATGAAACTATTTATTTTTTCTAATAGTGATGGAGTTTATTGTTCATCTGAAGTTAATTTCCAAAAGATTTCATTTTAAAGGCATCGTTGTTCTGGTTGCGTTGCCCCTCTTTCAAAACGGTATAATTGATATATTTTCAATTTATTTCTCTGAAAACTCTATAAATAAAAGACTTAGCAGTATCTTTTATAACCTCTTGCTATAGTTCTACTTCATCATATAACCTGTCCCTTTCTAACCTTACCATTTGTACTTCGTCTTTACAAGAAATAGTTATTTTTTTTATTATTAATTGAATTCTTAAAAGTCAAACGAAGTTTTACTCTAGATCAAATGATTGATTCTTCATAAAAAAAACTGTATACTTATTAAACCTTCTGTAATATTACATGTTATTAATGCATTATTTTTTTATTATTACATTTTAATTAAAATAATTGCTCGATTAAGAAGTTAAGTACTTTATAAGAAATGTATATTAATATGTCTAATGCAAATGTAAAATAAAAAATACGATGGAGACGTAAAAAACAAGCGAAGGTCAAATTCATTTCTTAAGTACCGATGTCGGGCGCATATCAAACTTGCTATAAAGAAAAAAATATTTATAGTGTATTTCCAAGACAAGTACACTGGTTTTTTTCGCTAAATCTAATTCAATTTTTACGAAATGTGTGTAATTTTTTGTTTTTAAATAAGAATGACATTTTTGAGTATTATAACTGTCTGATTTTTTTTATTTAACGACTTTATACTGAGTCCATGTCAGAATACATTCTATACATGGACTAGATGATTGATATGACTTTTGGGGCTTCATGGTTTGCTTATAGCTTTTTAGTCATGTGTTGGCAGTTTATCCATTGGTCCATGACTGTACTCACATATATATAAAAAGATTTCACATAAACACGTGAAACAACAATCAATGATCAAACCACAATAAGAAATGGGAAAACAAGACTAAGATCTTTCAACCGTAACAAGCGGTCTTCGTCAGAGTCAAAACCCAACTGACTCAGTTTTGACAACTGAGGGTCAAAACCCTCAGTTGGGTTTTTGACTCTGACGAAGACCGCTTGTTACGGTTGAAAGATCTTAGTCTTGTTTTCCCATTTCTTATTGTGGTTTGATCATTCACATATATATGTTGAGCTAAGCTTGGTCAATATGACATCACTCGTGATATGGTTGGTGTAAAACTAAATTTAATTTGTATTTGATGGTTTCATAGACAGGATGTTATTCTTCCATATTAGTGAGAATATAGTATAGTTTAACCAGCTGCTATAAAAACTGAGAATTCAATTAATCTTAATTTTATCGGAAAGTTTCGTTTCGTTTCGTGCCAGCTTTCACAGATTCGATTGTGTTGCGTGCGACTCCTTTCAAATGGTCTAATTAATATATTTTAAATTTATTTCTCCTACCTTTCTTTAAATAAAAGCCTGGAGTTGTAGCTGGGAGATGTTCCTCATGCGGAGATTCCGTGGAAAGGGTTCTAGATTCTTCACAGTCAGCGTGGAGAAATATTGCCCTAAGTTGTTTTTTATGCGCCGTTTGCAAACCATCAAAAATCAGCTTATGGTTCCACAGTTAAAGACTCTTATCTTGTGAACTATTCCCAAATTGTAAGTTTATACAAAAAATAATTTCATTAAAATTTATTTACATACGTTTTCCTACGGAATTGAATGCGTGAAAACTGGCACAAACCGAAATGATCTTTCAGATAAAAAATTAAGATTAATGTATTTCTCAGTTTTGATAACATCTGACTTTGATTTATTGTCACTTCAGATTGAGATAACACAGATATATGTGTTGTCACTATTAACAAGTCTTCTCAGCTCCATATTTAAGTTTTATATTCATTACTTGTGCCATCTGTTATAGTGTACTATTTCCTCATATTGGGGAATTTCAAAAATTACTTCTCCCTACACAAAGAGTTTAATATCAAAACCTTCAACGCGTTACTCGCTCCCTTTTCAATACCATCTCAAAAGAACAGATGTAAACCTGAGGAAGAACACTAAGTGTCCGAAACGCCTTGTTAGTTTTGATTTTGAACTCTTTGTGTTTGTGTGTGTGTGCGAGCGTGCGTGGGGACGTTATTTTTGAAATTTCCCGTTATAAGTTTTATGTTCATAAAATTATGTTTAGTGAAATTCATACTAACATTAGTAAAGTGTATTTTCGCAAGTCGCACAGTTATCAAATAGTATAAGCAGTTTATATGTATTGTCATTTATGGATATTTAAATAAAGAGCTGGGATCCAAACATAAACTGAAAAGAAAATAAGCACTCAAAAGTGAATTATTTCAGCGAATAGACGACTTTCGGTGCAATGAAGAATATGAAAGGGATATTTATAATCTATGTTTCTCTTGAAGGTGGTATGTTACCGAAAAAATGGGAAATGACTCTCTCAAAAATAGGACTGACCCAAGTGAGATGAGGAAAGAGTAGAAAAATGAATTTGAAGGATTACAAACAGGTAGGAATATATAATTATAAAAAAAAACTTTTATATAAAAAATAGAATCATTAAAATAATGATGATATTAAAAACAGTGATAATTTAAAATAATTATGTTATGAATAATTAAGCATAACAAGGTTGACGATAAACACGTAAATCACGTGTTACCTGAAATAAAAAATGTCAAAACCACAGTAAAAAATTAGAAAAAAGAGTGAGATCTTTCAACTGTAATAAGTAACTGACGAGATATCTTCGTCAGAGTCGAAACTGGTGATAAGTCACATCAAAAACTGTCACAGTGACATTAGTGTTGAAATAGAGTAAATGATTTTGAATAGAGAATGTGTGAGTGAAGCTGAGGATGAATGGGAGGCTACTGTACTGAGACGATTCACATGTAGGGTTAAGTGGAAGCCAGACCATCGTGAAAGGAATCACACTGAGTGCAGTCAGGTCGATAAGAAGCCAGTAGGTCCGGTCCATTGGTCATGGTGAATAGGGAAATATTATAACTCTCGACTATTGATTGACGTGACTCGAGGACTAGCAACTACGATATCGTTCTATAATATAGAACACACTGTGAATCCATAACAAAGTTGTGACCAACAGCTTTGTAACTGAGAAAAGCTGGTGTGACTAATGCCTCAGATGTATGAATGGTAGCATAATAGACTTTGAAGCTAGCCCTAAATAGGTAGTTCAGGTTGAGCCCTATGGTGTCTCTCTTCTACAGTAAAAGTGTGTGGTATAGTGTGACAAACAGTCACTATGGCGGTCGAAATATTGAAAAGTGAGTCTTTGTTGTGTTTCTGTTTATGTGTCACTGCTTATTTTAATTGTTATATATATATATATATATATATATATATATATAATGTAATCGGGATTCGGTCAATTTTCCAGGATCAAAATCAAACTCTCACTGCCGACGTTTCGGTTTTATTTAAAACCTTTTTCGTAGGCAGAAGTCAGAATTTTTGAATTAGAAAAATGATGAAATTTAAATTATATAAAATGAAGTAACAATAGATAGTTAGTGAACTAACATCTCAACTATCTATTGTTACTTCATTTTATATAATTTAAATTTCATCATTTTTCTAATTCAAAAATTCTGACTTCTGCCTATGAAAAAGGTTTTAAATAAAACCGAAACGTCGGCATTGAGAGTTTGATTTTGATCCTGGAAAATTGACCGAATCCCGATTACATTATACACCTATTCTATCCAACGGTTGATATATTATTGAATTTGTTATATATATTTATATATATATATATATAAAGAGACTAAAAAGATTTTAGTCTTTTTTTCGCATTTCATATTGTGGTTTAATCATTGATATATCATTCAACCGTAGCAAGCGGTCTTCGTCAGAGTCAGAAACCCAGAAAACAAAAAAAAACCGTTAGGCTAAAAAACTTAGTCGTTTTTCCCATTTCATATTGTGGTTTCATCATTGATTGTTATTTCACGTGTTTATTTGAAATCTTGTATATATATTCTGATATCATCTTAAAAAAATCACTCTTTCCCCTGATGCAAATACTGTTAGAAATGGAATCAAATATGTTTTTCTGTGTACTTATACTCTGAAAAGCAGAAGAAAATGTAATTCTATATTTCGGCATTTGTTGTTGTCATAAAAACAAGTGTTATTCTTGAGAAATCAACATCTCAGAAACAGCTTCAAAGTCTGTTGGCGTGAAATTTGAACCCCTGATAAAAGTTAATGTCGAAACATAGCAGTTTGTATCAAATATATTGATATATTTTCGTTTTTATTAATCGTAAGTAATCAGTTCGCGCAAAATGGTTCCAAGAGCAATATGTACTTATTTTGAAGTCTCTATAAGCCTTTTTTGAGGTTTTGCCTGTGTGGGTGTGTATCCAATAGTCTGTGGGTACTCTGCAGTCCACACCGATTGATAGATCTCTAATTCATGTTTTAAATTCAAATTTACATTGGCTGTAGATACGCTGTATTGTTTGGGAGCAATAATGCAAGATGGTGAAGTTACATTTTGGGCCAAAATTTATTTCTAGACTTTTTTTTTCTTAAACTACTAAATCTGACTTATGATTGAATGAAAAAGTTTATGAGGAGAGCACACGAATCAAAATAAAATTACACCTAAATGTAACACTCTAAGTGAAGACGAAGAGTCCATTATTTTTTTCAAAATTACATTATGTAATAGGGACGTTATGGTATATATTAGAATTTCAAATACTTTTTTCTACACTAAACCTACATATATATATATATATATATATATAATATATATATATATATATATATATATATACATATATACATATAAAAAGATTTCACATAAACACGTGAAATAACAATCAATGATCAAACGCAGTTGGGTTTTTGACTCTGACGAAGACCGCTTGTTACGGTTGAAAGATCTTAGTCTTGTTTTCCCTTTTTCTTATTGTGGTTGGATCATATATACATATATACAGGTATACAAAATAATCAAAATAAACACGTGACGCAATCAGTGAAGTATACAACCAGAAAGAAAATGGAAAACAATAGAAATATAATGTTTCAAAGTGCTTCAAGTTTTGACACGAGTTCTCAATGTTGCTACATTAATTATCTGAAATCTTGTCTTCTTAGAAGCGGTTGTTTTATTTATACATCTCTTAGAGTTTCACTGGTGTTGTGAGAGCGGAATGTTGTTGGTGAAGACGTCTGTTTCAAAGTAGAAAGGGTGCAACGACTGTTAGTGAGAAAGACATTTTTATGTGAAGGGTTCCTCGAAGTCCCGTGAAAGAAGTCCTCTGTTACGACATACCAACCTGCCATAAAACCAGAGGACAGGTCGTTATACCGTCTCTCTACTTAGCCTTGAGTGGCCACTCGATCTTCTTATTTCAAACATGAACAAGTACAGAATTAGTTTTAGTGCTATTATTTCATTTTATATGTATTCCCAAAAATAACAAGAACCAATCTGTTCTAAAAATTAGTTTAGATGAGAGGTAAACATTATATAAAAACAGCAGTTTTGATTTTAATTATTTTTGCCAAATTTCATTACTTGTTGTTTAAATCAATATAATTTTCGCATTATCCACTCTTTATTTGGTTAATTTGTTTTATTTTATTGGTTAATTCGAGTGTATTAATTTATCACAACTATTCAGGTAAAGTTTGCTTTCCGATACTTCAAAATAAACATGCTTTTTGCATTGTTTTTGCAAAATAGTAAAATATTATTACCTCCAGAAGGGACGAAAATTAACTTTTTACTTCTAGTTTTCGTGTAGTATTATGAGACATTTAATTCCCGTATATAAAAACGGGACAATAATGAAAAAAAAGGGGGGGGGGGATAATGAAAAAACGGGGATGTAATTCAGGTTGTCCAACCTAATCATTTTGTTGATATCACTTTTTAGGTATGAAGAGAAATTAGATCGGGAAGAGTTAGGGTGGCAACCCTGATTTTTAAATCGCAGCTGTATTTGATTACATTCTTTTATTTAGCTTTCCTACTCCTTTATTTTTGATTATTAAAAGTTGTTATTAATTGTTTTATAATAATTAACACTTCATAAATTATTATTATTATAGAGCCTTTTCTGGATATAAAATATTGTTTGCACCTCGAGATCAATGAGGTGTTATCCCTCGCATAGTTATCTCCCTGGACTACACCTCCGAATTTATTAGCCCTGATTCCTTTGGCGTTGCCTTAATAACCAACTAAAATACTGGGGAAATAATAAACCTAATTATTCCATAGGTGCATGAAGATCTATTGCAAATACTTTGCTTGAAAAATTTCATATTAAATTTATGAATTTAAATTAAATATTTAATTTAATGATTATTAATTATAAAATTTTGAATTTTACTGTTAGTAAGAATTTGTTGAAAGGTTTGGAGACATTACTCAACCACTTCTAAATATGGTGTGTGTTTACAAATTGGTTATTGTTTTGACGCAGGGAAATCTTATTAAATCACTACTTTGTTTTATTATTTAACATGTAGTCAGTGAGTTTGAACAAATTTATAGAACATCTGTTCATCGAAAAGCGACATTTGTCACGGAATGTTGAATTATGTTTGAGGTTTTTGGCAGTCTGGCTTGTTTTGGCAGTCCTTCAGTTAGTCCTTTTATTTAAAAATCCATCATGATTTAATGGATTATATCTTAATGTATTGTTATGATATAATAATAATAGCTTTTAATGAATTATTATCATAATTATATATTGTCATAATAATGAATATCGGTTAAAGGCACAGTCCATTATTATGGTAATGGATAGTGGTTTTTATTTCTGTAGAAATATAGGGAATTACATCTAATCAGTAAATAATTTGAAAGATAACAAGTCTTGAATTTTAATTTTGCTAAAATATATTTAAGTAAACGTTAAATAGAAAAGCAATCTTGTCTTCGGGGGTGCTCTTCACTGTTTCATTTAAAATGCAGTTGGTTATCATACTGGGGAAACCATTCACAACATTGTTATGAACTGAAAGCGTAAAGTTGCTAAGTAGCAAACAAACTGAACAGCAAACATGAGGGAGACAAACGGTTTCCTAATTAACACAGTGCAGAGGTATTATTATCTACTGTGAACTCGAACTTTTCAACTCGATTGATGGAAAGAAAAAACAATAGCACGTGGAGAAGTGAATGTGTGTCCCACTGTTATACTTATTATGCATTAAAGTTTAATTCTTGGACCGGTGTTATTTTGTATTTAATTTCACTTAGTTGTAGAAAGTAATATTAGGTTTGTTATATTTCTGATTTAAACGTGTAGTTCTAGTCTCGTGTTTGGGTTTTAGAGTGTGCTTTAACCATTAAAATATATTACTATTTATTATGTAATCAAAACCATGTATTAGATAGAATATATATATAAAGATTTCACATAAACACGTGAAATAACAATCAAGATCAAATCACAATATGAAATGCGAAAACAAGACTAAGATCTTTCAACTGTAACAAGCGGTCTTCGTCAAAGTCAAAAACCCAACTGACGGCTGACTCTGGCGAAGACCGCTTGTTACGGTTGATCTTAGTCTTGTTTTCCCATTTCATATTGTGATTTGATCATATATATATATATATAAAATCAAACCACAATATGAAATGGGAAAAAAAGAATAAGATCTTTCAACCGTAACAAGCGGTCTTCGTCAGAATCAAAAAGCCAACTGATTTGATCATTGTGATTTGTGGTTTTATCATTGATTGTTATTTCACGTGTTTATGTGAAATCATATATATATATAACAAACCATTACAGGAACAGAACTGGTAGAAACAACACACAACTCACTTCAATACTTCGACCTTACGTCATCGGTAATAGAGAAAAAGAAGAACATGAGTTCTGCTCGCCTGGCCAGCAGAACCTCGACAGAAACCGAGCAGAACTCATCTCTTTCTCCTGATGACAACGAAGTCAGTTGTATGTTGTTTCTACATGCTATTTCTTGTAATCGTTTGATATGTTGTCCTAACGGATTGTTTCATGTTTTGACTGGAATATATATCTTATGATATTAAATATTTTATTTATCAGTATGAACCAACAGAACACAGAAGTCTTGCTCTCCCCTCTTTATACCACTATTGTCTCATAAATGACTTTTGTCCGATAATTTAGCCAGCATTTCGTGATTTTCTTTTAGTTAATGTTATCTACCCCCTCTGCCGTATACATAAACATTAGTAAATTCAATCACTCGTTTTACAAAGTCTTGGTTTTATGTCAAGAAATGAGAGATTTTACAAAAGAAAAGTTGAACCAAAATCATTGCCAGGCGATAAATTGTCTGAGGAGGACCAGTTAATTTGGTCGAAAGATTTTAATCCCATTCGTAGATGTGTAACAGTTGATATACGAGTATGTCTTTGACATGATTAATACATGGTTTAATGAAGTGAGCTGTTAGGTAATGAGCTGTTTGTATTTGTTTTGACCGCTCGCTGCGTGAATCACCTGGGTGGTCCTAGGCAGCTTTCTTTATTACTCTGCCTTTTGTGTTGGATGAAGATCTTAGTCAGTCTGCACAATGATGCGTTCAATGGTCATCTGGCACGCCATGTTGCTGTGAGAGGCCAAGACAAGGTTCCTTTAGAAAGATCGAGCGGGCGCTTGGTTGTCAGGTAAGAATGATGGCCAGCCACTATGGGTGCCACCTAGCACGCTGCTGCTGCCCTCTTTGATTGATCGAGCCTCCCTCCACACACTATACTTTCACGGACCTCTTAGCCAACTCTCTTGCTCACTTATTGGTCATCCTAGCTTCCTGGCCTGGCTATTAATAGCGAATATCCGAGATCCTTATATATCATAATTGTGCTTCATTTATTTTATCCATGCGGGTGGCCTTACAACTTTCAAAAGATCCCTCCCAGTCCCCTTTAATCGTTTCTTTATTCCTCTATTCGTGGTATTTAATCATATCTAATGATTGCCTTTCAGTTAATTTCAAATCTCATCGTTGTTACTTTTGCCAAATCACATTGACTTCACTTTGAAAACAGGTTTCATTCAGCGTTTCACTACACTTTTCATTTAGACTACTAAACACTATTTCCGTTGACATAGTTTCATGGACAAGTTTTCATAGGCATGACATGGACATGTTGCCATGACCATAACATACACTCAGTTCAATGACACCTACTGTTTACATGGCTCCAAAATATGGAATAGACATTGTTCCTTAGACATGATATGTACAGGCGCATGGTTTCGTATACATGGTTCTTTAGACATGGCATGGTGATGGTTCCATTGGCTCCAAAAATATGACATAGACATGGTTCCTTGGAGACATGGGTATTGTTTTATAGACATGGTTCTTGAGACATGGCATAGTAATGGTTCCATTAAAATACATAGACATGGTTTTTTAGACTTGAAATGGGCATGATATAGTTAAGGTGCCTAATACTGAAATTGACATGGGTCAATGCACATAACATGGACATGATAATGCTACAGGCATGTCATACACATGGTTCCATTGAAATGGTTACTTTATTATCTTCTGTGAACCGGAACTTTCTAACTTGATTGACGGGAAGAAAACAATAGTACGTGGATAAATGAATGTATGTAATGCTCTACACATATATGTCATGTTTCATATAGACATGCTTCCATAGACATGACATAGCCATGGTTTCATAGACACCAAAACAATAACGTAGAGTCAATACATTAATAGGGCAGTGCGAAAATTATACTTTTTTTACGGAGTAAAATAACTTATAATTTTGTTTGACGTAAGATTTCATGAAACATTTACAAGGATGCCATAACTCAAGCTTTCTCATCCTTTGTGTCGATTTTTTTTATAATTTAAGTCCAAAAATACAAATTAATGTTATAAGTAAGTATAGTAACTCGTTTTGGTAGGACAGATTGAAATAATCTCTCAACTGAGTTCCAGAGGCTTAATAGATAGCTCGCTATCTATAGACCATATATCTATAGACCATGTATAGAAGGACGCGCATCCGTTGTGTCTTGATTTTGAGGAGGTGATCTGGTTCCATTTCAAAAAATATCCCGTATAATTGAACTGAATTAATATCTTAGAAATGAAGAACTATCCATATGTTCATACTGAGAAGTATACAGGGTTACTACAACCTTATACAATCTACATAAATGCATGCATACTGTTAGTAACACAAAGGTGAGTAAACATATTGTTTACATTAATCCTTTTTACATCGTAAATAGTTACTGCAGTCTTGCAACTATTTATATGGTTAGACAGATATATGGAAAAATATGAAACCCATATAAAGTTCACTATGGTTACTGAAATTGCGTACTCTCTATAAACATACGACTATGAAATATGCATAATAGTAAATTTAGACTTTACGTAGATTGTTCAAGGGATAAGGAGGGTCCAAGCACTAATGACACAAATATATCACTTGTGTTAGTTTATTCAGTAAAGTCATATAGAATCATCTGGTTGTTTAGTATTGCAGAAGCAGAGGAGTATATTTTCTGATTGTTTCTTTTTCGAATAAATAAATGAAATTAAATACTGCATAAGTTTGTTGAACAAAATGTCTCATATCGCAATATTTTTCCTGTTTTATCCTATAATTTTGTTTTGATCTACTTGTAGAAAGCATGAAATCCAAAAGGAAGTTCTCATTCAGGCTAACAACGGAATCATTTATAATTAATAACAATTTATTTTATCTTGTAATAATTGGAGGTAAAGCTGTCAAGTTATTCGGTACTTTCATTTCTTATAGTCGTTCTTCTTTTGTCGTTGACTCAGTTTAGCTGAGTTGAGTTAGAAATGACTTCAGGTGATTTAATGGGCGTTTGTTTGAAGATCGTGAGGTAGTTGGTTGCGTCAATATTTATTTCGAATGCGGTCACTTGGGATACCTTTAATGCAAGATAATCGGTGAAATGGTTTATGTTAGGTTTACTTAAGCTGTGGTGAGTGCAGCGAACATTCTATATTAATGAAATAATGGCTTATGGAAATTGATTTTTTTCATCTTGATATGATGTAATGAAGAAGGCTTTGGTTGCGTCACAGTGAAGATTGCATCGCTGCTACCGATTCGGATGGCTGATATGTTTTCTCAACAACAAATAGTGTAAGCCTACTATAGATATTTTATATGAACACTAAATTACTAGCCCTTAACTGATCTTGGGCTAGTATTAAGAAAGCTATGTTAGTTTAATCTTGCTCGAAATTAAATTAATGAAAGAAATATTAATGCGGCCTGTAGAAGATGTTTATTTTCCATTTGAAAGCGGTGCTCCCTTTGTGGATTAGGATGGGCGTGATTCCTTCGCCAGGATCAAGCTTAACTGATTGACCTCGCCCAACGTTTCGTTTCCTTCTCTCAGCCTTCCCCATGTTTGATTTGTGTACTAAGACCTTTCTTCCTTTTAGCCAATCTTTCACCTTCATCAGTTTTAGTCATCGTACATTTCAGAATGGAAGTTACACCATCTACAAATCATACGTTAAAGTCTTTTATCTGAATTGTCTTTCTCATCGGACTTGTTTTATTGAAAAGTTGTTACATAGTGGTACCTCGATTTTACGATTATGTTGAGTTACGATGTGAAATTATTACTGAAATAGCTCACGTAATAGCTCTAAATCCACTATACGAGCACATCGCTCCTCGAAATCGTGAAAATATTCAGTATCTGTTTATGTTTATATTGAAATCGCGAATGTCCACGTTTTCGTTAACATCCGAGGTTTTACATCAATTCATTAATGCTGTCTAAAGAGAAAAACTGTAAGAGTAATAAAAATAAGTTTCCATACTGTCATTAATAATTGCAGTAAATTTAATATTTGTTTGTTAAATCAAAATAAATTTGTTAAATTTATTTAATATTAATTTGTTAAATTTATTTCTTCAATGCTTGTGCATAAGAAGAAATTCTTACATTGTTCTTTGGATTTCCCCAGTTATTTTCGATATGATATTTATGGAAAATTGAATTCTATGGATTCCTTGCAGGCTAATTTTAGAATGGTATTTTCTATAGCATATACAATTACTTAATCTCTTAATTTATTTCATCTTGTGTGCATTGTTCCTTGTTTCGTTTTCGGTTGTCAGAGGACTCAGTCCCCTTCCTTGTTTCGTCTTTGGTCGTCAGAGTACTCAGACACCTTGAGTACTTGGTGTGTCATGGTTAAAACACCATTGTTATTTAAGCATCATCATTTATTATGTTTACTTTATACTTTCTAATACATTGTGTTTGTTGTTGTTAATTATTTTATTTACATGTTTTTCTTGATATTATGGTTTATTTGTATATTTCTGGTTGGTTGGAACGCATTTATGGGTTTTGTGTTTATTTATTATAGGGAAAATTGTTTCAAATAACGAGTAATTCTATATAGGAGCTTAGTTCTTTAACGAATGAACCTCATATGTTGATATCAACCATTGGGAGCAATTAAAATCATTATATTATAACATGTAATCTATGCTTAACTACGATGCCAAGATGAGTTTCAGAGCTATTGTTTACTCCTGTCTATTAGCTAGCGCACCAACTTATGCGTGGGCATAAGGCTCACTTATTGCTGTCTATAGATTTGGACATTTACAGTAAATAACCCTGATCAGAGTTGAAGTTTAAAGATTTGCCTGTTACTATTCTGGTAAACTAATTTGAAGATGAACCGTGCCTTTGGACATATTCCGTGCCTAACAACATTGTAGTCTTCCCGACATGGGTCACCTAATGTAAACCCTATAATCTTTCCCAGTATCTTGTTTAGGAGATGTCGCTAGAATACTGTTCATTTTGATTCAGCATATAAGTTGATTCTTCCATTCCTAATTGTTAAGTTTGACGGACTGTTGCTAAATCACTCGTTAGAAATGCTTAATGTAGTGTAATGTTCTTTCCCTCGGCCGTTGTTTCACAGACAACTTTTTGAAGAACATTGTTAAGTTTCATGCATAGCTATGATAAAGTGAGTAGTTTTTTCTTACCTGTTTCCCCACTGAACACAAGGTCTTTAGCAGAAGTTTCCGTTCAAGACTGTTACGTGTTGCCAGCACAATTTGCCGTTCTTTCTCTCTGCTCTTGCTACACAGGTGTCTTTATTGTGCTACTGTTTCGACAGCACGTTATTTACTCCTTAGGTAACGCTTTCTTATCCTCACTAAGAATACAATACCATTTAAATTACTTTCATAATAAAATATTACTTTCCAAAGGCTTATATGACTGTATCAAGTTGTAACTAGCAATTATAACAAGTAATATATTACTTGTAAATTAAAAAAAGTTTATTGTCTAGGTAATTGTCTAGGTATTGTCTAGGTAACAGTCTTACGAAAGATTTAAATTATAGAAACCATGTCTGTTTTCAACTTGCTGTAAGAGTTGGATTAGTTTTTTTTTTTAATTTTTAATATTTTCTTAAAAAAACCAATCACTTTTTAAAGATATTTTCTGTATTCTGCATTTAATGATTTAGTTATTAAATAAATTAAAAATAAACTTAGATTACGAGTGTACAGTTTAATTATATCAAGGTTCTTTTTCATTTCGATTGAAGAATATAGTTGCTTATGGTTTCGAAATGCTTTGGTTCTAGAAGAGATGTTGACTTTTTCTTCCTGATAATATCAACATATACACAGCTAATATTTCTCCTATTTGTTCCTTATTATATCAAGGCATACACAGCTAATATTTCACCTTTTTGTCCCTGATTATATCAAGGCATACACAGCTAGTATTTCACCTTTTTGTTCCTGATAATGACAATATGCACACTGCTAATGGAACCAATATTATTAATATGACCTATTATTAAGTCAGATGAATAGGGCTAAGGGCGTCATGAGTGTCTGTCTGTCCACGAAAGGGCTCGACTATTTACAAAATGGCACCCCCCACGGTGTGGATGAATAAGCCCTATATGTGGGGAGCTTCCACCTGTAGCATTACTCCAACAATGCATGAGTGAACTTACTGCCACGGATGATTCAGGCCTAAAACAAAACTAATAGAATCTTATCTTTGAAGGGATTATTATTTTAATATTGTTCTTGTTATCTATAAATAAAATTGCAGAATGTAAACAGTGATCTTTCAATAACTAGTGCTCTTACAGTTTTACTAATCTTATCAAATATAGATAAGGATTATCGACGGTATTGTGTTGAGTGCTCTGTAGCAGGAAGGATATACTTTACTCCTTACAACTAAAGGTTCTCTATTTATATCACTTATGTGTCTTTAAGAACTTATAGTTCCCATCATACCCTATTTGTGTACTTCAATTAGCAAAATCTAACCGGCTGTTGTGTTTCAGGTATGTAAACAGAAGAAATAAAGTTGGCAGTAACGTAAGTAAATTCATTATTTCAAATCATTTGGAATGGCAGGACTGAGTGAAGTATAAATCACGTTTTACTGTCATTTATTAACGCGTCCATAATATGTCACGTACTGCCATATTGGATTTTTAATTGCACACTCACTCAGCTTTCGTAATAATCCATAACAATTTATTTCCAACTGTCACAATGCAGGCTTTTTGTTTCATTATTGTCCTGGGAGCAGAAAATGTTCTTATTTGTTATTTCACTCCGTTTTTTTTTTTTTTTTTAAATAAGTTAAGGGCCATTTTACCCATTTATTTTTGGGTGTCCTAAATTTTATTTTCTCAAATAAATAAGGTAATATAACGATTAAACCTCGAACTACCTTAACAAATAGCTTTACTCTTTTCTTTTTTAAGGAATAGCATGAACAAACTTCCCAGTTTCCCTCATGTAAAATTTTATGATGACTGCCAAGAATAGAACCTAAAATCTTCTGTTTTAACGATACACCTTAACCACTACATTTGACCTCATTTATTTGCTTTAACAGTTCCTGTTCAGAAGCTGTCATTTATTTTAGATTTAAAATATATTATTAATGGTTTTACCCAGTGTATTATTAGGATGAGTGCATTTTATGTTGTGCATTATTTGGTGGAATTCCCGTTGTGCAGTGTAGACTTATGAGGAGAATTATGGCTTTTAGAGAAAAAAAAACCTAACACCTTAATGACTGAGTAAGGACAGTTACGACTTAATGAATGTTATCAGTTATATTGCAGTGGACACCGTGATAACTGTTCAGGAAGTATAGGCTTTCCACTAAGTCTTTTCTTTTGGTGTAACATTTCAGAAAGTTGAATGCTTTTGTTTCAGAACTGAGCATGGCAAACTTAGCTTGATCATTTACTGTGCTACCTCAACTTACGAATTTAATTCGTTCGGGAATCGACTTGGTATATCGAAATGGTCCTATATCGTGACCAATTTTCCCATAACAATAGTAAATACTACATAAATATGGGTCTAAATGGCAATTACACATATTTATAAATAGAAATCAATATAATTAGACAGATTTCAAACAAATATTATCAAACAATAAGAAATTATTATAAATAAATAAGGAATAAAGCATAGAATATCATCTTATCTGAGAGACTGGTGGATAAAGATCGAGAAGGAGAGTGTGGAGAGAGAGAGAGAGAGAGAAGAGAGTATACGATGGGACGTGGAACATACCGTAACTTACGCTCTAATTTACACTACGTGTCATAGCTTATTTATTTGCCTTGTTTTAACTGTATACTACACTTAATTTAAAACGCGACCTTGCTTACTAAGTTTGCTCAGAAAGAGAGAGAGAGAGAGAGAGAGAGAGAGAATTTCTTTTATTTTTAATTTTTTTTACATCTGATTACTTTTTTTTCTAATTTTCACCTTCACATTCCTTCACTTTCACTCAATTAAGTTTTTTTTTCTTTGCTTTACTTCCATTAAGATCACTATACGTAGTTTATTGTACGCCGTATCTGGAACAAATCTTCGTACATTTGGACGAATTTTATTAGAAATTTATGTCCTCGAAATATTCGTATATCAGGACTTGCATATGTCGAGGTAGGATACGATGGGACGTGTAGCCTAGGTAACTTACACTCTTAATTTACACTACGTGACTTGGCTTATTTATTTGTCTTGTTTTAACTTTTATATAAAACGTACCCTTGCTTAATACGTTTGTACATAGAGGGATTTTTTTTATTTTTTCAGCTTTTTTTTCTGTCTGAACTTTTGTTTCTACATTTCACCTTCACCTACTTCACTTTCACCCTCTTCATGATTTTTTTTCTTTAGTTCACTTCCACTCGTTTCATTATGATCACTATGCGATGCTTCATCATATCTCGTATCTCGAGCAAATCGAACGAATTTTGGTTCGAAATTTACGTTGTAGAAATATTTCTGTGTCAGAACATTCGTGAATTGAGGTAACACTGTATTTCATTATGCTCTGTAGCAAAAAGAATTAATTTAGTTTTAATTGTCGTCCCCTTGACCTGTTTGCTTCAGACAATGTGAACACTGGTTAAGTTATGCGTAACAGGGTTCAGGGTATTGTCGAGTGATATACTGGAAAGTGTCATATTTCGAACAATAGCATTACTGCAATATTAAGCAAGCTTGAAGGTGCGTTGTGAAGGGGTGCAATCCTGTCACCAGGGCCTCTCCATGTTAAATCACTGACTGGATCAATTGATATAGTTGACTGGCCGTGTCGTAAGAGAAAGTCTCTTCCCACTATTATGTCAGCAATCGTCTATGAATTATTGATCCATGAAGAAGTTTTAGTCTAGGGATGAAGAGACAAAAGGAAATGTACAACGGAACAAAGGGAGGGCTAGGTTGTGAAACAGTTGGACTTATCTAATCATTCGTGCAATCGGGCAGGTTTCCGCGGCCCATCAGTCACGCAGGCCCAAAAGTAAGTCTGTTTAGGTGGGCCACAGCTTCCCTGGCCTGCCCGCCTGTCTCACGTTCAGTCCTCCAAGTCACCTAGCCACAAGTCGCGCAAATCCTTATGTAACCTATTTCCACAAATCTCCTTCCAATGGCTACCTTAACAAACTTCTTTGATAAAATAAACCAATGATATTAATTGAATACACAATTCATAATTACTTAAAATTATGTTCGTACGTGCGTACAATAGTACTCGTAGGATAATAACGATCCTTGACCAAAGATCATCAGTATTATTAAAATATTTCTCTAAGGAAATCAATGACAATGTGGTATTTGCATTTTAAAAACGTCATCTTGCTTGAAACATTGTAAAGTATTAGTATAACTAGAAAGTTCCTCTTTTCTTTTATCGTGAAAAAAAACGATGTATTTCAGATGTTTAAAGTTTTATTCCAAAGGTTAATTTTTTATCAGTAAGAATTTGAGTTGAAAACTAGTTTCGAAACTTTAATCCGATAACTATATTTCATCTAGTTTGGCTATCATCTTATCATACATTATTGTATTTCATATCGATAGGAAAATGAAAATAATCACAATTAATGATAACATTTGTTTTAATTTATTTAGTGATAGTAGCCACTCTCTTCTTTACGTACAGAAGTTACCCGTATGTTATGTATCAAATATATTAAAGTTGGCCTTCAAACTAAGAGTAAGGTCCTAAGCCCGAGTCCGACCCCGACTCGACCCGAAATTCGGGTCTGGTTGGGCCCAAAATGTGAATTTTGGCCCACATTCGGGTAGTGTCGGGTCAGGCCCGGGGTTCTCTCTTGCTAACTTTGTTTAATATACAATGTATAAAGATTTATACTAATACTAAAAAGATTTATTGGTATTTAATTAAGGAATATTTGCTAAAAATAAATAATTTTGATAAAACAGATGACCGAGATTTGCTCGGCTGGTGGGAGCATAAACTCTAGTATATACCCGACCCGGGTCGGTCGGGCTTTTATACCCATCGGCTTGGGGTATAAATATATAAATCTAAATAAATATAAATCATTAAATAATGATTTAACTAACGAAGTATGATTTTATATTGAACAGTCATTGACTGGGATAAGGCTAGGCATGACGAAGACCTAAATATTGCCTTGCTAAAAATATAAGTTGATTCTAAATATAAGTGCGTAGTGTTGAGTGTGCGTAAACGACTGCCGTCATTGGGGTTTCCCTTCGATACCAAAGGTCACTCTTGTCCAGTATACCACAACTTTGTCATGCCTATCCATAAAACTTATAAATTTCATTACTTTTTTATCATACACAAAATAATTTTTCCAGAAGATGATTTTTTAAGTAATATTTTCCATTCCTCTTATATACGATATAATTATACGGAATATATGTATAAATAAAATAACAGTATATAAATGTCTTTAGGTAAAACATTCCATAATGAAAGGTCATATCAAGTTTTTTTTTATTTCTGCATGATTATTTTTCCTTTGTTTTACATTCAATATTTTTTCTATTTGTATTTGTAGTTAAGTTATTCATACTATGCCTTCTCCTAATTTCCCTTATTATATTTATAAGTTCCTTTATTGCTTATGTTTTATTTATTTTATTTTCATCCTTAACTTTCTTCATTATTAACAGTACTAATGTTTTCTCTTTTCGCCTTTGAACAAGGCATATGCCTTGTAATTTCAAACAGAAATGTTAGCCTGTACTTATTTCTGTATCTTTACTTATATTGGATCATTTGTTCCCGTTTTAGATAGTTTCTTGTTTGTTCAAAGAATGTATATAAACGTTGAGAAAGGTAATTCAAAAAACAGACAATTGAAAGATATACATACAGTAACTAATTTTCGGTTAAACCGTCATCAGGAGTGAAAATCATCTCGAACCGTCTCTATACCAGTGCGCTTGGTTTCCCTCTCATATCTCTTCCAGAAGACGATTCAAACCCAAAATTAGGGACTATATATGTTGTTTTAATTTCTCTATGTTTCTTTATCTACATAGAACTTTATTTTTCCATCTCTGATCCTATTTTCCTAGAAAAAGTATATATATATATATATATATATATATATATATATATATATACACCAGTTCGAGATTAACAAAGAGCAACACACAAAGTAGGGAAACACACTTACAGACTCAAATTTTCGGGTAATCCGTCTTCAGGAGAAAAGAGAATGGGAGACCAAGCACGTTGTAGTACGTGCTTGGTCTCCCATTCTCTTTTCTCCTGAAGACGGATTACCCGAAAATTTGAGTCTGTAAATGTGTTTCCCTACTTTGTGTGTTGCTCTTTGTTAATCTCGAACTCGTATTGTGTCCAGTTTGGATCGTATTTCGTTTTATCAGTGAATATATATATGATAATTTTCAGAAAATTGACCGAATCCCGATTAAATAATACACATACTCTATCAAATGGTTGATATATTATTGAATGCTTTATACATATTATCTTTGAGTAGAAGATAGTTGCATGATATTTTGTTATGGAAAGGTGAAAAAAGTTACTCTTTGGATCATGCTAATAAACGTTTACTGTTCTTGCGGAGTAGAATCAATGGTCCGAATTAGGTAATCCAGACTACTGTCTTCTTTTGTATTTCTAAACGGAATAAAAACAATGCGTACTCCAGTGTACACAGTTTCCTAGTGAACGGGGAAAAAGGGTATTAAATCTTTCCGTGATTGCATAGTTTTTTTTTTTCAGTTTTTATTATTTTAATTATCAAAGAACATATCAATCGTAATTTTCCCTGTAATTGTTTATTTTTATTGCTTTACTATTCATAGGACTTCCATCTTTTTCTTTTTTAATGTTGTACTTACCTAATCGCGGAAAGTAATAGGGTAATAGCAAGTTTATCCTTGAGGGATAATTTGTTTTGTGTGTAATACTCAAAATTGGTCAACTGTAGAAGAAAATGCGATTTCTTTTATAGTTTTTTTTTAACAGTCCGTTGAGTTGGTTTGACATTTCATCAGTTTCCATGTTGAAAGTGTTTTTGAAGGTCGTGAGGGGTGACTGTTGTCTGGTTTACGCCAGCAGGCGATGTTTACGGCCCAGGCTTGGCGTTATATCTCTCACCCTGCTTCTCGCACACATGACACACTTTCCCACATGGTCTGCTCCACATGTTCTCACAACCACTTACCTCAACCCCCTCCCCTTCAAACTAAGCCTGTCATATATCATTCATTCGGAGAACAGTCAGTGTCATCCTTGAACAGATCTGAATAGAATAATACTGCTGTAAAGCGAACGGGTTAATATCAACATAAACATGAAGAAGACTCCAACATATACATCATTTGTCATCAACTGTCTCCGAAATGGCCATTACTTATAACAGAATAAAACAAAACATGAGCAACTTTGTTTCGTGTTATAATATCTGTTCCGTTCTATATGTGTTCAATATTTTTTTTTTTAAACATGTGTATCTCTTTATGTATTGAGATGCCAAAATAAATAAAGATTACTTATAGTTAGAACTGACGTGAAGTGGTGCCAGGGTTAATAAAATCAAGTTCACGACGTCCACATTAACAGGGTTACAATGACCTTGCTTGAATGTTCTGTGAAAAAAAAACTTTACACGATCTTGATTTGTTCTGTGAGAAGTACAGTGGTTTGGTGGATATATTTAGAATGAAGCTGAAGGAAGGATATGAAATAGTTTTTAATTTTATTAATAACAGGAAAGAAAGTAGTTTGTAAGAAAACAGGTTTGGTCCAAAATGTGATTATAGTACACATTGAACTTGAGCCTTAATATGTTTATTAATCAAATTTTGATATTCCTAAAAAAATTTGCTTCTATTTTATAATGTGGATTCTGCCTTTGAAAAGGTCAAAATATTGGAACTGAGTTGTGCGTAGTTTTCATTCGTATTTCTGCCTGTTTTCAAAGCATATATATAACAAGATTTCTTAGTAAACATGTATATATGTGAACTACTGTGAGAAATTTAGCAAACCTGATAATTCAAACTGACTGTACGACTGTGACACTGAAGAAGACTAGTTGTTCTGGTTGAAAAAAGTAATTAATATTTCTGGATATTTTTGTTTTAGGTTTTGATATATATACTTAAAATAAACTGTGACACACAGACAGAAACATAACAAAGACTCCCTTTTAACTTATATATATATTCATTTTGTTGTTGTTGATAGTTGATGTCTTATGATTGAAACTACTCTTTTTGCTGACGTTCCGACATATATTTATGTCGTCTTTAGGACTTGGAAATATTTTCCTTTTGCAACATTGCATGTTTTATACATCCGGGCTACTGTTTACAAAATATAGACAGTAGCCTGGATGTATAAAACATGTAAAGTTGCAAAAGGAACAGATTTCCAAGCCTTCAAAGATGACATAATTATATGTCAAAACGTAGAAAACAAATCGTGAATAAAACACCTGACATTGATAGCAAAAACTCACTAGTATATTTCGACTGCATTATCGTAAAGTAGAAAGATACGAGCCGCTTTGAAGACCACAGAGGAGTATTATATTATATCGTATATAAGGACTATTGTAAGGTAAAAATATTAATGAAATAGTCTCTACATATAGTATAAAAAGAACTCGTTTCGAACACGTAGTATTCTTCTTCAGGCATTAACCAAAGATGAGTGCCTGTGGTACAATTCAACCTTGGTTAATACCTGAAGAAGAACACTACGTGTTTGAAACGCTTTGTTATTATTAAAATTGCTATTGTGAAGACTATTTCATTATCTTTTTTACACTACAATGATTAAATACCACATAATAACTGACTGAACTACCTTAGAATATAAGGACTGTGTATACTTTGATGTATACAAAGTAATAAATTAATTCTTTGTATTTCGTCTAAATGAGTCAATTACATATCAGCTGAGTTACACGGATAATATTCGGCGTTTGCGAGACTAAACATCTTTTAATCCAAATGAATAAATAAAGAACAAATCGTTGTTACTTGTATTTTTAATTATTTATTACTTTAATTATTTAATAATGTAATAAAAGCTGTAATTAAATATGACAAAACAAAAGCTCTTTATAATATAATTGTGACTATCTTTTTTTTCTTTTCCTTATAAACTGATGTAATGAACTAATAAATTTGTTTAACTACTGAAGAGGAGATCAAAATAACGACAAAAAAAAAAAACAATGACAATTGCCAAACTATGAATAGCGTAATTCATCAGAAGGACTGCATATACTGGAAGACATCAACTACCTGCTTTATGAGCCCAAGTACTATTATTTCATGCTATATTATTATTATTCATTTATTATGAATTGTTTCATACTATATTACGAGAGGATGCCGAAAAGATAATACAACACTCCAAAAAATCGAGAATTATGTATGTGCGTTCGATACCTTTGCTGTCGTGACAACTACTGGGTGTCTTCACCCTAATGGAGGTGATATTAACATGGAGTATCAATACTCACCAGAGTAATGTTAGTAAATAATATCCATGTACCAATGTTAAACATGTTAAGGATGTAAAACTGTATAAGTTTATAAGATATTCCTCGACTAGAATTAATTTTATATTGTAATCTCTCTACAGTTAAAACATTCATATTGTCGTTCAGAGGTTCTGATCTTGTCGTTAGAAGTGCTTGCTTTTCTAAAACAATGGAGCCTCGTCCAAGTATGTAGTAATTTATTAAGATAATAACATATCCAGTATTCTTCATGAATTATTCACATTAAAACTCGGAGATCGCCTCATATTTTAAAACATCTCTTCGTCAGTAGAAAATACCAAAGCGCGATGTATCTATTTTTCTTTTATATTATTTTGTTGAACTCATGGATCTAAATCTTTTGTATTCGACTCATTCTAGGGATTCAGATTGTCAGGTTTTGGTATTCATGACCTAAATTAAATCCAATTCTGCTCATTAGGTCGTTACCTCATGCAGTATATCTCTGTTAGAAGACAGAAACTGCTCGTATAAAACAAGAAAACTTTTTTACTTTGAAATGAAAGGCTTCAGAGAGAGTCTTTATTGATTCAAGCCCCTGAAACTCACTTTTCATATTTTTATGATGAGTTCTTTACATAGGTGTGTGTGTCCAAAAATGTTTAATACCCTCTATACCACTATTTTCGAAGGATTATTATTTAATTTGATTAATAAACAGCGAATGAAAAATATTCCGTAACTAACAACTTGTAATGTGAAACATGCTGAATAAACATATATAATAAAAAAAAAAGAACAGATCAGATCAATAACTGTTTTTTTGGTAATATCGAAATTTTTACTTTCATGTTCAATTCTTCCATAACGAAAGAAATATTTTTTTCCTGAAATACATATAACAGAGTTTTGAATTATTTTTTCGATATCCTCTCGGAACATAGTATGAAAAAAATCAATAATTTTGGCTTATAAAATGGTAACGTAGCAACAACATTGACAAATTTGATCTAATAATGAGCTTCAGAATATTTGATGTGATTCGAAAGAACTTCTTATAAGGCCCTGCAGTCATAAACTTTATAAATTTGAAATATGATGTACATATGTTAATTGAAATGTATATTTCGTAAAACCTCTTGAAAGATAAACGATAAAACGATTAGAATAAGGGGAAACCACTAAGATCCGTACAAAATATTTTATCCAACGTCAAAACATTTCGAACGCTTAGTGATCATCCTCAGGTTACATCTGCCTTAGTAAAGTGTTGTTGCGTGTTCAAGGCGTCATATTACTTTCAATAGGAGTGTCGATCCAACGTATCGACGAGGGATAACATCTTTTGTGTGGAGAGTTACTGTTTATTCCCTCATTCTAATCTTAAATAAATACTGCACAATAAATGATTGTATAGTTCGTGAGATATATGATATATGAAATAATCGCTTTTGTAGAGATTTGTTACGTGGATCTTGCATTTGGAACTTATTCTTTGAACATCATGTGAACTTGATCTCTGAATGTATTATGTGAAACTTGATATTTATTTCTGGTATGTGGAAATTATTTTTTTAATCATCTATGTGAACTTGATCTCTGAATATGCTATGTGGAACTTGATATTTGTATCTTTTATGTGGGGTTTTGTTATGTGGTACTGATCTCTGAATCTTTTACGAAGAACTTGATATTTATATATTTTATGTGGGGCTTGTTGCATAGATCTTGTATTTGTAACTTGTACTTTGACTTTTTTTCAGAATCTCCAATGTTAAATAGAATACATGCTCAATATTTGGTAATGAACTTGCCACATTAGAATAACTCAGTTAATCGAATATGGTTACCTAAGTCGATTATACATTTTCTTAATATAAATTTCAGTTTAAGTCACTCATCCAGTTTTTATTTCCTCCCAAAGATTTACTTTTTGTTCAACATCACTTCACAGCACCTGTATTGATTATTACTTTCAACCTGTTGTCGAGTTAATTAATAATTGTTCAATGGATCTACTGGGCATGCCAGGGCTATTATACACCTTTGATGATCTCAAGGAAATTGAGCTTTGCTTTCCTTTATTATTAATGGGAAAAGTTATTTTCAATTTTCTTCACGTAACCTCCCGTAACATGTTTTACGCTCTTTGAACTAAACATTGATTTTGAAACTGTTTCCCTATTCAAGGGTCAGTTCGATTTCATTTTTGAATCTTTTATGTGGATAGCTGTTGTTCTTTAACCCTTGTATGTAAAAATTGATCCTAGAACATTCGATGTTGAGAATTGATGCATGAATCTTTTATTTAGAAACATTTTAATTAATTGCCCTATACGAGTACATACTATATAAATATCTGCATAATTTATGCAGATTGCACAAAATAGACACAAACGTTTTTTGGTATGTTTTTCATTATTCTCGTTCTACTATTTCCATATTTTTCCCATTTTGAAATTAAATATTTTAACTTTGTATTGTTTTCAATTTTGATGCGGTTCAAGAGCAAGTATGTTTAGTTTCAGGGTCTACTGCATCTATTATTTTATTTCGGTGGTAATCTAAATTTAGAATTTGAGGTAGTAGTTGTAGTAGTAGTGAAAAAGAAAACGAGTAATGATATTAAATGTATGGTCAGAAAGGGATACGTTTGTTGTAGAAATTAAATTTCGAATGGAATTTGTTTTAGTTTAAAAGTATTCGTCACCCCATACAAATATTTTGTTCCGCACTTGGTTGCTAGATGCATTGCTTTCAAGCATTAGTTTGGTTCACCGTAGCCTTTCTCGTGGTGTTATAGTTTAAAAAGTGAAAGCCAACGCCATATTTTTTTTTATTATGATGCCATAAAAAATTATAACAGAGAAATGTAAGGTTGTTGTGTGAAATCAAAATGTGTATTGTGTTTAGAAGGGATTTCACGGTTGTAATGGCGGACGTCATTTGGCTAGGTTTGGTCCAGTGACTCCTTAATGCTCAACTAAGAGGGACAATTTACTTCATCTTACCGTGCCTAGTGCATTGACCAACGGAAACTCTCTGAAATTGCTTTAGAAAACAGAACCAGCTGATTACCTCACGAAGGGTCCCTTCACCGCCACATATCACGTATTAATTCCCGAGCTTTTCACTTGTCAGATTACTTCAAATACTTCTTTATTGTCTCAAATAGATTACAATCAGTATGCTAAAAAAAAAAAGCTCAAATTATAAGCTTATAAATTGGTGTTGAACGAATCGTTTTTAATAACTACAAGGCCATAATCTGGCCAGGGTTATGGAAGCATCCCTGGCCTCATTCCACCTTCGCTTTACCCCCGTCGCTAACAAGACCACCTCAACTATCTTGCCCTCCCTCTAAACGGTTCTGTTTAACTATCTTTACAAAATCACCAATTACTCGCAGCCAGTAATTACTGGCGGTCGTTAATTGTGTTCGCAGAAGACTTTCATAAAACGGAAGGCAATCTTATTATCAAATTAATTAGCAACATCGTTAAATGTTCCATTCTTAAAGGTTGTCTGAAGCTGCCCATTGGAGAGGCTAAGTGATTCTTTAAAACTGGACCATAAGCGTCGGTCCAGAAAACAGTTTGACTTTATAAATCCACTGCTACTTGAAACTTTAGCCTAACTTATACTTATTTTTGTTCAATAGTTTGGAGCTTCAAAATGAATGGAGTTTTTCAATAACTTATTATCCAATTTAATAAAATCATTATTTTAAACGTATTGCAAACTACATAACGGTAATTGATTTCCCAGCCGTTCCATCTTAAGTAGTAAACAACCCACTTTAAACATTTTGATTTCTCCCCGATTCGGAGTATACTTCTTTCAGCGACTCCAATATTTCAGTAATAGTATTTCACCGCCTTCTACTTTAAATATTTTAATTTCACCCCGTTTCAGAGTATACTTCATTTACCAAAACTTTTCAATCATATTTATGTATAATAAAATTGTACAGAATTTTATATATAATATAAATTTAATATTTTTTATTATATCGAGATTTATTATGAATTGTATTACAAATTCTTTAGCCAAATTTTATTTAACGAAGTGTGCTATTGATTTTACATTCATTAAATTATCGAAAATAAGAAATAAATTAAACATGCGGCTTCAGACTATAATGCGATGTCAGCTATTCGGACTAAAATTAAAAATCTATATAAAATACAGGCTACTTCATCCGAATGTCGTTCATATTCAAAGGAAATTCGAAATCTTTTTATCATCTTCATTCCCTCGCCCACAATGCACCTGTTCGCATCTTTCACATCATTATTGAGCCTATATCCATTTTTTAACCTATTTTTTTATTTTCCTATGTTTCAAAATTACACAGATTCTCATCTTAATTTACATTTAATGAAACCTTATAGCTTAAATTATACTTTAGGTTAGCGAAACGTAAACTAGATAACATTTTTTTCCTCTTCTTGTTTATTAATATCTGAAAGTGCAAAGATCTAAAAACTATAATTTACTGGTCACAATCTTGACCAACTATCCGTTGGAGAGATTGAGTAGTGTATTACCTAAGGCTAATCTACAACACTTAGATTACATCTTTCTTTTTAAATAAATACTGGAATTTAACCAATGACTTCATTATAAGTAATAATTTAGTGTTTACTTAATTTCTTTTGTGATGAAAAAAAAACGATTCTAAATGGACAAATGAAGATGAATATAAAGAAACAGAAATAAATAAAAAACACTCAGTGTAAGTGTAAAGAAGACTGAAGTGTGTGTTATTTTACTTTTGTTTATTTATCTCTACTGAAATGTATATATATATATATATATATATATATATATATATATGTGTGTGTGTGTGTGTGTGTGTTTTGTGGACTTGGTCATACAAATTATATATAAATATTTCACATAAATACGTGAAATAACAATCAATGATCAAACCACAATAAGAAAGTGGTCTTGTTTAGTCTTTAGTCTTGTTTTCCCATTTCTTATTGTGGTTTAATCAAAAAATTATTTATGTGATATTTTTAGAAAAATTGAATTATTGAGGGTAATGTTCAGAGGTTTAAAGGTTTTTTTTTTATAGATTAATAAAATTCTTGCAACCAGATGGCATAAATGTTGTAAACTATTATACATTTATGGAGAACATTGTCCCCTTTTCTCTGCTTGTAACTCTGATTGGCTTACCAGTCTAGCTCATTACTCTGTCGGTACATACAAATCTAGTCAACCAATTCTTCTCCTGCTTATGAAAGATGTCTATATATTGAAAATTATTCTGAAAGTTCGTTTTCTGTGTGTTTTTTTTATGTGTTCTTTTTCCTGTAATTTGGTTTTCCTCGTTGACAGTTTCAGGTATTCTCACTCTCTCTTTCCCTCTCTCTCTCTCTCTCTCTCTCTCTCTCTCTCTCTCTCTCTCTCTCTCTCTCTCTCTCTCTCTGTCACTCACTCACTCACTTTTATTTGTTTTCCTACTTGTCTTTTAATGATCTCCTCATAAAGTGTAATAACTTAGAATTGAATTGTTTGTAGAATTTTTCGATACCGTCGTCTTTTGGTTTTTGTGTATGTGTCTGTGTAATCTGTATCCATGCTTTTGTTTGTGTATTAAAGTGTATGTGTACAGACGCCGTATCCCTCTGTGTGTGTATGAATGCTTGCCATGTGTACAGGGTAACACAAAAAAAACCTAAAACTTTTCAAATATAAAATAAATATTAAAAATAAGAAACCATTATGAAACAATTGCACAATTGTTGCATGTTACCAAAATCAGATATTTACTAAGCTATTAAATAGGGAAAGTTATATTATAGACATAGTTTTTTACTAACCATGGGAATTAGTTTCAGTAATCTAGAATTCTAAGGAGATGTATCAAAAGTTGTCATTTTTTTTTCATTGTTGGTATCATTGATGAGGAGAGATGAAGTTAATTTTAACTACTTTATTTTATTGGTTTATATTTTGTGTAGGATTTCTTCTACAGTTGGTCGTTCGTTTTCTGATATGTAGGATTAGTGTTTCTGATTAGAGTTGCGGTTATAATATAAGGCAAATATTATAGAAGTCTCTGAAATAAGGAGAAGAGCTGTTGGTTTTAAGAAGAAAAAAGAAGTGAGAACTAAAGTTGAGTAATTGGAGTCGACTGCTGGCATCAGCAGTAATCTGACTGAGTTCGCAAGTTCTGCGGGAGAGCGGGCTCGACCGTAACTGAGTCTGCAGTCAAAACCATCGCTATTCACTTCATCCATCCGCACGGCTATTTCACAAGTCGTCTGGATTTACATTATTTTGCAATAGGCATTCAATTTATTGTTTAACTATAGAGCCATAAAGCAATCCAGCAATAATAATCAATTTTGATCTTTTTATTATAGTGATTGATTTTAAATTCATTCTTGAATCAGACAATTATTCAATTTCCAAATAGCGAAACTTGCTAATTTATTGAGAAACAGCAATATCAGATCAGGTTTGACTCAGGCCTACTACACGCCTTAGTCCCCCACTCCCAATCTTTCATTCCTTCTCTGTGGGTCTGACTCAAACAAACTTGTATCGGCTCCAATCAACTGGCAACTGTTCTTAAAAAAAAAACAGTTGCTTGTTACATTCGTTGTAAAGGGTTGTGCAATTTAATCTATTATCCTCTTTGCACCAGCGATTCTTAATAATCCACTTCACACTCAATTTAGTTCTTACTTGGATAGAGATCCAAACCACTATTTAAAATCATTTTAATTTATAATCGACTTTACAAGTTGGATGTGGACGTGGTAACGTTGTGGCAACGCAGTAGGCCCGGGGTTCAATACCCACTCTGACTCTCGATTTATTGACGCGAGAGTTGAATAAATCTGAGTTCGTCGTCCCTCGGCGAGGACGTTAAGCCGTCGGTCCCAAGCTTGTACAATGTCAGGTACTCGTTAAAAATCGTTACTCTAAATACACTTCAGTTAGGAAAAATTAAAACTCCCACTGTAGAATCAATCTTCATTGTGTGGTACCAAAAAGGGCCTTTGTGTACTCCCTTATTGTACCACTGTCACTGCAACCTAACCTAACCTTACAATTTGGAAACCCAATATCATCGCCTGTTAAGTCAATCATTTTTAAGTAAAGTAGTATTTGTATTTATATGAAACCATGACCACCAAGCTCTCGAGCAGGAGTTCGCCGTCATAAGTGTTTTATACTATGCTATGTTAAACCCTGCTGATGTAGTATACAGGGTGGTCATATGTTTGTTTCAGATAAAAAAATTATATGTTATAAAAAGTAAAATTGTGATAATTGCAAAAGAAGAGTCCATAGAAACATGCATAATAGAAAAGTAAGTGTTTGAACTCAAATCGATATTTCGACGAATCGCCTTCATCAGGAGAGATATTTTCTAACTAAGATGCAAACACACTTTTAAGTTATTTGGGAACTGGCTATCCTAGGCTTAACACGGCCCTTTGTGATACCACACAGTGACTTTTTAGTCCCAAATGTTGCCTAATGCAAGTGTATTTCGAGTATCGATCTTTAACGAGTACTTGATACCGTACAGATTTGGAAGCGACTTTAATTTCCTTATTTATTCACCTCCAGCGTAAATAAAGTGATATCCAGAGTAGGCAATGAACCTTGTATCTACCAATCCAGAGGTGAGGACGTAAGCCTCTGGGCTACCCTGCCCTCCTGTTGGGCATTAAGTAATAATGGAAGAGCATGAAGATGGCTATGGCATCACGAGAGTGAGAGAGAATGAAAGAGAGAGGGAGTCATGTGGTGTTATTAACTTATTTAACTTTTTTAATTTATTATAACAGCTAAATTACTTATTACCACCCTCCCCCCACTCTCTCTATCCCCTCCCCGCTCAGGTTGCATATATAAACAATATTCCTATCTTTCACGAAATTCGTATAATTTGCTACCCCGTAAACTCAGAAATCCTGCCGGTTCATTCGTTTTGTAGCTGTCACAGGTTAGTGTGGTATAAAGTATAATTAGCAATGTTCATCGTTTTTGACTATTGCTTTCTGTTTTTTTTATAGATGCAAAGCCTTTCGAACATATATTCATAAAGATGTTGACTTGTTGCGTTTGTAAGTAGCAGTTAATGCCATGCTTCATGCTTAGGCATTATTTGCTATTATTTCACGCTATAATCTTGCCGATTAAGTCCTGAAAAATAAGCATCATGGTTCATAGTTCCTGCTGTGAGATATCTTCTCTTTTAACTGATTTATTTCATTGTATTATAATTGCTTTCCTCATCTCATAATATTCAACTGGAAATACATAAAGTATTAGCTCACAAAATCTGTTCATGACGGTTTAAAATAGATTGAAAGTTCAAACATAAGTTTTCACTTCTTTATTTGTCTCATGTGAAAGTAAATATAATCATTACTTTAAGAAAAAAAAGAAATGTTAATTATTCTGAATTGCAGATGTAAAATGAAAAGAAAGTTTATTTTTAAATAATTCTCTAACACTTATTCTTCCAGTTAACGATTCATAAATTTGATTGTCAATACGTATGAGAGAAAGTAAATCATTTAACGCATCCTCATTCATTGGCACTTCATTATTATAGATAAATTGCTGAAAAGCTTTCTCAAACGCAGAATAATGTCTTGCACTATAGCTTTAACTGGGGTCGTAAATTTAATATTTCTTTAAGATGTTTGAGTTGTATTAAAGTGTTGAAAGTACTATCTCTATTGCTGACTGGCTTTGATTATGATTGTTGTTATTAAGGTCATAATTATGATCTTTTGATTGTTGAACTTTCCATGAACTATTGGAAATGTCATGACGCATTAACTTCATAGCACATATTCTGCTGTCTGATAAATCGTCTGATCAAACGTAATGTGACGCCATGGGCAAACAGTAATGTATGTATTAACAATCGCTACTTATCCAGTCCTTAAAACGGAAACGTTGGCAATGAGAGTTTAATTTGAACCTGAAGAACTGACAAGGTCCTGATAAACTTTAATTTTATAAATATATATATATATATACTACATTGACAAAAAGAACAAACAGAAATGAAACAGAAACTCACTACTATATTTCTATGGCCTCGTCACCAGGAAGATAGAAACGAGTCGCTCCGCAGGCAGACCACGACTGCCTGGTGGTCTTGAAGAAACACTTAAACTGTGAAGCCAACTTATGGAGGAAGGGGAGGCAAGGATAGATAAAAAAAATAATAGCAAAATAAATTATAACGAATGAAAACAAAACAAATATATAAATAAAGATATATAAAACAAATCAACAATATCGACAAATATAAAACAAAGATTTCACACAAACACATGATATAACAAAAATGATCAAACCACAATATGAAAAAATTCACAGAGTTGAATAAATCCACAGTTGGGTTTTTGACTCTGACGATAACCGCTTGTTACGGTTGAAAAATCTTAGTCTTGTTTTCCTTGTGGTTTGAACATATATATATATATATATATACATACGTTTCACGATGAATGTTTCACAAACACAGAACTAAGGAACAAACACACTTACTGTCTCTAATTTTCGGTTGAACTGTCATCAGGAGAGTTGAGAAACTCTGTTGGCCTCCAACGGTCGCTTCACAAGTGCGCTTGGTGTCCCTTTCTCAACTCTCCTGATGACAGTTCAACCGAAAATTAGAGACAGTAAGTGTGTTTGTTCCTTAGTTTTGTGTTTCTGATTCATCGTGAAACGTTTGTTATCCTTTGGGATCATTTTCCGGTTTACAATATATATATATATAATTGACACAGGTCATCTGTTGGTTAATGCAAGTAGCTGCCTGTTGCTGCCAACGCCAATGTTAATAATCTACCACTCTGAAATAACTCTCCAGTTTAAGGCTTCTTCAGAAGCCCTCACTTGGTTGTTGGGTCCTAGAAGTTACCACTTAAATACATGACTTCCTCTATTTTATTTTTTTTATTATTATGTTAATTTTTTTCGTTTCTTTATGTTTTCATTTTTAACTCATTTTTTTGAATTTTCTCCAATAATTTGTTTTTTTTTCACACTTCAGCACTTTATAGTTTAGTTTTTATTATTTATAAAAAAATCAATTATTATTTGATTTTTTTTCTACTGTATTTTCACTATTTCTCACTTCAGCCTTAATTTTTAATTTATGATTCTATATTTCCCTTTTTCTTCTCTTTCTTCCTTCATTTATATACTTTAATTTTTTATTTATTCATAGCTTAAACTGGTCGACTGGTATGGTGCCTCGGACTGTATGTCACTTTGTATTGGTCGGTGTCGCTTTCACGTCTCCACTCCTGTGTTCTTCCTAGTTTTCGAGTCGAAATGATCGAGAGTCGTGAGTGTTAGTCTCTTTTCTGTTTTTTCTAGTTGCAACTTTAATTATAAAACGATTAAAAGGAAAGTAGGCGTAGGAACGACACACAACTCTATTGTTTATTTTGACCTCGTCGTCAACAGGAGAAGGAAAAGAAGAAGAAGAGGAGATCTGCTCTGCTTGGAAACAGCAACTCGAAACTGTTCGCCAAATCGAGCAGATCTCCTCTAATTCTCTTCTTTCTGCTGATGACGACGAGGTCGAAATATTGAAGTGAGTTGTATGTTCTTTCTACGTGTTCTTTTCTTGTAATCGTTTGATATGTTGTCCAAACGGATATTTATAAATATATATATATATATATATATATATATATATATATATAAAACAGGATTTCACATAGACACATGAAATAACAATCAATATGAAATGGGGAAAAAAGACAGATATTTCAACTGTAACAAGCGGTCTTCGTCAGAGTTGAAAGATCTTAGTCTTTTTTCCCTTTTCATATTGTGATTATATATATATAATCACAGAAAGATAACACATACAAGTAATGAACAAAAACTCATTAATATATTTTGATTGCGTTGTCATCGTCATCATGGGAAAGATGTTGGTGACTCTGAATTGAAACGAGGATTGAAGTTACTCTAATGGAGGGGAGCATTCAGTCATTGTATCCAACAACGGAGAGACGGGAGACAAGTGTATATAACATTTATAATTACAAAGAAATTATGGAAAGAAACAACATCAGTGTAGCCAACTTACTGACGACAGGGACTCAAGAAGAAATTAAATCATAACAAATATATCGTACGATTATAAAAATCCTTCACACCTCCTGAATCAGTGTTGTATCCGCCCGACCGATTCGCACAGTGTGGATCTTCAAGTGAACGCTTGCTTGTGTAATAATGACAGTTGAAACAGAAATTTAGAGGCTGTAAGTGTGTACTTTTAATTCATCTATGTTTATTTGTCTATATTGAACTTTATGTTTATATTAGTCGGACTGTCTTTTCGCGCTGTATAATTTGTTCTCTAAATTAAACTTTGCGACAAAGATTCTTACTTTTACCTTTCCATTGCTAAATACATGCGGTTCCTGTTTTTGGTACCAACTGGTCTGCTATGAGTCCTTCTTGGACAGATACCAGTATGTTTGCATGTTGTTATTGCTTTCCTTAAGTGGAGCAGTGAATTTCTCTCGAGTTGCGCTCTCAAGTCGCAGAGAATGACTTTCTGGTGCGAATCTGTTTCACAGAAGTGCTCTGATTACATCTGGTAGTCCTTACAAAACGGTAGATTTCCTCCAAACTACTTCCTACCATTGTCTTACAATGGGCTTTGTTGCACACTTCATGCTAATTTTTGCACCTCTGTTAATATCTGTAAATCCATGTTTGCGCTAGTTTCTTGTATAAATTTGCATTCCTTATCATTGGATGGTGCGTTCCTTAATGTTTGTATTCATTAAGAACCATTTTCATGTTCTACTCCTATGTATTGTTGTATCTTTATTTTATTCCCTTTTAAATGTTAGATATCCATCGTGTAGCTTTAGCTTCCTCTTTGAATCTTATGTTAAACTTATCGACTTCAATTTTAGCACAAAAGAATGATATTTCTTTTGAATTTAGCATTATTTTTCGTATTGATAATATTATTGAATGTTATATATTATTAGCACTGTATATTAACTTAACGTCTGCGTTACTTAGAACAATAAATGATCCAAATATTTGAATTCTTATTTCTGCTGCAAACACAATAATAGTACACTTTTGTTCCTTATTCCGCTTTGTGATTAAATTTTTTTTACCAGTTAAAACAAATTTGAGCTGTTCTTAGCTTGATGGTGTCTGACGGGAAGGCGAAACATGTTAACAGTGAAAGGTCGTGATGAAATGTTATAAGAGATTAGTGGCTCTAGTATTAAGAAAGTATGGTGGGAATTGTATTCAGAGCGAAGACACCCTGTGGGTGACCATTATCAGAAGAGAAGTGGTACCATGAGGAAATGACGTTCAATATATATATATAATTGAAGTTCAACCATAAAACAGAAAAAAGAAACGAACACTCACGATTCTCGGTCATTTCTGGCTTTCTTGCCGTCTTCGGGGGGGGGGGGGGGGGGGGGGGGGGAGAAAAAGAAAAAATGAAGAAACAACACTGGAATAAAGACGTGAAAGCATCCTCTCGATTGGCACAAAGTGTTGTATGTATAATATATATACACATATATAGTTAGTGTTATCTTTTGTATATGTGTTCTTTCCTTGAATTTAGTTTGTTTATTTCGTGGAATCGTTTTATTTATTTGATTAAATATATCGGAGTCACCGCCCTGCCACCATTCGAGACTCTTCGCATTAATTTCTGAATTTATTGCTGTGGTTTAGATATTAATATGTAAAGATGTATTGAAAACTGCATATCTTAAGAAATTAAAGCTAATACTTTTTTATTTATCATGATTCCAGTCACTGATGTAACAATTTAATAATAATAAGGATAGTTTACGGCTATACCATTAAAGCATGAACCATTGAGATTAATTGGTCGTTTATTTGTGGAACTTTTGTTTGTTTACATTGTGGTTTTTAGTATTTTAGTTCAACAGTTCTCAAGTAACACTGTAGATATATTAAGTGATTAAAGAAAGATGTTTAGTCAGACACATGGCTGGGAGCCGTAAACTGACAGATGGTCTAATACATACAACCTAAGGCATAAAACCGAAAAGTTCCAAATATAATTAACCATGAAAAAATGAAATGTTTACAAGGAAATGAAACATACTAAGAACTCTGAGGCCTAGAATTCAGAAAGAAGGCACTCACATATTTAAAATGTGTCTATTTATTTATGTATCTATTTCACTTCGTACAGAGGCCTGGTGAGGCGCTTGGCTGTGTTCATTATTAGTAAGTATTTAATTTCTCTAATTAAGTAAACTAATTTCTGCTCCCTTATATATGACTGAGGATGCCGGTAGTGTATCTTGATAAAGGAATCAATCAGAGATTCCTATTACTAGTCAAAATGGTCACTATTGGCTCAAGTATTTGAAGGAGGCTGCAGCTTTATAAAGGGCTGTAACACCGATGATAATGGCGATCACGATGGATGATAATAATGGTGGTGATGATATGTTGATGAAAAGTGTTAATAATGCCTCTCATGATGGTAATAGTGGTGGTGGTGACACTGATGACATGATGATGGAAGGGTGATTATGATGATAATAGGCTGATGATGATGATGATGATGATGATGATGATGATGATGATGATGATATGTTTGTGATGATCTGATGATGCAAGTGGTGATAATGGCGGCGATTATGATTATAATAGTGGTTGTTGTGATGTTGATGATATGATGATGGAAGTGGTTATAGTGATGATGATAGTAACGGAATTGGAATGATTAGTATACCCATTCGATAAAGGAGGGATCAGGTGATGCTGTCTAAGCCCTCTATCAATATGAGTATGACATGACTTTCATTAAAGTGCAGTAGAACCTCGTAGTCCTAGTGCCTCCTTGTAAGCTCAGTCATTCGTTAGAATTTTTGTCTCATACGACGAGTACAATTCGTAGCACCAGCGATCTTTTCGTCTCGCCTAGATTATCTCCGTTTTAAGTTTAGTAGATTAATGAAACATGATTTTGACTTGCATGCAATTATTGTTCAAGTAATATTATCCATATTACATGCACAGTATTGTTTAATGTTTCGAATTGTAACTCTCCTGTTTAAGAAATAAACTTAAAAACCGACATTAGGAGGACAGAAAGGATTATTTATATTCCTATAATATCAATGTGAAAAATAGCTTCATAAGCTCGGTCTGGGAACGAATTAAACTCCTGCTTCCAGGTTTATATTGTATTCCAAATATTTATATACAACTTGTCATATACTTAGTTTCAAAATAGATTGACTTGAATCAGTAAGCAGCATTAGTTGTTATGTTCTCTCCTTTAATTTGTGTAAGTCGTTACATTAGAATATTCCATGAGCAACAAGTCGTAGTTACCAACTTATCTCTCAAAATGAATCAGACGTTGGCTGCCCAAAATAGTGACGACTGGAGGAAATATTTCGATGAGGTGAGAGTTTTGTTGTTTCTGTATTCCCCCTGCTGCTGATTTTTATGTTGTTGTTGGTGGTGTTGTTATTGTTGTTGATGAGATGATGATGATGAGATTCCTTACTCATCCAATCTAATATGATCAAATTGTAAAATAGTGTTGCACGGTATTTAATTATTTACTAAATCTTTTGTTGTTTTTTTTTGACGTTCATTTTTTCAATATCTTTAAATTTTATTGGTATCATGCATTAATCATTTGATTTACTTTAAAATAGATATATTGTGCATATGCAGAAAACATAAATAGTAGGTATTTAATTGGTTTATGAATATTTATGCTGCATAATATTTTATGTTGTTAGGCGTGTGTATTGTTTGAATGCAAGATTAGAGACATAAATATGTACAATTTTAAATTTTTTGTTTGACTTTTCGCATGATGACAAATGTTTCTGCTGTCATGGGCTCCCATTACTGTGCTGATGCTATTGACTTAATGTAAATAGCTTGGCATCAATAACTTGATGTCACCAGGTGTTCCTGCATCTAATGTTTCAGTTGGGTTTTTGACTCTGATGTAGACCGCTTGTTACGGTTGAAAGATTTTAGTCGTTTTTTCTCACATTTTCATATTTTGATTGATCATTGATTATACTGGTATATATATATCAAACTGATTGGGAATCGAATAAAGTCAAGATAAGAGACATAACGCGAATTGTTTTAATAAAGGTTTATTAATAAACCGTATTATTAATAACGAAGGGGAAAGCAGTTGGCAAAAGATAAGAAGGTCACTATAATTAAAGTTGAGGAGATAAGAGATAAGTTTGCGGAGTGGTGGAGGGGGAAGCAGATGGCTGATAGTGGCAATAACTTTCCGACAAACATCCACTTCCCGTAGTAATGACCAGAGCAAAAAAAAAAACTTTTATAAAAAAAAAAGTAAATAGTGGGCATTCCATGAGACAATTTGGAAAGTGGTTCTAGTTCTGATTTCCTATCGAATTAAAATAGCCCCCTCCTAGAGATTCTGTTTATCTGGCCAGATAAATCTGTAGACGCCCATGTTGGAGACTCGTGTCTGGAGGATGTTGGATATTGCCTGCCGAACTAATCCGATACATCGATTTCCACTTAGCTAAAAAAAAAAAATCTGCCCCCAGTGTGCTATTCATTTTATGATTGCCAATTTAAATTGATAGATCGTAGTCGTTTTAAATTGATACTAATGTTACCTGTTTCTTTCCATTTTGTAATCATTCAGTCTAAAACAGACATTCCTGACATTCGCCAGTTTTTACAAGAAAAACATTTTTATTATCATTTGGCAAATGTAGTAGTTGCATTAAGTTAAATAAGCAATTTAATTGCTGGTTTCTTATTTCTAATTATGGATTTACGAAGAGTGAAGTTGATTATAGTTGATTCCAGATCATGCTTTCGTGAAAAAAAATCATTAAAATCCTGCTGTTTTTTTGTGCCTTTTGTGAATATAGTGTATTTAAAGGGAAATGCTTTTTTTTTTATGTTAAGAATCTCTTGAATATAATTACATAATTTTCAGGCTAGGGGGGTATATATTTAGTTTATTTGTTGTGACGATACTTAGAGAAGTTTGAGAATTAATTATTTAGAGTAAGGTCCTCAACTTGGTCCGCAAAAGACTAAGGGGGTGTTAACGGTACATAATTAGTTGGAGACTCGTGTCTGGAGGATGTTGGATATTGCCTGCCGAACTAATCCGATACATTGATTTCCACTTAGCTAAAAAAAAAAAATCTGCCCCCAGTGTGCTATTCATTTTATGATTGCCAATTTAAATTGATAGATCGTAGTCGTTTTAAATTGATACTAATGTTACCTGTTTCTTTCCATTTTGTAATCATTCAGTCTAAAACAGACATTCCTGACATTCGCCAGTTTTTACAAGAAAAACATTTTTATTATCATTTGGCAAATGTAGTAGTTGCATTAAGTTAAATAAGCAATTTAATTGCTGGTTTCTTATTTCTAATTATGGATTTACGAAGAGTGAAGTTGATTATAGTTGATTCCAGATCATGCTTTCGTGAAAAAAAATCATTAAAATCCTGCTGTTTTTTTGTGCCTTTTGTGAATATAGTGTATTTAAAGGGAAATGCTTTTTTTTTATGTTAAGAATCTCTTGAATATAATTACATAATTTTCAGGCTAGGGGGGTATATATTTAGTTTATTTGTTGTGACGATACTTAGAGAAGTTTGAGAATTAATTATTTAGAGTAAGGTCCTCAACTTGGTCCGCAAAAGACTAAGGGGGTGTTAACGGTACATAATTAGTGGTCCATTTTAATTTATATTCATTTATCAATATACTTTAACGAAAAATATATCCAGGATCAAATATATCTATCAAGACTAAGTCAGTTCTTCATGTTCAAATCAAACTTTCAGTGCCGCAGTTTAGGTTTTTATTTAAAACCTTTTTCATAGGCCTACAAAACAAAGGAAATATAAGAAAATAATCTAAACATTCAACAACTAAGTAGGTATAAAAAGCGAAATATGGGACTATAATCGCAATTTCAAACAATAAACAAGTGAAATAGAAAAACTGTTCCTTATTTTTCGTGTCATTTACGTATTGAGCTAACCGTATAACAGTTTCAGTGGTTAGCAATAAAACATGAGATACAATGCTCTCATTAGTTTGTCATCATTTCGAATTATTTGAAAACGTTATATTACTCTTTCTTACGCCTCACCCAGTTTTGTTTTTTTTATTAATTATTTTCAATTTGTTATAAAAGTTATATTTTTATAGTTGAAATGGGTGCCCTTATTTCTTCTCACGTAAATAAAAAAATATTTCTGTAACAATTAAAGGTTTAAACGGTTATGCCATAAATTATCGGTAAGTTATGTATGTGTATATTTAATGTGACAAATCAAGAAATGGTACTAATTATTTCTAATGGGGTTTATGGTAAGCCATTCATCTGCCTGGAGATGAATCAAGTAATTATCGAGTGGAAGGAGAAACAGTTGATTTAAAAGTTGAGGACGCGCGTGGGCAACGTTTCGACTTAACCTTTCTCTCAATCCCTGTATTTATAGATTTTACATAGTCCAACCACTTGTACAAGCAGATACTGTCCCTTACTTTCTACACCATGTTGTAGGACTCTCTTTTGGCTTATTGAGTAGAAGGCTGTTTGCATAAGGTATAATAACTACTATTATAGGCCCTGTAGTAAATGCAGTCGTATCTATATTGTGTAATCTATAATGTTACACTATAAGAATAATTCTACAGATATGCTACTGGTTAGCCAGCTGTTAATTATAATTCTCTATTTAGAAATTGCTAAGGAAATCAACAGTTGCTTAAGTTACATAAATATATAATTTGTAAAGTTGTTTTAAGTGTTAGATCGACCGTAGAGTGTTTTATCTAATCGCTTGATTAAGCGAGATATGACAAGTGAGAGAATAAGATAATCCTATTTTGCCGATAGCATGATGTCATGCTACAAATCATGACCTGCTATACTTTGCTAGCAGAATGTGATGCCAAATTTTAAACATCAGCTTCTTAACTTCTATGTAAACTTTTAAATGCCCCTACAAAATAAAAAAATATGAAAAAATATTCCTGAAAGCAAGGTTTTTTTCAAAGGTATTACAATGATAGTATAATTTATTTTACAGTAGCTATCTCTATTTTACCTCTTTTAAAAGAACATGGAGTTTCTTGAACACCCCCTCCCGAGTGGAATGCCACAAAAAAAAAAAAGTGAATAAACAATTGCCTATAATCTTGACCAACAGTTATTTGTTTAAATATTATCAATTTTACTAAAAAAACAGTTATTTATGACAAATTGTTGTATATGTTGTTTATGATGAACAAAGATATTTTCATTTCTCATAAAGAGCTCTAAAAGAAAAATAAACTGTGAGATACACTCATTGCATACTAAACAAGCAAAACTACTTGGCTTTTGTTACTTTTAAACTATTTTACACTTTTTAACCTCTTTAGTTAGTATTTAATTTTTTAAATTCTTTTTTTTTGTTTTATTACTCTTAATTCGAATTTCTAACCGAATTTTAATTACATTACATTTGACTTTGTCTCTGTCTGTTTGATTATTATTAAATTGAAAAAAATTGTTATTGTAATAACAAGTCTACCTGTTTAAACAGTGTTATTAAAATCTATTTTTATATCATCCAGATATAGAATAGTGGCCAGATAATCTTTGTAATCGTTAGTAATCTGTTCATTGTAAAGGAGCAGAGTGCAGACATTTCTGGGCGCGGCGAAAAAATCCACTTTAGTCGATGATGTAGTTATTACAAAATAGTATTGAAATAAGATTGTATCTTGAGTTTATTATTTGTTGAGCAGTTATTGGACCGGTGTGCTTTCACTGTAAGGTTCATTACATTCGATCTTCATATCAGATGTGGAGTTTAGCTTTTCTCCATAGTAAGTCTTCATTCTGTAATGCAAGGAACCTTAGTATTAAAGGTTATGATTAAAAAAAAACCCCTATTGGGAAGAAGCAGGAATGTTCCTTAACTGGTTTTATTATCTCTATATGAATGCATAAATCACTTAAAAGAATTAAACCAAGCCTGGAAAGTAACTGTTTAATTCAAAGTGGAACTTTCCCTCGCAAAGCAGGAATTTACTTTAAATATATAATGGTGAAAATAAAAGTAAATCCATGGTTTAAGATAGGAAAGTGGGCAGCGGAGCCATTACTGATTTCACTTGTTGCAATGTGCTGTAACTGTGAGGCCCCAGCTCTTTTGCTGCTACGTCACCCAGCGTCCCCGCTATCTCTCACGCCTTCCATGGAGAATCGATTCCTCTATTCATGGAAACGAATTGTGTCCAATATATCCGCTCCTTTCAGACCCTATCAAAAAACTCGACCTTATATTCGAGACATCAAAAAATCGACATTGTGTCCAACAGGTCGGGCAAACAACAAAAAATTTGTCTTCAAAGAAAGTGAAACATTCTTTACTTTAGTAGTGTAATTTTTATGCGTAAATATCGAGGGAAAATGATTAAGGTTGTAATGATATATAGAATTGGCAACACTGCGCTATTGATTCTTGTACTGAATGATTTTGTGTTAAACAACATCTATATCAGCTTGATATAGAAAAATGTACTATATTAGAATTATTTATTTATTATATACTAGAAAAATTCCACACAAAGTATTCAAATATTTGTTAAGGAAGTATATATATATATATTAGAACTTCGTAGCATATAGGTTTTTGAACTACTCCATTATCAAGAGTCTATTGATAATCTGAATAGATTAGGCTGACTTGCAATAAGAACTTGTGGCTGTACTTCTCCTCACGATGGTTGTCAAAATATTTTTGAGTTATTTTAGTTCGTTCTGTATGATTCTTTTTAACTGTAATGTTGAAAATTATTTATAAACAAATAGGTGACTAAGCTTCTAGAGTAAACTAAAAAAACATATTGTAAAAATATACAATATTTTTAGGTGGTATAATAATATTATTAACTTGATTTTTATTTTTAAAGAAGCAATATATATCTATTAATAAAATATAATTTCAAAGTAAACACCAGAAAGAAAAATGAACGTCTAAACGGTGGTAAGAAATTCAGAAATGGTACCAACATATTTCAACCAAAACATCTGGTCAGCGCCAGTTCGAGTTGGAGGGACCCCCACGAAGACGTGATGTTTTGTTTAAGGGATTCATTTTTGAATTTCTTATTGTTGTTTAAATGTTTATGTATAAATAAAAATCTATAAATGAAACAATCAATAAAATTTTAGAAAATAATGTATCTAAAGGCAACACAAAGATAAACACAGATATAAATCACTTCTTTATTTGGTTAATCATCGTCATCAGGAGGTGAGGTGGTTGTTGGACTTCAGACACCATCCTGCCTTCTTGGACAATACTTTTCCTCCTCACGACGTTGATTGTCGGAATATAGAAGTGTGTTAAGTCTTTGTCTTTGTCTTACTTTCGTTATAAATTATATATATATATATATTTATATACGTGAAATAACAATCCATGATCAAACCAGAATATGAAATAGGAAAACAAGACTAAGATCTTTCAACCGTAACAAGCGATCTTCATCAGAGTCAAAAACCAGACTGTGGTTTGATCATTGTTTTATATATATATATACTCGTATATGGTTATCATGTTTAAAATGTGTATGAAGTTTATCATTATTATAAAGTTTAATCTACTTATAAATTCATTCTTCTTAGTTCGCGTTTTAAAACTTGATTGTTTGCTTTTTATATTTATGGAAATATTATTTCTATATTTATGTCAAGTACTTGAATACTATCTCAGTTTGATTCAGTTGTGAAACACACCTTCAAGCATTCTTAGAGTATCTAAGAAGGTCTTGAATAATCTTCATGAATAATGAAAAAGTTTTAAAATGAGAGCATAAATGAATCTGTAATATGAACTGTGCAATATGTTTTAAGATATTCGAATTAAGAGAACGAAATGGAGTTACGAAATCATAAATTTTTATATCAAAGAAACAATATGACAGATTTTTATTTCAATCAATAAACTATTTTGAACGAAATGCTAAATGTACAATATAGCATATTAACGGTAATTACTTTTTGTTTCTGTTACCCAACCTGACACCGCCTTGCTAGCCCAAAACGAATAATTCCCAAGTAAAATCGTTCCTTAGAAAAGTTGCAATTCATTCTAATCACACCCGTCCTAGGCTGCTAGAGTATTTTTGTCATTGTACTCTCCAGTAGTGTCCATTCATTCAAGAGTAAATGCTTCATACCGCGGGGTTATTACTCCCACAGAATAGCTGAGTAAGAACCGCGAATTGTGAAGAATGGACATGGATACATGACCTGATGAACCTAATAATTATGACCAAAACTACACGAATTAAAATTTTTACAAATTACTATTTGCATATACATAGGAAAGGGGGAGGGAAGGAGAGGTTCAATCTGCAATGCCGACTTTTAGTCATTTTAGAAGCATAACTAAGAGAATACCCATATATGTAAGATATCTGAGAAATCTCATATATCTGTGCAGATATCATTGAAATTGGAGGAACGTCCCTAAAATCGGACATTTCTTGTGTGGAACAATTACAATAAGCCAAAGAGTATTTCATAAGCGTCATTCTATTAGCAATTAGTTTTCTAGTGAGTTACGATACCTCCTAGCTGACTACAGGTTTTAGGTTCCCACCATTTCATCGCCTATTTCATAGCATTAATAATTATTCTTTTATTAAACAGTGAATTCTGTTTAGTTTTGATTTAAAATTATTATTACTTTTTTAGTAAGATGAGTATTTTGAAGTCGGTGTTCTCATTTTTTTTTGAATTGAGAGTTATAAAGCTGAGATCAAATATCTTTTATAATCGTCATTTCATTAGCTATGAGGTGTATATTGAGTTACGATACCATACAACTGACTAAAAATTTAATTTTATTCTTCTTCACTGATATAACCCGGTAAAAGATGCATTTCACATTCGATTGATTAGCCTTTGGAATGGTTTTCGGAGGACCAGTGTTCTGCTTACTGCATATTGAGAACACACGCTTTTAAGGTGAAATTTTTTGTATGCATTAGAGAATGCGGAAATAGTAATTCAACGCATGAGTGGTAGAACTTTTCCTTGTTTAGAAGCGTGTTTCTTTTTTGTTTTAAATTAATGTGTTATTGTTTCAGCGGATAGGCGTTTATTCGTGAGGCTTGTTTAGTTTGCAAGCTTAAGTGGCCAGTAAGAATAGTGATGTAAACAAATACAGGTTGAACGAGTGGGCGGACTTCCTGAGGATCAGACGCCACGCGGGCGGCGCCGGCTTTAACGTCCTCCTCGCATGAAACTCACGCATCAACAGTGCTGGGGCGCCTAGTGCTTCCTTAATTAGTTTGTCTGTAATTGGATCAAATTATTGGTCACCTAATTGTTGGTTCCAATTCGTTCCTTGATTCAAAATATTCCTGCGTTAACTTCATTAAAGCTGAAGAATATTAACTAATCTTTCATGCATGTCCCTACTAGGGGCTTTTAATTAGTATTTATTAGAGTAATCTCAGTTTGCGTAAGGCGGAGGCAGGGGTGGACTAACTGGTAGCGTGCTTGCCTTTAGTACTGAAGATTGCAGGTTCAAATCTTGGTCAGGACACTTGACTCGAGAGTGCTGATCAAACCAGGTGAGTTCCAGTTTTCAAGTATTTTCAGCTGACTTCAAGGACCTTTACCAATGATAAGGGTGGAGGTTCTAGCTACCTCTTGAATGCTTAAGAGGCATCTCCCGAAAAGTTGCGGCTTCTTATAAGAGTCTACCCAATCTAGGTGAGAACCACAGCCCTTGCGAATCCAACTCCAATGACGGGATATGGAGAGAATAGCTGCCCTTCATGGGCCTCCCCCCTCCCGCAACACCGAAATTATTTTAAGAGTCTCTACTGGAACTCCGGAAGTGATGAGGCACTCCTGAGCCTACAGGTTAGGTCAGTTACCATATAAAACCTGGCCAGTCAGCCAGGACACGCATAAAGAGATACCTGTTACCTGCTCTCGTGACTTGGACGCCGTGAGATAGGTACCTGAGCTTCAGGGGGTCACCCCTCCATAAGGAGAGCGGCCCCTGAGCCCCTTAAAGCTGTTAAACTTGAGGCTGTACGATATCAGGTACTCGCTAAAGATATCTTCTTTAATAAACTTGGGTGACTATAATTCAGGTCTTGACATATGGTAGCTCTGTGGCTTATGCCACCGCTTTAAGAGTTCCACGGATTTAGGTGTGGTCTAGTTATATACTGAGCTTGTTATGAATATTCAATATTGAGATTTGAATCTCGGTCATGACCTTAGATTTTTCATGTGCGAGAAAATCTTGTACTCACTTTTCCTTACAGAGAATCACGAGTCTTTACAGTTTCAGTTACTTTAGAGTATTATAGGTTAGGTTTGTTTAGGTTGCAGTGGAAGTCCCACGAAAGTACGCACATAGTTCGGTGATTGGCCCTTTGTGATATCACACATCGAACATTCTACACTGTAATTCTTAAGTTGTGCCTAACTCAAGTATATTTATATTTATAAATAGTATATATACTTTAACAAGTACCTTATTATATCGTGCAGGCTCTGGACCGATGGCTTAACGTCCTCTCCGAAGGAACATGTGCTCAGTTTTTACTCACCTCTCACATGAATTAATTTAGGCTCAGATTGGGTGTTGAACACCAGATCGATCATCCTTGTGACGAGCACGAAAGCCACATAATAAAACATAAGCACATATGATTAGAGTAATATCATAGTTTTGAACTATTTCGGAATTTCTCAAAGCTAATTCCTAATGAAGAATTTTTTTGATATTAATACACAAGAATTGTTTTTTCTGTGATCTTAAATAGCTCTTTTCAGTGTCCCAAGCCTTGCTTATGTAAATCACACGCCGAACACTACACCACTAGCAGGAGTGACCCCTCTCCGCCCACTCTCGCGTCGCCTTTCCAGTTCCCTTCCTTCGTAAATCAGACCATCTGTTTACATTTATAGCACTTCTTTTATGTTCTCTTTAAAAAAATATGATAAAAAACCTTTTCCAAGCAGAGTAGACGTCTTGATGAACTCTAAACGTCATTATAAATCATTTCTCTGATAAACTGAGATAATTTTTTTCCCTCGATGCTACAGATATTTGATAGCACACTCGTATTATATTGAAAAAAAAACTTCTTAATATTTAATATTCTGCATAATTTTTCATAATATTAAATTTTTAAGTAGCTTAAGCTAACACTTCAATAAATATGCTAAGCTACAGGTTTTTTTCCTGAGTAATTTCCTGTTTACATTCGTTTGCACAGTATGCCTACATTACCTTTTACCTATTTATTTTAAGCTGCCTTACTTACTCTAAGTAAGGCAAATGCTTAGCCCTAAGGAAAATGTATTTACAAATAAGATTGTAGAAAGTTTACAAGTCTACATTTTCTTTTTTTTTTCTTAATCAATACAGCATAGGGATTGTAAAACTGTAAAAAATTATTTTATTCATAAAGTCTTTGGGCACAAGTACTGTTTAAAACGCTGATTCTTAACCTGAACATTCTCATTATGTAAATATTATAATACCAGTTGTATATTTTTAAATTTGTTTATCAATTTTTATCTTCACTACTTCGTTTTCATCTTAAAACAAATACGAGTAGGAATAAGTATAGTTTTCCATTTATGCTTATATTCAATTTTTTCTCACTGATTTCTTTTCTTTGAGCTAAGAAATGTATTTTTAATAATAGATTACATTGTGTTATTTTTTAAGAAAAAAATGTGTCATCTGTTGTTCTTAAAATGTATATATAACAATTACAAGAAAGGAATATGTAGGAACAACATACAACTCACTTCAATATTTCGACTTCGTCGTCATCAGGATAAGAAGAAGAAGAGTTCTGCTCGGTTGTCAAACAGCAGAATGGATGTTTGCCAGTCGAGCAGAACTCGTCTTCTTCTTCGCCTCCTGATCACGACTAGGTCAAATGATGACGAAGTCAGTGGTGTGTTGTTTCTGTGTGTTCTTTTCTTGTAATTATGTTATGTTTCCTAACAGACTGCTTCTTGTTTTTAATATAAATTTTGGTTTGTTAAATCTACTACTTGCCAATGCCAACTCTTCGTAGAATAGCTATCTCTTTTGTGTCTATCTCATTGAGGGCCGGGAACGACTGATGTGGGTCGCATATATTTCCTCATATCCACAGAGTTGGCATTCAGGGCTATAGAGTACTTTGATGTGGTGTAGGTGAGATGGCAAGTAGTCGTGGTGTGTTTTCATGTGGAAAGTGGCAACGCTGATGCACCGTGTGAGTCATGTTTGATGTGGTCCTGTGTAAACAGGCTTTAACATTGTTTCCCAACAGCTTTATGAGCCAAGTCTTCGTTTGCTCTTTTGATCCACCTTCGGTCGTGGTGACGTTGGCTTTTGAGGCTTAAAGAGTTGAAGGGTAATTTGGTTGATGCATTTGGCAACCTTCTTGAGCCAGATTGTCTCCATCTATTCCGAAGTGGCTGGTAATCTACTGAATTCATACTAATTCTGCTAGGTTGCCCGATAGTCATCTACAGTCCATCGTTATGTGACAGTCAGGTCAGTATCTGTGTTCGTGGATAAGTTGCGGGTGGCAGCTTGTGGGTCTACTAGGAAGACTGCTGGATCGGAGAATTGATTTTTGTAAGATCGATTGAGGCAGGAAGGTTAATGCTTATCTGATGACTCCCATGATATGTATATACTACAATGTTAGGTTAGCAGCCTACTGCAGTGGGAGGCTTCTGGCGCTTAGTAATACCACACAATGAAGATTGATTATACATTGGGACTCCCAAACTTTACCTAACTTAATTTAATTTAGTTATTGTCTAAACGAGTACCTGACATCGTACTGGCTCGGGGCCGATAGCTTAACTTCCACTCCGAGGGAGGATGTTCTAAGATTCACCTCCCACGTGAATAAATCGAGGCCAGAGTGGGTATTGAACCCTGAACCTACCAGGCCAGCGGCGAGCACGTTGCTACTGAATTAACATGGTCCCCTGATGTATAATATAAAAAATTGTCTGCAATTTTGTTATGTCAAAATAAATGTGGGAATTTTGACAGTGTTGTTGTATTATCATACAGAGTACCATAAGGTTTATGAATAATAAACATTATCGTTGAATTTGTACATGGTTGTCTAGTAAATTTCAGTTGTCATTAAAAACCGAATTATTTTATTACTACTTGAATCATTGCTGGCTTAACCATATTACTTGTCATGGTTTTTAAGTTATACTCAACTCTCAAAGTCAGCAATGAGTGCTAGACGTGCAGGTTATTAGAACAGTAAAATATATTTGTTGTCTGTAGCAAACATTTCTCCCAACAGCTTGGTTAGTTGTACATGGTCCCATTATTGCAGATTGAATTAATTGATAACAGGTTTATCAACAGTTTTTTTAATTAAATATAAGACTATAAAACTGTTACTCCACTGTTTCGTCTGAATCTAAAATAATTTCCATTAAGCCCAACTACCTGTTCTTCCCTTCCATTCAAACATATAACGTTGTGTTTTATTAATTTTTTTTTTGTTTATGTTCCATTTTACATTATAATAACAGAAAAAGTTTTGATTAAATAAAAAAACCTCATAACTTTATATTTCGTGAAAGTTACATCCTTGTTTAATTTAACGCGATGAAATCTAGTGTTATTTTAATTTGTGGGAAGACTTCATGTGGAAAGTTATTTTCTCATTAAGGAGTTTCTTCTCAGCTCTAATGAATAACACTAGCGGAACGGAGAAAGATTTTTAAACAAGAGTATCAAAATTGACATAAACCTTAATCTCACTATGTTGTATTTTAATTAAATCTATCTTTACGTGTTTTAATTATCGAATCATATTCAAATATTCATTATACTTTATAATTGAATGATACAATATCAATTAGTTCATATACATTTATTCTAATTGATTCTTTGACTGTATGCAGTTGTACCATATATTTTATTAGAAGATGAAATAACTGAAGTAACAGAATATTGAAATGATAGAAAATAATTAACATTTTTGTTTTTCTTCGATCAATATTTCTAGCCGTTGTTCGTCCATCATCAAATTTTTTCTTTCTTTATCTTCTTTTCCCCCTCCCTCTCTTTCTTCTTATCTACTTCTGATAACAAACAGCCGTTCTAAATATCGGTCATAGGAAGTATCTTTTTCCGTGTAATTCTTTGTTTAGTCTGTTTAGAAAGCATTTATCGTATTTTCAGTTATAAATTTCACAATATAAATATAAATCCAAAATACCACTCTTCCCTCCCACTCTTCTCAACTCCTCACCAGATGTTTTCTGCATCTAGTGTTCAGTTGGGTTTTTGACTGACGAAGACCGCTTCTTACAGTTGAAAGATCTTAGTCTTGTTTTCTAATTTCTTATTGTGGTTTGATCATATATATATACTTAGTGTCCCCCGTACGGCTACCCCTGAATTATGTACCATGGGAGCAATCTCTCAATGAAGAAATTTTCATTCATTCATTCATTCTATGAGTTGTCCGGGGAAAGGAATATGATTCGTTACGATGGTGACCAATAGGAGAGTAGAGTTTTTAGGTCCATTCGTGCGGTGCCAGTGCCCAGCGAAGCCTCCGTCATTCCGCCAATATATATATATATATATATATAGTAATATAATAATATTATCCTCTATTTCCTTCCATTATAACCTTTAGGATATAACCTATATATCCATTGGCGGAATGACGGAGGCTCCGCTGGGCAGCGGGTAACTGGGACCGCACGCATGGACTTAAAACCTCTACTCTACCTATTGGTCACCATTGTAACGAATCATATATATATATATTATATATATATATTATATATATAATATATACATATATATATATATATATATATATATGGATTAATTTACCACGGTGAAACTAATTTGGAAACATTGCTCTAAGGCCTTTCGTCAACACATCGTCAGAGAACAAGTGAACTAAAAAAATAATAAATACTTGTTAACCTGGTTGATTGAAGTTTCTAGAATTGTTGGTAACCCTGAACATGTTTAATGATGAAGAAGTCTTCATCTGTTTAATTATATATATATTCCCTCTGTCAATTCACTTCTTCTCCTGAGGACGACCGCTATTACGGTTGAAATATTGAAAAGTGAGTCTTTGTTGTGTATCAGTTTATGTGTCACTGCTTATTTTAATTACATTATATATATATATATATATATATATATTCATGCTTTGTTGAACACGACAGAGTAGTTCCTGTTTATAAGCTTCTTCTCACAACGAAAAAGCTGTTTTTAGGCAAGTCCAAGTTCTTGAGAAGAAGCATATAGACAGGAACTACTCTGTCGTGTTTAACAAAGCATGCATATCTGAAGGACTGCTACCAAAATATACTAATATATATATATATAAACAAGATTTCACATATACAAGTGAAAAAATGCAATCAATGGTCAAACCACAATAAGAAATGGGAAAAAAGTCTGTTGTTACGATTGAAAGATCTTTCATTGAATTTCATAGCAGTTTCTGCATTTGCGAGCTTTTTATTAACTGGTTCTATTCTCCTAGCTATTTTCCTTTTCGTTGATGGTATACTATACGCATACAGTAGGTTCGCCGAAAAGAAATATATTATAATATAATATATATTATTACAAATGTATACAACTTTGGCAAGTCTGCTTTATAGTATAACACTAAGGAAAAGGATAATGACCAAGGGGTTAGAATCAGTTAATAAAAAGGTCATAAATGCAGAAACTGCTATTACTTATAATAACATATACATATATAACTAAAATAAAGAGGACATAGGAAAGAATAAGCGCTTAACGGGATCTATATTTCGAACAACAGTAGGTATCAGGTGATATGAAGAACAGAAGTGTCGCCAAACTGACCTGTCGAAGCCGAGTCAGCCTAACCATTTAGAGCAAATACATGCATGTTGTTAGCACCAAACAGTTAGGAAATCATTGTTATTTTTACATAAATCCTTCTTGCCTCGTAAATAGTTGTATTCTTCCAACTGTTTTTTCACATAGTCATTTTCAAGGAGGAATAATCACAGTCAGAGAGTCATGGGTTTAAATATATATTGATAGATATTCAGACCCAAGACTCTACTTAGAGATGTACTACGTGAGAAACTAGTCGGAAGACTACAACTATTTCTGAGATAACACAGATTTACGTAATAATATGATATAGAACAAAGAACAGATAAAACTTCTTAGTTCAAAACATATTCTCCCTGATGACAAACTGCCTGTTCGAAATATTTGTTCCTTTGCCTTTTATTTGTTCCATATACTTCAGTTTTATGAATTTCAGTTCATAAAACTAAACTTAAATTTTTGACCGCTTTTAACGTTTTTGAAGTATGCATTTAAGTTAAGGCAACATAATGAACACACATAAAGGTTTTTTACACACTTTGGCTATCAAATTTATGCTGAAGAAAAGTATATAGAAATATATATATATCAATGATCAAACCACAATAAAAAATGGAAAAAAAAAGACTAAGATCTTTTAACCGTAACAAGCGGTCTTGTCAGAGTCAAAAACCCAACTCAAGCAAAACCCGCAGTATACATATACTGCGTGACTTCTCCTCTCTTACTCCTGATGACAGTTAAACCTAGTATTTAAGACTGTTTAGTGTGTAAACCTATTGTGTGCGTTTATATGGTTTCATTTTTACCCACGAGCTCTGTAAGCAAAGTTTCCTCTCAACTTTAGAGAGGAAAGAAGCCCATAGTCTTCAAAAATGATTTAATGAAATGGCGCTTTTAGAACACTTCGTGTTTATCATCAGGTTACATATGCTTCAGTAAGGAGATTTAATCTTTAACATTCAGGCGGTTCATTTTATCATTTTTTGTGTGAAAACTTAGTGTTTCTTTTCCTCTCTAATCATTTATTTTTTTAATTATTCGAAGCTATATATACGTATAGAATTCCCTGAGGACAGTGGAGCCCAATATTATAGACAAGTATAAGTATTGGGCCTTTCTCTTGTGTCCTTCAGTTGAAAGTTGATTTGATTTATTTACCCGCTTGGACCCTCTGTTTTTCTCCAAGCTGTTTCATTACTCTACTGTTTTCCCCTTGTTTCTTCTAATTGCTGAAGATTGATTCCGCAATTATAGGGAAACCTACATGGTTTTGAGAGTATGATAAATAATTCTATCATACTACAGTTATATCATATTAAAAAACATCGAGAGGTCGCCCTCTTTTCGTTTTTGATGTTTGTTTTATTGTTTTCAATGATAGTAAGTAAAGAAGATATCTAGAAGGGCATGATTGATCTGTGGCAGCAGATTTAACTCGGTTCTGGCTTGATGGATATAATCTTGCCAGATTCCACTAATTAGATTTAGCCTGTGAATTGTTTGAGCCTATCGTTAAAGATACATCTGAGCATCAGTTGCCCAAATCAGACGAGATACCGGATGTTTTATAGCTTCGTTTCCGGCATCCCTGACTGAAGAGGGCAGGCATTGCAGCCGGCGGGATCTGACTCAGCAGCAGCGCAGTTCTCTCCTCTGATAGCATCTCGACATCCTACATGTGTTCCTAATCACTCCACCAAACTGTTACCGGTCAACAACCTTCTACAAACATTTACTTTAAACCAATTACCTTATCACCAGTTCAGTTGAAAGTAGATTTTCAAGATTCAGCTTTAACGTCTTTTGATTTCTCTTTGCCTTGGGTATGTATACATATGATCAAACCACAATATGAATGGGAAAACAAGACTAAGATCTTTCAACCGTATCAAGCGGTCTTCGTCAGAGTCAAAAAGCCATCATACAGTCTCTAAATTTCGGTTTGAACTGTCTTCAGGAGAGATAAGGGAGGGAAATCAAGTGCACTGGTTCAGAGACTGTTGGTTTCCCTCTCTTATCTTTACAAACCGAAAATTAGAGACTCTTAAGTGCGTGCTTTTAATTTCTCTATGTTTCGTTTTGTACATTGAACTACATTTGTCCGTTTCGGATGGTACTTCCATATAAAAAGTGAGGTATTTTATCTTTCAGTTATGCTTGAAAACTTTTTATTGTTATTTTTTATTTATTTAAAAACAGACTAAATAGTCTAGTTACAAAGTTATGATATATTAAAATTAGGTACACATTTCATTAAAATAAATTTGCAATAATAATAGCTTACATAAAACATAATAGCTAAATTAAACATTTTGATACACTTCATTAGAAGAAAAACGGTTTACATTTGATACATAATGTACATTAATATGAACCAATGGTAATTATTAGTTAAGGTTATGTTTATTCCTTAATTTTTTGTGAATTGTATGGTATTTCACTTGAGATGGGGAAGCCAATATATATCGACAGCGATCTTTCTAGACGTTCCCCAGAATTATCAAACATATTGCTTCCTTAATTACATAATAATGACTTTTAATTTCGTTTTTTTCCATGTAAAACATGGCTATGTTTCAGCATGGCAATATTAGCTATTTTAAATGAATAAATATTTTTTTTGCACTTCCTAGTCATTTTAACTGGGTTTTATAATCAAAATTAGTGGTTATTTGCATACTTGGCTGAGCCGGTTTCATGAACCCTTGAAATGTCAGCTGTATGAACTCTTTTTCTGATTCCTGACTGTAATGTCAATTTATTTATTTGATTGTCACCAGAATGATGAAATACACGGCCATTGTTGGTACCTCAGAAGTTAGCACAAGTTACATTAAGAAATGAATAAACAGTGTTACCTCCAGTGTAATTCTGTTGGAGTTGTCCAACACTGGTATACAAAGTGTATCAATCTCTTAATGGGCAAAAAAAATCCAATATTTATTTTAACAAATAAAAGAGATTTTTACATTTATTTGTAATATTATAATAGACAGAAATATTAAGAGAATTAATTTTTAGTTACCGCCAGAATAAATGAATTATTTAGGATGTGTTCCGAAACCTGTCTATTAAGTAAAGTGAATTATACTAAAATTTGTATAAAAGTAAATGCTTTAATATATTTTTTAAGCCTTCAGATTTTGCTTTCATATGAGCCAGGGTTAACCAGATAATAAAAATTTATGGAATAGTTGATTTAAATTCCATTCTTTTCACATAACACTGGTTGCTAATAGTATTCCAGACTCTACTCTGAACAGTTTACAAAGTAGATAACCTCTCGACCTTAGAACAGTAATAACGATGGGGTAATTGAAATTTCACGGAAGTTTGCAACAAAGTTGTTGATGCGGTAATCACTTTATCTTTTATTTATGGTACCTTATATGGGAGAATAAGGTTGTGTTAGTTGAAGCAGAGTTCTAATCCTAAACGGCGATACCTAGTTTGATCAGATTTCAGTTACGTAGTTACTGCAGGCATCTAGCAGAGGTGTGAAAGGGGTGAGGAGATCTTGTTCATTCCTCAAGGTAAGGTGAATATGATGCCTGATCGAAAGAAAAAGGTTTAAAAATAAAAAAAAAAGAATGTGAAGTCTTCCAATGACACGTATATCGCGTTGTATATTAACTTAAATCAAAGTCGCTAAATATATTTCTTCCAAAAGTCGCCTTCGTACAGGCGTTGATGTTAATTCATGCATACTGTTGGTATTACTGAGATTAGTATGATTTATACTATAAACAGAACAAAGCGTCACACTTTGCATAATACTGTTTGGAGTTGTCTGACCGCTTTCGGGCGTTACCCATCTTAACGTTTCAGTTCCATTCGAAGACAACTCCAAAAGCATTAAACATGGTATGGCGGTTTGTTCTGTTTCTAATATAAAAGTTAACGTTCATGCTTAACATGTGGCGTGTTTGATATTGACATCCATTCGAATTGTAGGTGAGCAACTTACGGGGTTCATTTTGCATCGGGTATTTTGCCTATATTTTGCCATGCTCAATTCATCCGAATATGAATCTTAGCGAGAGGGTTCTAACACCGCACTATGTAGGACTAACAGGTTTAAGTTCTCCCAAGCTACGACTTGTACAAGATTTTTTTTTTCAATTGAATTATTTTTTTTTTATAAATATATACGTTGAATTACTGCTTTCTCGTATAAATTTTAATTAACTAAACTTAAGGATAGAGTTAATAAGTTTTTGGAGAAAACATAATGAGGTTTTATATTTAAAAGGAATAATGGGGCATAGTATTGATAGCTAAGGTTATTGGTTAGAAAATGTGGTTTGGTGGAAAAGAGGCATGGGAGGAGGGCTGACCTCCCGAGTGACCTTCATGTCGCTCCCTCATTTTCAGAGATTTTACTATTGGATTTTGATTAGAAAGCCAGCATGGGATCACGAACACAACTCTCCTCCTCTCTCATGCATTTCATAAAGGCTCTGTCAGAATAACTACTGACCTGTCATTACCTTGTTATTGCCGCTTCTTAGCACCATCTACTGCAGTATTGCTAACTTCAAATGTGATAATTATGGAACGAAGATGGAAAATCTTTGCCTGTTTCAAGAGGAAAAATTGCCCATGAGCATTATTACTTGGGGGCAAAGGGTGCTCGTGTCAGTGTGTCAAATATAAGTAGTGTGCTGGCTTTCCAGCATACTTGAACTACGCGAGCATGGAGCTGGCATGCCTCTGAGCCCATAACTTTCAGAGTTGGTCATAATACGTTCACCACAAAAACTCATCGCTATTTACAACAAATATAGCAATTATATTCTTAAATCTATGCGCACTGTTAGTAACGTAGAGATTAGTAAACTTATATAAATCCGTCTCGCCTCGTAAATAGTTGTTGCAGACATCCAAACGGTTTCTCACGTAGTGCATCTTCAGAGTGTCAAATACCTATCAATTACATATTGAGACAATTTATTTTATAGAGAGTTAAACTCATAGATCTCCGATTACGATTAATGACACCTCACGGGCAAAAACTAGTCACGAGATATGTCTGATCTTGATAATACTTTTACTTTTCAGTAATGTTGAGTGTAGACCACTCCAATTTTTTTTTCAATCCACGAGCAACTTTGAATGGTCTTGGATATATTGATTTTGATATCATTGATATCAGTGACATTTCTCAGTTTAATTTCCACCGGTCTGAAATAAAGTTGAAATTCACATTCAGTTGAAAAACATTTCAAATTTTTGATTGGACTATAAAAAGTAAGAAAAAGCACGAAAGTCAAAGCACGCCGTCTAAGTGACAGTATCCAGCTCTAAAAATGGGTTGTCAACCGTCACTCTGCAGAAAGCTTGGACTTCCTTAAATTTTCCTTTCAGGTCACTTCAACCGTAAACATAAACATGTATGCTTTTCTACTTTATGAACTAATTCCTAACTTAACTAGTTATATATTTTGCCTTGAATGATAGTGCGTTATAAAGATTGAATATCATTAGTCAATTTAATTATAGTTTGAATATCATAACATATTTTGACTTATGTTTTTAATAATGTTGTGGTTTGTTGCAGGTATGTGTTTAAAGGACTTTGCTTTTCTGTCAAGTATTCCCTTAATGGCATTTAAGAGGTAATGTAGTTATAATTTATTTCAACATGCACTGTTGGACTTAGTTTCGTAGCATCTTTCTTGTATTAATTATCTAACATATTGACGTCATACGCATTATTATATATGGTGGTAATATCCGACTCTGCACCAGAGATATTGTAGATGCGAGCTCACCTTATTTCGTATATCGTTTATCAGAAGTAGGTATTAGTAATTTGGATTACATCTTTCTTGCTTGACAATATTCAAGTTTGTTTTTTATCTATCTTAATTTGTTTTGCTTTTTTTTATGAATCCCTTTGTATGTTAATTGTCAGTCTATAATATTAGACCTCTTAAATTAATGTTAATTATTGGTCTATTGTGTGATTTTCATTTACATATATAACTTACTAGTAGTTATAAATACCTTTTTTTTTTGTAATAAATGGGCATTTAGATGCCTTGCATCCTATTATATAGGCATTCATTCGTATCCTATTGTTAAATAATGAAAAAAAAGTGAGGCTTCATTTATATAAAACAAATCGGAAGCTCAAATATTTCTTACACAAAGCGACTAGTGGTGCTGGACTTTGTAGGGTTATCTGGTTAAAAACTCAGCTTTGTTTTCCATTGATTCGAAAAATATATAAAATCTATTATTGATAACTTGATAACCAAAATCACAGATTTGAAACAATGAAAAGAAATGGTGAGTTAAAACGGCATGTTCTATCTGACTAAGGCCATGCTCTCAGGCTATCAAAGGAACGAATGAATCTACCTTTCTAACTCCTACACTCCTTGTAAGGTATGATTGATTATTAATTGCTTCAATATGTCTTTTTGGTTATCAATAATAAACTAAATATTTTTCTTGTATCCTTGAAAATTAAAATTTAAACTTTCGAAACGTTGCAATACAGAGTTAAATTTTTGATGAGATAATAACCCTCAAAAAGTACAGCAACATTGGCTGCTTAGTGTATTGGAACTTTTACCGGTGCACAACATGAGATAAACGTGTTAAATATATTTCTTGTTTGTGAAGACTGAACATTACTTTTTACTCTAAACTCTAAGGCATTCTCTATCAGAATAAACAAACTGAGCTTGTTTACAAACTGGAGCTGAGAGTGACCTATATCTCTGGGCAGAGCAAACAGATAAGGCAGTAGACAGCATCCTATCCGCTCCGGACCACAGATTCCTCTACGACCCGCTTATCACAAGCAATGTCAGTGTCATACCCTGACAGACCCGACCGACCCTCCTCAAGCGGCCCTTATCTTCAGTGTAACTGTTTCTATATTCCTCAAAAATAGATTTACCCCAATAATAAATGCAAGAAACAAAAACTTTTGATGCCATTCATTATAAATCATCATCATCAAAGAACTGAGGATGAGTTTTCTTTAAATGAGGGACAATTTAAAAGAGGGACAGAATTCTTTATTCATGATGGTCCTAAATACAAAAATATTGACTTTTTAAGAAGAAGATATCAAATTTAGCCTAAACTATGACAGATAAGTTTTACTTAAGCCTGAAAACTCATCTATTCTCAAATTCTTACACACACATGCAGTGACAGCGAAAAGAAGCAGTCTACGAGGATAACTAGGAAAATTACAATGTAATAAACAATTTATTATGTATAATTGTTATATATATATATATATATATATGTTCAAACCACAATAACAAGTGGGGAAAAAAACTAAAATCTTTCAACCGTAACAAGTGTTCTTCGTTAAGTTTTTGACTGTGATGAAGACCGCTTGTTACAGTTGAAAGATCTTAGTCTTGTTTTCCCATTTCTTATTGTGGTTTGGTCATTGATATATATATAAAATTGATATATTGATACATTGATATATATAAAATTCAAAAAAGTTAAAATTGGTCCAACTGGACTTCACAAAACTAGAGTGTGTGGAACAAAGAGTAGAACAAGGAACTGTAAACAGAACACAATTATATACAACTGAATATTTCGGGGATGCACTCCGTTTGTAGATGATTTAAAGAATTCGCAGGAGTATATATATATATATATAAACTAGAATTTAAAAAAGAACACATAGAACGGAAACCAATGAACGTAGTGAGTTCAGTGTTTTCCGTTCTATGTGTTCTTTTTAAATTCTAGTTTATTCAGTTCGAAGAATCGTTTCTCTAATTGTTTATATATATAATAATATATATTATATTTATAGAACACTATTTTTCTTTTTTATTGAGGATTAGTGTAGCTTTAAACAATACAACACCTTTAAGCCGACGTTTCGTCTATATTTGTAGACATCTTCAGGCTAAAAATATAGACGATACGTGGGCTTAAAGCTGTTGTATTGTTTAAAGGTAGACCAATCCTTGATAGAAAAGAGAAATACTGTTCATTATATGTGGTAGAGATAAAGAAAACATTTATATATATATATATAAGATTTAACATAAACACGTGAAACAACGATCAATGATCAAACCACAATATGAAATGGGTTTCATTCTTTTCTTCTTTTCCTTTCATTCCTTCTTTATATTTATATTTATAAAAATATATTTATATTTATATTTATATTTATATATATATATATATTGTGTTAAACTGAATTGCCTTAATCAAACATACCTTCCCTTTAAGTAGTTTTTCAAAAAAACGTTTTTTGAAAAACTGCTTAAAAGAAAGGTATGTTTGATTAAGGCAATTCAGTTCAGCACAATTTGTGTAAAAAAAGGTCTGCTCCCTATTTGTACTAAAATATATATATTTTGGTCAACATCGCAACGAATCATATTCCTTTCCCCGGACAACTCATAGAAAATATATATATATATATATATATATATATGGACTGCAAGTAAAATTTGATTTTTTGTAACAAAAATGTATTCATTTTCTCTGAGTTACATTTGATGTTGATTCAACGTTTTGTAAATAATATTGTTAGCATTTTAAAGGGGGTCATTCAAGTTAAGTAGTCTGTCTACTCATAACGATATAGGCAGGTAAAGATAAATATTTACTCTTTATAACTGGCTTCTTTGATATAAGAGCTAGATTCAGAGTGAGTGTGGTAGAGTGTACTCCCTTTTGATGAAACGACCTTCCAATAAACACTCACTTCTTTCAGTAAGTGTAGTAGCTGGTGCTAGTACATTGCCTCTAAAGCCGTACAGATGCTATCTCGCAAGGACTTAATTACTGTGCTCTCTCTGTATCATCTTTGCTCCGTGCTTCAAAACCATTCATTGATTCCATTCTTACGAAACAGTCATTAAATAACTCAACAGTCTTTGTTCTACTTTCCTAATGAATTAAAACTTACGTCATTCCTTACTACCCCATGACATTCGCAATACCTGCTATAATCAGTACATGTGAAATATCCCTAGTTTCATTGTTAGGAACAGTCTCCAGGTATCACTCTTCCAACACTTTTCTATCTGACCTGTGACCTTTTACTATTTAGCAGAAAAAGTTTTTAAGTGGTAGTTTGGTGTTGAATTTAATTTTGGAAATCTAAAGGTCAATCGGCTTGTTTTACAAACTTTATTAGTTCTTTTTATAAATAGCTATAATAGTCAAGGGTTCTTTGTGACGTATAATTTAAAATAATTTCTATTTAATTTTAGAAAACTACATGGCTTATAGTTTGTCTGCTAATTAGAAAAATTATCCGTAGTTTTACACTTGTTGTGGTTGTGTAAGTATTATTATGTAGTTTCATAATATTTGACTACAAATAATGTAATGTACTTTCAAAATGCTTTGTCCCATTATCTATCAAATAGTCATCTATCAAATATAACCTGCAAAATCCATGTCGAAATGGCGTCTATTAGTTGAAACTTCTGGAGTGGCCTACACTCAACTTTACTGTAAATATACCCACCATAAAAAATAATGAATAGCTAATTGAATTAATTAATTTTATTTTGTGTTAGTATACATTTGAATTGAATGAAGCGAAATGGTTGAACAACGATTTTCATTGTGAAGACTGAGTGAAAATGTCAGCGTTTTTTTTTTCGATAGTTTTTCGTGTACACCTTTTTGTTCATTGAAGAGTTAATGTTTTACGCGTTCTAGAATTTCTTTTCAAACATTATATTGTTAAAATTTGATATGTAACCAGGTATGCACTACTTTGGCACCAGGTTTGGTCTATGAGGTCAGATGCCCTGGCGGCACGAAGGGTGGTTTAAATTCCCTTGACCTTCCTTGTTTGTGTTCTCCAGAAAAATTGAGGTTGGCAAAAAAAATTTTTTGTTGTCTCTAAGCCAGCCTTCGGAGCCCTCTTTTACTACTATATTATTTTTACAAGCAGACTAAAAAGTGTCTGTGTAGAAATCACGTAACTAACTACTTATATGAGGGCCCAGGGTAGCCCAGTGGCTTGCGTGCTTGCTTCTGGACAGGTAGATCCGGGTTCGATTCACACTCAACTCCTCGATTTGTCACCTGGGAAATTAAAACATCTGAGCTCGTCGTCCCTCAGAGGGAACCTTAGCAGTTGATCCCAAACCTGTACGAGGTCAGGTACTCTTCAAAGTTCCCTATTCAAGATACAATTGAATTTAGCAAAATTTATGACACCAATGTAGATTCACTATAGAGTTGCTGTATTCCTTTGAGGAATCATCACCAGATGTCTAGCTTCCTAACACACCCTTAAAACCATCGAAATTAAAAAGTATAGATCACTTAATTTCCTATAAAGTAACTCAATGGTTGTGCAATCTGTAATTGTCTGGTATTTACTTATACGGGGGGGGGGGGGGTAAAACGGTAATTCAAGTCTCCGCATAAAGGAAATGTTTTATTGAATAAGTTTCGAACACTTGGTGTTTTCAGTCCCATTACAATAGTCGCCTGACCTCCACTCTTCCTATTGGGTAGGTCGTTCATTTCTCATAATTTAATTTTATTGCATAGAATTCTAGTTTATTTTTGTCACTTTTAATTTGTATTGTAGATGTCACCTGATGATGAATATAAATTGTTCGAAATGCTTATTTTTGAAAAAAAAACTTCTTTAGAGTGGAGACTTCGAATAAAAAGTTTTACTTCCTGTATCGCATAAAGTAATAGAAAACAACTTGATAGAAAAAAATTAATGGAAAGTATTGATTGATTGATTTGTCATTTCTGAGTCTGCTAGAAAAAATTTTCGCTTAACAGAATAAATTGTGAGGATACTATGCAAATCATCTGTTAATATACAAATACGTATAAGAAAAGCATGGTACAGTAAGATTACTTGAGATTTTGAATTTATTCTTAATTTAAAAGTGAACTGTTGTTATTTATTTGTGTAGGATGTATAATTGGAATTTGATCTGTCAGTTGATACCACTTCAAGTGTTAATGTACAACACGTTGAGGTCAATTAGGGAGGTATTTTAGAAAGGAAAACAAACTATAAACACTTTGATGTTTGAGTAGATGTATGTCTAAAGGGTTGGTTTTTTTTTTGTTAGTTGGAGTAACAGATGGTTGTGAGGGAGAGGTAATTAATAGGGGTGTGATTGTGCTTCCTGCTGGGAGAGCGATGTGAGAGCTCGGGCAGATGCTGCTCTCTGTGTGAGGGGCCGACCGCACCGGCGCACCTGGGCTCTTACCGTCCCATAACTAATCCCTCATTACATATCTTACCAGCCTGGGCTTTCACTTCGGCCTGCCTGTATCAGAATCCAGCCTAATCATCCAACACACTCAGTGGATGTCATTTGATAAGGTCTCCGGATCACCTATGCTATTACAACACTTTGATTATCTCCAAACATACAGACCAGCATTCGACTATACCATGTCTTTTCATCGATAGAGACTGTTCTATGCCTAATTCATTAGTTGTACAGTCAGTTACCATGTGGTATACACTCACCCATTCTTGTAAACTATACAGAAAATCTCCATAGAAAAAAAAGAAAATGTTGATACATATATACAAAATTATATGTGTAAGCAACAGAAGTGAAGAATGCATGACTAAATATATATATATATATATATATATATGAATAATAATCAAAATAACACTTGATGTAATAGATGGATAAATTTACCACAGTGAAACTAATTTGGAAACAATGTTCTAAGCCCTTTCGTCAACACATCGTCAGAGAGCAAGTGAACTAAAAATTAATAATATAAGACTGCGAAATGTCTTATATTGGACAGACGAGCAAAGGTAACAGATACCTTTAATATTATAAAAAACAACACACATATTTGATCAGAAGAGAAGACGAAAAGAGTGCCTTGCTCATGCACATAAGAAGCAGTAATCATGTGATTAACTGGAATGAAGCAAATGAATTAATATTTCTCTCTTCGGAAAGAAGAAGAAATATTGTGGAAAGTGCACTGATAGAGAACTTTTATGAGAAATTAATGAACAATAGCCTAGGACTTTATAAATTGGATGAAGTTTTGATTAGCGGAATAATTAAACAGATGAAGACTTCTTCATCATTAAACACATTCACGGTTACCAACAAATCTAGAAACTTCAATCAACCAGGTTAACAAGTATTTATTATTTTTTAGTTCACTTGCTCTCTGACGATGTGTTGACGAGAGGCCTTAGAGCATTGTTTCCAAATTAGTTTCATTGTGGTAAATTAATTCATATATATATATATATATATATATATATTTGTTACTAGCTGATCTACCCGGCTTTACCCGGGAAACAATTTAATTCCAACTCTAATAATAAATTACATATAACGAAAACAGTTTAAATTTTCTATAGTTCCGTTACACTTAACTTTTTTGAGATAAACGAAATTAATACAGAATTAAAATTATAGATTACGCAAAAAATATATAATCTAACACTGATTATAAATTACACACATTGTAATAAACAAATAGTTAACACATTGTAATTAACAAGTTTCTCCATGTTTCTAAATAGCACTCTTGATATTTTGTCTACACAATAAAGTGAATCTCCTATAGTCGACATTTGTTATTTAGAAAAATTAAGGAACTTGTTATGAAACAGGTATCAGCTAAGTTATCTAGGGTTTTATAAATTAACCCTAGATTTAAATTTATTAAAAGTGATATTATTAGTTCAACTACAGAGCGCTAGTGGTGCTAGCAAGTTGTAACCTTTTTTACTTCACCTGTTATCTGTGCATAGTTTTAGCCTTGTTTTGACACTTACATTCTATTCTTAATATATTATTGTATTTTATTCTTATTACTGTATTTCTTTATAATCCTGAAGATGGCCAGTGAGGCCGAAAGGTTGATTTAAAGTACTAAATGTGTTTTTAAATTTTGAAGTGATAAATATGTCCCTGGTTGAGTTACTCCATCAGTTAACTGTGCAACATCATAAAGTGTTTTAGAAAAAGGAGCACTTACTTATAAGGATCGTAAATGCAGAAGCTGCTCTGGTTTTTAATAACATTTGCCTGTATTTATATATATACATATATGGTGACACTCCTATTTAAGAAGCAACAATATGAAGTCAAAAATTGTTATTATTTCTTATTTTAACAAAAATGTGTATGACAACGATTAGGCAACCAAATTATGTAGAAAATAAACTACAAAAAAATGAAAATTACTGTTAGAAAATATTTAAAAAGACAAAAGAATTGTACATTAACTATGGAGCCCGTTTGACACAAATCCATTCGAATTCGAGAAATTTGTTTGACAAAAAAAAAACCTTTAACAATAGAACTGTCAGAGTCATTCTGCAAGCTATTCTAGGCTATTTCTACAAAAGGAATACAAACGTGTCATCATTTGAGTAAACAACAATGAAACAGCGTTTGTGGCTTGAAAGCTATCGAACCAGGAAGCTATAAATAAACCAAGTGAAGCTCTGTAATTTTTAAGTTTTGCGTAAAATAAAACTATTTCATGGTCATATTTCAGTTAGTCGAAGAAAATATTCGCGTATTCAACTAAACAGGTTTCTTTTTTTTGTGTGTGTCTTTAATTTGTCTTTTTGAAAGAAAGTTAAAAATGTTTTTATTTCTGATTAGGAATTAAACTTTTTTTTTGTTTCTGCAGGATTAGTTACGAGTTATTAGTTTTTTCCTATCTTCTCTCCAAATTGCTAAACATATAATTAATTCTAACTTTTCTATTAAAACGTAATTAATTCCTGTATTCTATTATCTTAATATTTATTATTGACCATGAAATAAAATATATTTTTTTTCCCTACTTTTCTATAATATTGCATGAAATATAATGAGAACCTAAATTAAAGACTGATGTTATTACTTTTTAATGATTTTTAACTGAAAAAAAAAAATTATAAATAAAAAAAATCGCAGAAGGTAATCCAATGGATGTCAATTAAAATTTCAGATTGTGAAATCATTTTTTTTTTTAAATTTATTAGCATATAGTTGTTTCTAAATCACCTTACTTTACATTTTAATAAGTTTAGGACAAATTATTTTAATAGGAACCATTCGAAATTAATTTTTTTTTGTTATAATTCCACACTCATAAAATGCACTACTTTGCAAACTTACAGCATGCTTGTAACTATAGAAACAATGACGAACGGTAATCGATATTTATCTATTTTAAGAAGTGGAAATCGTAAAACTTGTTTTAGTTAATGTGTTGAAGCCAACTTTGTAAAAAACACAATTCATAGAATTAGCCTGCTGACAACCCCCATATAACCTCCTTTTTGTCATTATTTTATCACTCCCACTTTCAACAAACAATTTATAGATCGATATATTGGCCTAAGCTAAAAGACTTTAAGTGGTTTCCTAAAAACATATTCAGTTTTTTTTTAAAAGAAAGGTTATGGAATGATATGTGAAAACTTCACAGTAACTTCAAGAGATTTATTTCTCTGATAACGTGTACTAATACTGAAAATGTTTGAGGATTAATGTAATTCTACTCTTATTTTTTTTGGTCATAGTCGGGGGAACTACTAACGCGAGGAAACTACTACTATACATAGTACATTAGCCCTAGCCCTTTTTGATACCATACAATGCAAACTTGACATTAGGAGTCTAAAATTTTCCCAACTCAAGTGATTTTGGAGCAGAGATCTTTAATGAGTAACTGGCATTGTACAGGCTCGGGACCGACGGCTTCACGGTCTCTCCGAGGGATGACGTGCAGAAATTTCTTTCACATCGTGCGTGAATAAATTAAGAACCAGTGTGGGCATCAAACCTCGAATTTCCCAGTCCAGAGGAGAGCACTGTACTACTGGGCTACCCTGGCACATATCCGTAGGACTGACTAACTAGATGGTCGCTTCCATGCTGTATTTTTAACAATACTGTAATCCAGCTGTGTTATCGTTTGCTATAAGTATAATTAGTCTCATAAACTAGTGTATGTTCGTTTTATTTGGTGTTGGACTCTGGTTGTTAAAACTGCGGACTCGACAGAACTAGTTCTGAGGAAAACAGTTTACGAGTAGGAAGGGAAATGCATCTTGGTAATGTTATACTCTGGTCCTCATATTGCTCGTACTCTTTGGTACTAGAATATAAATACGGCTCATATCACTTCCTCATAAGTTAAGTTTATCATTGTTAAGGCAATCGCTGTAATCGATCAACAGTTTTAAAATTGTAAAGAAAAACCTTCGGGTTCAAGTGTTCCCAGGTTTACTGAACTGAATATATTCACTGTCATTGCAGTTATAGGCTGACCATAAGAATATCTATTATTTTCATGGTATTTTAAATTTATTTCCATGTTAATCTCTGACTTATATATTTTTCCATAAACTAGCAGTTGACCTACTTATGTACACTTTCATCAAAGAGATATCCAAGACTTAAGGACCCTTGACTATTACGCGATGATTTAGAAACACTGTGAGCGGTGAGTGGACAGATAGGAATTATCTTAATGAGGGAAAGCGGGACGATGGAGTGATTGAGTTGTTGAAAGGGTTGTCAAATGCCAGGACGACGGTCCTAGGCCTAAAAGCGGTGAGGTCCACTGGAGCAGTTGGACTGTTGTTAGGTATTACGAAAGGCCCTCAAACACCAAAGTGCCACTTTCACACCTGCCCGCCTCCTCCGATGCAAAAGGATAAACCCCCGCCCAAAAAAAAACAAAACAAAACAGTTTGTTTATTTCAAACTAAGATAAATAAAAGCTTTCATTCTACCCATTTGTACAGAGCAAAGGCGTTATTTGCATAAGCCTGCTAAAACCATATCAAAGAGTGTGCCCCTTACCAATGATACGCTTTCTACTTCTCCCATGCCCTTAAGTATTTTATTTCGACAACGTCGGTTACATTGTGAATACAAACAAGTTGCCTTCAGCTATGAGACGAAGATACTGTCTCGTGCCTTGTGTTCCCTCACCCCAGGCCAATCCCGAATCACCAACACACACGTCCCGACAAAACTTCTTCCTCCTTTCTTAAATATAAAACATCTCAGCGCTCCGGCCACTTCCATCACATTTCATTCACTTTAAATACATCGACCTATTACAAAAATAAAAATATATGATTCAATAAAGGCACAAATACAATACTATAAATATTTCTAAAACTCCCACAGGTTTGCAGTCACTAGTTATCACTAGCTACCAAATCAAACTTATGTGTGTGCTAGTTAATTCAAATAAAAACAACCTTTTTAATTAAAAAGCTTCATTTATTCATTAAAAAATAAATAAAATGTGTTTTATTTAAGTAATAACATTCTTGAGAATTCTAATAGAAGTCTCCATATAGAAACAAGTTTTATTAATAAAACCACGCGTTTCGAAATATCGAATTTTTGCGATGTTTTCTAAATGTTATCTTTTTGAGAATACCTGACATGTAAAGTCTAAGGGACTAACGGCTTAACGTCAGCTTCGTGGGATGACAAACCGAGATTTTATTCACCTTCCATGTGAATAAAATCAAGGGCCATCTACTCAAGATCTAACCGTCCAGAGGCGAGCACGTTAACTACCAGCCCACCGCAAAGTTGTAAGGAAATTGGAGCAGATCAGCTTTAAAGTCGTTAACGCAGAGGCTGCTGTGCATTTCATTGAAATATATATGCATATGAGTTACTGTTTGCCAACAGGGTAGAACCCCTCTTCTTTTCTTCTTCTTCTCCTCTTCTCCTCGTGATGATGAGATCGAAACATTAAAGTGAGTTGTCTTTAGTTTCTACGTGTTCTACGTTAGAACAGTTACTATTAGACTGCGAAAACTGATATAATGCTAGAACTTTGGATAGAAAATTATGGAAAGAAGAAACTGACGTTGAACGCAAATATCATATAATTGAAAACCTTTAAGCAGATTTGATGAGAAGAACTTCTTGAGAATTACTCCTTCTTGTAATACAGGCAAGTCCGTTCGCAAGCTGTTAGTATTGTAGCTGTGAATAGAGAAAAAGTATAACAAAGGTATATGTAAACATGATGAATGTTTTCGAAAAGCTTGCAGGTTAATTTATTTGAAATTAAGTCGATTGATTTAAGATGGAATGAATGTAGAACATAGGATAAGCAAAGTTTAAAAGGAGGAAAGAGACCTAATGAATGGTGTTTAAGTGGTTGAGGGATACAATGGGCAGCCATTGACCTCTAAGCACTTGTGGCTTTAATTGCCATTCATTGAGTCAGCATTGTAAAGAGAACAAGTTCAGTCTCAAACATTCAATCTTTTAAGAACTGACGAATAAGAAAAAGCTATTTAACTAAAATTAGAATCTAGGTTAGCCCAGTGGCTTACATGCTTGATTCAGGACTTGTAGGTCCGGGGTTCAATACCCACTGTGGCAGTTGATTTATTAAAAAAATATGAGCACGTCGTACTTCGGAGATGATGTGAAACTCATCTGGCTGAGTTTCCAAATCTTACTAACTCCAAATTAACTGGCTGTCAAATGCTGGAATGCTCTTTTTAGGTAATGCTGAATACCTAATTCTAAATGCCATGATGACCCATTTGGAAAAATTTAGTCACTCTTTTCGCATACTGTATGATAGATAAAGCACGTATAGCACTTTATACGATTTAAGCCATCGGTACCGAGGACGTACGTTGTCAGATACTCTTTAATTATCCCTACTCTAAATATACTTAAGTTATGTATAATTTAGGACTCTTCAGGATTTCCATTCTGCGGCGTCACAAAGAGTCAATGACTGGTCTATGCGTGTTCTCTTGTGAGACGGCCACTAACATAACCAAAAAATTATATATACATATTTTTCTTTGTCATTGACTATAAAATCAGAAAGATGATCAAAACTAGACATATAAAAGTTCAAAGTCAAAGAAGAGTAAAGAAATACACTTACTAACTCACATTTTTGAAAAATCCCTCTTCAGGAGAAAAGAGAGGGAGACCAAGCCGGGCACATCCCTTAGCTAGAGCGAAACGGAGCTGTCATGCAGGAGGTAAATTTTATTTTTCAAATATAATTGAGACCTCTTAGCTCTTTTCATTTCTAATACCTGTACAATATATATGGTATGTACAATATATATGTACAATATATATATACATATATACAAAACTATTTTATCGGGACTCGGTCAGTTCTTCAGGTTCAAATTAAACTCCCATTGCCAACGTTTCGGTCTTTATTTAAAACCTTTTTCATGGGCGGAAGTATAAATTATGAAACAGAAAAACTAAGTATTACTTTACAAATTATTATACAAAGAAAAATGCACATACTGTTTTTCTTTGTAAAATAATTCGTAATGTAATACTTAGTTTTTCTCTTTCAAAATTTATACTTCTGCCTATGAAAAAGATTTTAAATAAAGACCGAAACGTTGGCAATGAGAGTTTAATTTGAACCTGAAGAACTGACCGAGTCCCGATAAACTATAGTTTTGTTTCTATTCCACGGTCGATACTTTTATCAATATTTTTATATATATATATATGTATATGTATACACAAATATAGCTTATCAGGTCAGTTCTTCAGATGCAGATTAAACTCTCATTGCCAACGCTTCGGTTTTTTTTGACTCTGACGAAGATCGATTCTTATGGTTGAAATATCTTAGTATTTTTTCTCATTTCATATAGTGGTTTGATCATATATATATATATATATATATATATATATATATATATATTATATAAAATATGTTATATTTTGTGGGTGGGGGAGGCCCCGCAGTGGTTGAGTTCTCCCGGACCCCGCATCTTCCTATGGACCGCCCTGAGAAGCACGCTGTGAACGCAATGTCAAGTAACCCAGTTTTTCTTTGTGATGTGTATAGCAGAAAATAGTCGTAAATATAGAAATGAAGAAGGTATGATAGTAGTAAAGAAACGAAAAGCAGGCGTTTATTACGCGACTGTCGCAACATAAAAGACGTAAAGTGACTACAACTTGGATTGACCAGAAGAATCTAGCAGATTCCTTGATTATACGTACATTGATTAAGCTAATCAATTTAAATCAGATTCTTTTAACTACTTTGATTGACAGAAGTTATTAAAGCGTCTCTGGTAGAAGAGAAGTCTATTGATATTAGGTTGATACTCTATGTTTTACAGAACGAAAGATTAATGTTAGCACGCTGTTGTAACTGGCTGCCAAAATGCTGGAATGCTCTTTTTAGGTAATGCTGAATACCTAATTCTAAATGCCATGATGACCCCTTTGGAAAAATTTAGTCACTGTTTTCGCATATGTATGATAGATAAAGCACGTATAGCACTTTATACGATTTAACGTATAGCCACTAAAAACTATAACCCTTGTGATACATCTGTAGTCAATCCTTGTATTTGTTCGGTTTATTTTTTCTTACTCTGTTAAGAGTAAAACAAGTAATTCCTTTGAACTGAATCTACTGTCGAAGTTAATTAATAATAATCAATGATGTATTGAAATATGTTACTTCTGAACATAATTAAAAAGGGAAAATTGTATGACTCCTCATACCATTTGGAATAAAAATGTTAATATGTTATAAAAAAATATGATATAAATATAATATAAACTATATATATATTAATATAAAAAGATTTCACATAAACACGTGAAATAACAATCAATGATAAAACACAATAAGAAATGAAAACTAGACTAAGATCTTTAAGTAACAAGGTCTGTCAGAGTCAAACCAATGCTGTTTTTGAAACTTATGTAAACTTATGTAACACTTATATAAAGTGTTTGAAAGTTATTATTATATATATATATATTCGTAATAAAAAGATTTCACATAAATGAAATAACAATCAATGATCAAACTACAATAGAAATGGAAACAAGACTAATTTCAACGTAACAGGGTCTTCGTCAAGATTGTTATGACTCTACAAGACCTTGTTAGGTTAAAGATCTTAGTCTTGTTTACAATTATTGTGTTTTGATCATTGATATATTAATATAAAAATGCTATTGTTTATTATCAGAAAAGGATACAATCGAAATATAATTTAACAAATATATTTAGTTTAATTGGTTTCTTTTTTATTAAACCAATTATGTTTTGATAGACTCTCTCAATTGATAAAGGAAACAAAGTGATAATAAAACGCACCAGATTACAGCAGTTACCACAGTCATTCTATTTAATGATTTAATTAATAATATTTTCTGATTAATGTTAGTAATATTAATTGTTAGTTATCGATCCGTCTCTTTTTGTTTTAAGTACTTTAAAAATTATAACAATATTATTCTAATTAAATAAATGAAGTAGTTCGCTTCATTTCTAGAAGTAATTAAATTAATTTGACTGTCAGTGAGTGCTGATTCATTTACTTGTGACAAAGTTGAGTGTAGAGCCTCTAGACTTTTCCTTTATTGCTTGCTGTGTCAGCTGACTGAGCAGATATTTCAGAAGTCCCAGTTTTCTCTTTCAACACGATTTATGACTAAATGATTCAACTGTTTACAAAAGAGTTCATCTATGACGCAATCAAAGAAACTACTCCCACTATTTCTAAGTCATTAACTTTGTTTCGTCTACACAAGACTCATTCATATATTACGCCCAATTTAAAAGTTTTTTTTTATATTTTTTTAAGGTTTTATGAATGAATTTATTTTTAGCTTCTAAGGTTTGTAGTCAAGTGTGGCAGGTCTCCTCTTGCTTGCATTTTTTTTTTTTTTTTTTTTTGATGCCAATATCATTATCTGTTCTTTAACTTTTTTTTGCATAAACAGTTGCCAGATAATGTGAATAGATTATGAACCAAAATTAGTTTGCGAAATACGTCTTTTTAAAACTTCAAATCTCCCGAAAAGGCTTCTACGAGTATAATAAGGTGTTGAGTCATTTCTGCCGGGTAAAATATTTGTTAGCTGATAATATTAAGTGGACAGTTATTATTGATATTCAAGCGTAAACATAACTTAAATCCTAAAAAGCTTCCTGTAAAATAAATAATATCGTTACCCTTTGATAAAATCAGTTATGCTAAAACTTTGTTATCTCGATTGGATATAAAAAAAACGAAATATACAAGATTTTTAAATTTTTTAAAAAAAAATGAAAATATTTTTACTTATTTGACGATTAAATATTTTATATATACAAAATATAAAACAATTATTATTTGTTATGTAACTTTTTATATAATAAACTATATAAATAAAAATATTTCATAGAAATATAATATAAAATATTGTAATTCTTTATATAATTTTTTTTAGAAATATTTATTTGGGGACGAAATATATTTTGTGTATTTAGTTTAAGATAGTTTGATATTGTAAGTAATAAATATTATTTTGTTCTCATTGGGTTGTTCTGTTGTTAGCATGTGATAGGAAGGACTTCTGATTTTATCATTGAATAAATAGACTAATATTTTTGATATTAGAAAAAAAGTTACCTTTTTATTAGAAAAATAATTATCGACGGGTCAAAAACCCTAGATAATTCTGATTGTTATCACAGAGACTGTCTATGGTCTTTGTGGTGTAGCAGCATTAAACAATGTTCTATTTAATTGATAATCTAGAATTAAATCGTCTGTGAAGAGAAAACAAGTCGTTTATCATATGTAATTGTTTTTTATTATTTCAAGAAGTATTAGCTATAAGGAGTGATTAAGATGGTAATGGCTGCGAGAATTAGTTAACTTTGCATTGTTTTTGATCTAATCAAAGCAGCCTCATGGTTTCATTTGCTTTGTTTCTTTTACTAATTGTTTCCCTTTGTTGTGGCTTCTTTTTCTTTTAATTACTTTTATATGTTAGAGAATGGGATTCTTTTTTTATTTTTGTTTTGGTCACAGTTTAGAAATAGAAAAATAAATTTGATTGTAATGCTAATAGTCATTCATATTCATAGGGTGTATCCATTTACATAGAGGTGGTTTATCATAGGCGTATTCATATGCTCAGTGTAAGAAAATACCGGGCATATGTAATGTTTATTTAGTCATAAAAAAATATACAACACAAATGTATTCCGTATACTGTGGCATAGCTACTATCTTTGCCCCCCCGCTGACCTTCAAAATTCCAGATAGTCCTCTTAATATTTATTTTCATAGAATTACAATCAAGGATCTAATTTTAGACTGCTGTTATTAGTTCCAGACTTTCATCTTATTACAGGACTTGTATACGTATATAATCATCATCAAAGAAAACCAAAGATTTTTCAAAACACAAACGCATAATTCAATTAAGAAAATATTAAATTAAATTAACTTGGTACGCAAACAAATATAATTAACTTTCAACCGTCTGTAAGAAATAAGATTTGAAAAATTTAAATTAAATTTATTTTTGCTTTGCAAATATTACAGTTTGTAAAATCCGTTTAAAAACTGGTATTACATACACAAGTAATCAAAACAATAATGACCTTAAAAACTCATTTTAGTATCAATTTTCAGATTTTATGTAAGCTTTGTATTATTTATTTTTTTTCTACTTACGATTTCTAAAAATGCCGCTCTCTGGCACGTGCCGCCTGGGGCTAACCCCCTCCCCCCCCTCCTTGGCACTGGCCATATACGTCAGTTATCTTCCAAAATGTAGGAGCCCATTTTCATTTTCAATATGACACTGCATGAATGCACGGTGTCAGGTGTCATCTAAAAGGTAGTGTGATAGCATTTTTTTTTTTTAAGAAAGCAGATCGAATCTGTATGAGTCTATATTTTTCATGGGTGGTTGAAAATCCTGTGCCTGGCCTCTGTCGGTCAGGTACACGTTAAACATGTTAGGTCCCTACTTCAATAAGCTAGTGTAAGGGAAAATGTAGCCTGTGCATAGACAAAAAGGATAACGACAAATGTAAGCCGCACTGGAACGTCACTAAAGGTAAAGGCCCATACGTGCGAGTGTTAGAAACCAAATTAAACAGCTTCACCAAAAGTTAGATTATTTCAGTTTTCTGGCTCTTATCGCTACAAGAAAATTTAAGCAAACCCAATTTTATTGTCCTAAAAAAAGTTAGTATTGTATTTCAAGTTATCCTCTTAATAAATATAAACCATCTTACCTAGTATGTTTTCTATCAAATCATCCGGTTTTGGAACAATTACAAGAATTTACTCTGAGAATGGAAATGTTCCGAAATCGGTTGAATGTCAAGAAGACATATAACAAGTAGATAGTTAATTTTTATTAACATCTGAACCGAAATCACTCGGATCTTTGTCGCTTGGGAATTCTCATTCGGCATTCTAGAAATATTCATATCCAGGATACAATTATGACAGAACTACAGAGGTTATTACATAGATTATTTGAATATTAAGATATCAGTCCACATAAAGTTTGGAAAATTATTTAAAATAAGAAAAGTTATTAGAATGTTGATTTTAAATTCTAATAACATATCCAATGTCATTGATCCAAACAAGTTTAACAGACGTTTTAATTTTTAACTAAAAGAATTATGATTGTATCGAAAATGCAATTTTCTGAGTTCATAATGACTCAGAAAGTGTTATCGTTTATTATCATGCTGAGTAATTTCCTCAATCAAAATGGATTAAGCTGAAGAGGTGAGGGCTGTCATCCGATAGTGAACTAATCCATTAGAAACTCTTAGCGTCATCATCACTTGTCAAAGGTAATTAGGTAGGTAATTTATTGTTTCGGAAATAAACTATTTCTTCATTGTCTGTGATGTTATATCTGTCAAAAAGGTTCTGCTTTAGTGCTCTGTTTCTTCGTATGTCTTTAGCAAGTTACTTCAAAAGTTAACAATTAAACAATAATACAGTTATCCCTCATACTTCGCGGTTCATTTATCGCGACTTCAGGACATCGCGAATAGTAAGAAATATTCATCAAAATTTATGAATTATGGCGCGAAAGTTGCCCGCACAATAGCAGAATGCAGGGAGTGTCCACAGAATTAAAAATCCACGTCTCTGATAGGCATTGTAACGTGTTGCATCGACATTTACAAAGATCAAGCGAAGAGAAGCTATTGTCAGAAGTGATCAAGTTAAATACCTTGTTATAAAAAGAAAAGTACTCATTCAATTAAATGAAACAATCCACCAGCTAAGTGAACTAGATTCACAGAAAGAATACACATAAAAGAAATCACAGGAACTCACTACTGTATTTCGATGACCTCGTCATCAGGATGGATACATGTGAGTCGTCATCTGTTTGAGGACTGACTCACGTAACCTGATCAACAATCGTGAGTGTTAGTTTCTTTTTTGTCTTTTCTAGTTGTAACATTAATTATATATATATTGCTTCTTTGAATACCTTACTAATACCCATCTTAACAGACTTGCTACATAGTTTTTCTAATCTCTTAATGTTTGGCTTACATATTTCAAGATTTATTACAGTAGTCCATATTCCACAGTTGTAACCTTCTATTATACCCTATACTGAAAATATTAAACGTCCAACGTTTCGATCACCAAGTGATCATTTCCAAGGCTATAAAAAATACTAACAGTAATAAAGTTAACTTTTTTTTAAAGGTGCAAACAATCAATTTAAAGCTAGTTCTTATTAATAAGGTTAATAGTTCTAAGCTCTAGTTAAAGAATTTCAAAGTGTGATAAATTTCAAAAGGATATCTACAAATTTATAAGCATTTGTATGAATTTAAAAAGAAATATAATTTTTAACGATTACTGTTGATTAACTTATAGTTATTAATATCACCAATTAAATGAAGAGCAAACGACTAAACTTGACCGAGACTTCGAAAAGAAATGTTGCAGTGATTTCTCCTGAGTTACTCGCTGCTTTTCCTCTCCTATTCCGGCAAATCCATTCCTTTATTTGGCTCATTTATTGTTTTCCTCTCTTGCCATGCATCCAAAGTAGATGGCTAGGAGGGAGTGGGAGACAGAAAACTTCCTCGAAACTGGTTTCGATTCGGTTGTTAATAAAAGTTAACCATCTATCTTATCAACTTCGTTACTAAATGAGGCTACTTTCATACAGTCCACCTGAAAAAACCCAAGTACAGTCATTCCTTAGTTCTCGACCATAATCTGTTTCAGAATTTCGTTTGAAAACCGAATTGTACGAGTTCCGAAACTAGTTTCTCCATTAAAAATAATGTAAATAACTTTAATCATTTTTAAGAATAGAAAGCGACTTTTCTTTAAAAAAAATATTTCCACAGAAATTTACTACAAAATGTATTAATAGAACAACTGATATTTAGAATAGTGGCTAATTATAACGTAAAAGAATTTGAAGTTCTGCTGATTATGGCTTTCCTTGGGTTATAAAGTTCCACACAGTTCTGGAGTTTGTTCCATTTGGACGAATATACGTCGTCGTATTTTATCAGCTTATCTTGAGCATGATCGAGTACCGAATGCTGTACGACAACTAAGTAAAATAATCTGGCATTTGTCGTTCTCATTAAGAATTGTATGAGTTCTGAGTCGTTCGAGAATATGGCTGTATTTGAATTGATGCCTCAATTTGCAACAAGATGGTTCACATGTGGAAGAACCCACGGCCACTCGCTTTAATATTTGAGATAAGCTGAAGCCCAGTATTAGTAAGTACTTTAAATTGTAATATCTAGAATGTATATTTGTATGATTGATAAGAAAAAATTAGCATTAGCTTTTATTGATTGTAAACTAATATTTCTATTAAGTTTATCGTTCATATTACTGTGGTATATAATCACTGGTGTTCATGCAAACACTGTTCGAAACGTTGGCAAGATGTTTCATCTCCCGATCAAACACTCAGAAAACCTCATATAGTCGTATAATGTGATTTTTATAGATAAAAAACTGTCTTGAGTACACTCATAAACATTTCAAATTAATCTACGTTTTAAAAACTAATTAATAAAACGGCGTCTAATTGAATTTAATAAATGGTTCAACCTCTAATGAACAATTAAAATATACTGTTATTAAATAATTGATAATTGTTATTTATATTGGAAAAGCGAAAATAATTTGTTAATTATTTTTTAATTAATACATTTTATTTCTTCTTTAATTAGCCAACGAATCAGTTTTGTCAAATGAATTAAAAATTAGGCTAACCGTGAATTACAGTGGCCCATTTTATTATACAAATTGTGTAATTAAGCAAAATTACTAATTAAAATTTAAGATATAACAAATTAATTTTTTAATGAACTAATCCTATTTATTAATACGGTAGTAACTACCTACGTGTGTCACGTCCGAGTGTGACCGAAGTTACCCGAATAAGACCGATTTTAAACCGAGAGTTGCCGAATGGTCCGAAGACCGATCAATTGATTGATCGTGTAATGAGGTTGATTTTGTTTACATATAATAATATTGGTTAAAAGAATTTAGTACTAAAATCACGCTAAAAACAAATAACTTCACAGAATATCAACCAACAGAAAATAAAGATAGGTACAATAGAAACCAATACAACAATTGTTCTTTTTGCATTGCAGGTTATTGCGTTTTGTTTTCTGTTAGTTGACATTCTGTGAAGGTATTTTTTTCAGAGTCGTTTATATAAGTACTAAATATTTTGAATTAATTGTTTTTTGCCTTGAGAATGGTGGCAGAATTTCGGTGAAACGTCGGCTTGAAATCAGAAGTTATTACTTTGGACCTAATCCTCAATAACTAAATTAGTATTTAAATAGAATTGCGTTATTTATTTAAAGGTGTGCGGGTGTTGAAGGACGGTGTGTCACAAGTTCGATACGCGCTTTTCCACAAGGTAAGCATGAAGTGCACGTTTGTGCCATTATTCGGCACTATTGGGCTTGAGTTACGCCTTGACGAAACCTTTCTCTAAACACCGCCTAGTCATCGCCCACTTTCTGTTCAATATTCAACATGTCCCTATTGCGAACGAGCCATCACGTCACCTCTGCTGGCTCTTTCTCGTTTCATCATGGGGCTGTTTCAATACATACATTTAACAAAAGGTTTCACTCGTTTTGCCTGAGATAACATACAGTGATTTATTATCACTCTTGTATGATGTATAATCAAACACCGCACCATACTGCGCTGTTTGTTGTCAATTAGTTATAATAATTCAATACAGATCTAGAACATCTGCCAAAGGTTTCATTTTTAATATTATAACTTATTGATTTGTTTTACAAGAATAATAAGTTATAGGAACTAAAACTTCTTAATTTATAAGAATACGAATTTTTTTTAAATTAGCTTACAAATATACAATTTAAAGTTCCAGAGTTCAGTAGGTACTGTCCCCTACTGTGGTGCCAATGGCCATCTCAACTATTGACATCTGACTCGGATGACCGCTTGTAACAGTTGAAAGATCTTAGTCTTTTTCTCATTTCTTATTACGATTTGGACATTGATAATTTCCAAATATGAAGGAATACTCTATAAGGAACTGATTGCACGATTATAGTATTGAATCTGTATCGAATCTCGTATTTTGTATTAAATATATCAGAATTTTGATGCTTAAGAAAAATATAAGCTGTGTATCAAGTTGCGAATATTTATTTGTATCAGTCTCCTCACGCAAGCTTTGTTGAAGCCTTTCGTGAGCTGTACCCCCCCCCCCCCCACCAATGCTCCTCCAATATCAATTTCTTCAATAAACGATGATGATATCACGTTCCTCCATCAGCTCTCCTTTATAGTTAGGAGCTCCACATTCCCGTCACCTATCTTGGTTTTTTTTTCTTTAATAGAAAATTGATTCCGTGAAGTAATTTGTAAAATTGAGTTTAAGTTCAGAAATAATATTAGTCCGGTAAGGTCACCGCCAACTTTGGTTAAGTGAAAAAAAAAAAAAAAAGTTAATGAATTTCCTAACATCCGTGTAATAAAGGAGAGCTCTAGCTCGGGCAAGCCTGTAGTTAGGATAGTCTTCAGCCAGAATAAACAGGCTTGTTCTCTGAAGGTAACTGCTAACTCTAATGCCCTGTCAGTTTTAAGTGGAAAATTACTTTTAAAACATATGTTCCCTTTAGTGAAACGCTGATTATGATTTTATTCCTAAACTCTATTATTATTTTACATTCCACGTCATTTACACTTTGTTGTTACTTGTATAGCATTTAAAAAAAAAAATGTATACATATTATATTAAGACCCATAAAATGACTTACTCTAATTGATTATTTTAATAACATAAACTATATTAAACTTGTAATTGTTGAAAATAAAAAAATATACGTACTTGATAAAATAAATGTTATTTAATGTATATTTATTAGAGTGTCCAGAAGTAGTGGTCTGCAATAAGTTCATGCTTCCACCCTCCCCTCAGAATGTTTTCATGAAAGGGGGGGGGGGGGAGAGAACACCAAGAGATAACGAAAAAGAATAATAATTATCTTCATCTGAAAAAGATAATTCAGTAGTGTAATCACTTTGCTGAATAAGCCAATCACAGTGATATCGTCTACATTAGTCGGTTCTGGTTTTTGCTCTGGTAAATAACTTCCTGATCAAAACATGGTGGTTCTAGTTTTGTATTTCATTCTGTAGTTTATGCGTTCTTTTTTTTATGTGTTCATTCTTCATGTAGTAATTCTTCATTATAAACATTGATGCTTGAGCCTTTATTGATCTCAATGAACTAGTGCATTTAATTAACGTAGTTTGAAATAGCACGTTGTAATTTGTTTTTGGAGGGTGGCAGGATTTAGGCTCTCCAGTTGCAAGATCTATTCCTCCTTAGGGGTTTGAGTTACAGAATTGCGTTTATTAATCAGAACAAAATTATGAAATTTATGTTATTTAGTTATTATTTGGTGTTAGGGGGCCAGGGTAGCCAGTGGCTTACGTGCTCCACTCTGGACTGGTAGATCCAGAGTTCAATACCCACTGTGTCCCTCGATTTATCCATGTGGGAAGTGAAAATAAATATCAGAACATCGCCCTAGAAGGGGAGGACATTACGCTGTCGGTCCCGAGCCTGTACGATGTCAGGGATCGTTAAAGATCCCTACTTTAAACACCCTTGAGTTAAGCAATATTTAGGATTCTCAATGTTGAATATTCAATGTATGGTACCACTATGTATTTTCGATCGTATAACTACCACTACATCCTAACCTAATATATTTGATGTTTTTGGTAAGAACAGAGGAAGCTTTAATAACATATTTTCGCAATCTGTGTAAACATCTTTACGGTTCAAATGTAAAATTGTACGTAACTTTTAATTTAATTCTGCACTACCAAAGTCAACTTAAGTTGGTCAAATGATTGAAATCTTCACAAAAAAGTTTGTATGCAAACTATGCGCTTCAAATATGTTAAAGTTCTTCTTCAAGTTGCGTGATCTGATATGATGGATGAAGATGACTAATGAGTTAAATGTATTTCATTTATCGGATTAAATACATGCAATATTTATTGAAATGAATTGTACTTTACAATTCAGAATGTTATGAAACAAGTTATGTATGTCTGTACATACAGTGCTTTATACAAACAAGTCGTTTTGTACGCATGCAATCCTATCAACTCGTACGCACGTGTTCCTCTTCAGTAACATCAACTCGTACGAATATGTTCTTGTTTAGTAACGTCAGCTGTTGTTTTGGATGAAAGGGAATATACGTTCATCTATCCCAACAGTTGTAATTTAAAGAGGAACACTAGGTTTTGAAAAGAGAGTTCCTATAATACACTTGTTTGTACACACTTCCATTATTTTATTGCAATATAGGTTAGGTTAGGTTGCAGTGGCAGTCCCACAACAGAATTCGCGTAGGCCAAGCATTGTCCCTTTGTGATACCACACAATGAAGACTTATTCTACAGTGGGAGTCCTAAATTTTGCCTAACTCAAGTGTATTTAGAGTAGGGATCTTTAAAGAGTACCTGGTATCGTACTGTCTCGGGACCGACGGTTTAACGTCCTTCTCCGAGGGATGACTTGCTCAGATTTATTCACCTCCCGCATGAATAAATTGAGGGCCAGGTGGGATTGAACCCCGGTCCTATCAGTTCAGAGGTGAGTACGTTAACTACTGAGCTGACTTCACTGAGCTCCTTTATTGTAATATATTTTTCACTTTTTTTGAATAAAATCCTTGTTGATAATGTATAAACAATTCGAGTACAAATCTTCGTGAATCCAAGCCAGCATTATTGAGGAATGGGAAAGAGTGCAATGTTAGCGTTGAGTGTGGACGAGGTATTGAGATGAAAGACTGATTGATAGTGCTGCGTCAGGACGTACCGTATGCGGGTACCTGCCTTATGTAATGCTCAAGCGAGTCCTGATATTTATTTGCTCAGCCTCGATTCGTCTGGTTAATGTCAGGTTCATTAAAGCAAGCCTCGCGTTGAGAAGAGGGTCACTTCTCAAGTGGAGAGCCTACAAGAGATCGCTTTGTACTCTTCGCATTGACGTACCCTTTCTGTTCGTGACTTGCCTCTGTTCTCGTGAACGTCTCTTCCATCCACTGTACATGTCCTTAGCATAAATGAACGTGACTCTCTCTACACACTCTGTGATCTTCTAACCAGCTCCTGACGAAATTATTGCTCAACTCTCAGCTCATTAGAAATATTTTTTTCTTGATAATATTAATTGTGTTTACTCATTAATTAAAACACGATTATCACACTAGCCATAACTTTCCACTAGTTAAATATATGAACTTAATTAAATATATATATTTTTCTGAGGTAAAATGGATAAACCAACAAAAGTCTCCATACCTCCATGGTTTATCCATTTTACCTCAGAATGAGTAAATACCACACAATTACGGATTGCACAACTAATGATATATATTTTTGCATTTTCTTGTTCATTTTTTGTGTATTTGTACTTTTATTCTTTTTCTCCTTTGCTGTTGCTGTTTTTTTTTTTCAGTAGTACGATCTAGCATATTTTCTGATGATCTGATGTGTCGCTTCTCTGATGATGACGTACATATTGACTTATATGATGAAATATGTATTTTGGCGTTGATGAAGCATGTATATTCGTTGCACATGTATAAAATGTTTGTTTGTAAGTTCATTGCCAATTTCACAAGATGGTGTGGGCATAACCTGTTTTTTCGTATCTCTACTGGTCCATACCGTGGAAAGTATGAATCAATCGTTATTTTGCTGGTTCAGTTGATGGTAAGGCACATTCCCGGAGTGAATTATACTTCGTGAGAGTAGAAATTGCCTTATTCAAGATTATTGCAGCAAGGACCTTGAGCGAGTACCTGACGTTGCATGGCTCATTCGAAATCATCCCCTCTGAAGGATGTATCTTGGAGATTTTTCATTTTCCTTCATGAATAATCCGCAGTCATTAGCTGAATTCAGACTCTTAACCGTCTGTACTAATAGCAATCACTGCAACCGCTATAATTATCCTCCGACATCGAGATTCATTCATGGGGCTGACTGACTCACCAACGATTTTTACCGAAGCAAAAAATATATGTTTTTACCTCACAGGATTAAATTTTCCTTGCAAGAATAAACTCCAATCGTGAAACACCGAAATAAGCTAATCATTTATCAGACTTCGGGTTATAATTAATCAACAGTACACTGTATATCCAACCATATTGGAATTCTTAATTAAGAAAACAGACCAGATAGCAAAGGATGGCTACTGGAAACCTCTTTAGAGTCTGCTCATACAGACATTGCAACGGGAAATATATCCTGTCGCTGATGATCACGATGATGATGACGTACATATTGACTTAAATGATGAAATATGTATTTTGACGTTGATGAAGTATGTATATTCATTGCATTTTTTATAAATTTTAAATAATTATATCCATTTAAACAAAAATCCTTTTTTTTATATATATTGTAAGTTGTATTCAAGTTATATCTTTCTGTTATGTACCAATATTATGAGGCATTAGTAATTTTTTTTTGTTTCTGATGTTGAGAACCGGATGATCTGGATGAAAACAATTCAAAATATCACTTTCAAGTTAGTAGTCATCATGTACTATTATCATAAATGAATGTAGTTGTTATGAATAAATCTTATTTTAATATTTCGTTTTATCCGATATAATTCGATCCAAAATGTCAACAAATAGTCAATATGAGTTCAACATATCTCCAATAAATAGTTCAAAGATATCTTCTTCTTGCGTTGAACATTCAGTGATAGGTGGTACCAATTCCTCGATGACCAAGATGTGCAACCGGTAGCCATTGACCAATATTTCTTCTTCTGTAGAATATCCTTCCGCTGGTTTTCAGTATGCGCTGGTCTCTCTCGTAGGGTATTTCTTGCTGGGTTGAGTTGATATTTGTTTACAACTGTTTCTATATGAGTACGCTTGTTTTCTTTATTTGTGTATCGTTACTCATATTGAACTACTAATTTTCTATTTCTGTTATGAGTCAATAAGAGGAGTCTTATGTTATGACCTTTTGTATTTTTAATTATAATTCTTTATAGAATTTGAAAAGGATAGGACTAGGCAGTACATATCGCGTCAATGTGACACGATCAAGCCGAGGTCAAGACAACACTGTCGTGTTTATTTTCTAGAAGATGGACCACCAATTTCCCTTGGTTCTCCCATAAACTGGTCACGTCTGCGTCCCTCGACCGTAACCTGACACCATCTTTTCATTCCTCTCGTGAACCTCAATGGGCTATATATATCCCTCCCCCAGTACGTTTTACTTTCATATCCACCATTATGCATGGTAGTTTTGACACAACAGTCTCTCCACCTATTAGTTATCTTTTGGCTGACTTCCGCCTCATACAATATTCGTTATTTTTGTAAAAGTTGTATTCAAAGTTGAAGTAATAACACCCCTATTGAAGCCCAAGTTATGGCTCACTTCAGGTCTTTATTTTACATTCCTTGTAAAGCACAAGTGCTTTATTACTACGGAAGATCTTATTTAGCCCTTCTTTCTCAAACATTAAGTAGAGGTTACCCATAAATATTAATTAAAAAAGTCACGATTATGTCAAACAAATTGACATAGAGTTTTACAATAAGTTAAATCATAGTCGTTTCCAGCAACTACTCCGTTAGGCTTTCCCCTTATTGCTGTTGTAGGTTTTATTTCATGTTATAGGTATGCCACCCATACTTTATTAGAGTAGTACCACTAGCTAGGAATAACAACCTTATGCCCTCTGCGAGTGACGCAAATACAAAACTTTCCGTCTCGCACCTAAAAAAACTCAAAGGTCAAGTTAAATTAAGGGTGTTTCTGTTTTAATTTAATAATTAAATCGACTAGTTTTGATAGAACATTTGTCAAATGCTCTTGAAGTCGCATGGTATCGTGTTGAGTGCTGCCCAGATAATTTTCAGTGGTCAAATTCAACATAAGAATGAGTTATTGTTATCTATAATAATATAATACTATACTCCCTTCATCATTGAATGCACTAATTACGTGCTCATTTCTTGTAATCGTTTATATGTTGTGCTAACGGATTGTTTCATGTTTTGAATTATATATATATATAGGTGTATAATGTAATCGGGATTCGGTCAATTTTCCAGGATCCGAATCCTGGTCCCGATCGGGACCGAATCCCGATTACATTATACACCTATTCTATCCAACGGTTGATATATTATTGAATTTGTTATATATATATATAAAGATTTCACATAAACACGTGAAACAACAATCAATGATCAAACCACAATAAGAAATGGGAAAACAAGACTAAGATCTTTCAACCGTAACAAGCGGTCTTCGTCAGAGTCAAAAACCCAACGTTGGGTTCTTTTCAGTTGGGTTTTTGACTCTGACGAAGCCGCTTGTTACGGTTGAAAGATCTTAGTCTTGTTTTCCCATTTCTTATTGTGGTTTGATCATATATATATATTAATATTAGTGAAGGTTGGTAGCAATCCTTCTTGCAAACATGTTTCTAAAAATTTTATGCCATTTTCATGCTTGGTTACCTTTTTGTTTCTCTAATGTCCTACAGGCTCTGTAGGACTCCCAACTCAGAAGAGCCTGTAGGACATAAGAGAAACTCTCTAAAAAGGTAACCAAGCATGAAATTGTCAGTAAATTTTTATGCTTAAATATAAAATTGAATAAATATATATAAAATTTTTAGAAATATATATATATATATATATATATATATATATATATATATATATATATCAACCCGATAAGCATCTTCAGAGGTATAATATATGTTGGATCATAATTATTATCGAGGTACCTTGTACCTAGAAATTTACACCAAATTTATGAGGTAAGACAAGGAAAGAAAAGCAGTCATGAGGTTAAATAATAGGAAGGTTTTGGTAGATTCCTCTGTTTATCCAAATTTTTGAACTGCATTGATCGAATTCAATGAAGTTGTGAGTATGAACAGCTTACAAACAGTGTTACCCCTACGTGTTAGATGTTGATTTATTGTATTATTACGTTGGTACAAGTCTGGGTAACAGTCAAATGTTGTAGTTCACAAGTGAGATATTTTGTTAAGCAGTATTATCCATTGTGAAATATTTATAAATATCATATAGTTTTAGTAAATAATAGCACATTTAAATGGGTTGCTGGATAGGTGTAGAGTACAATGTTAATTATTTTAGTTTGTTGAGGACCTAAATTCTTATTCTTAAACCTTAAAGTATTGAACAAGTGAAAACACTAAGTTTCTTTTGTGGTAATTTCAACTGATTTTTTTTTTAATATTCGTGAGTTTGAGATATTAATCTTTGGAAGTGCTGTCACTCCTACCTTTCTTGCTCTGCTGTCGGTCCCCAACACGTCTGTGTTGTCAGAGCAGCATTGTCAAGCTCGGTATGGGCACGTCAGGTAGAAGGCGTTATGATCGGCAGTTGTTTTAAATTTGAAGCTGACCTCATTCGAATAGCTCCGCCACCGTTTGGCAAAGAGAGTGGTGGGTTTTTTTAGCGCGACCTAGATTATTGCCTGCTCTCTGTCGGCGCGTCGCTGGAGCAAGTCGACCTTGGATCAACCACGGGGGTCTTTTCGCGATGCTGTTTGGCCAATTCTGTGAAATCGGTTTTGTTCCCGCTTCAGAGACGTTCAATCGGTTTTGGTTGCTTGTTGAGGATGTAGCAATGGGGTGTTTGGAGCTGGAGGTGGAGGGGGGAGCAGATGGCCCTTGCAGGTGGCCCTCCGCCCTTCGCCCATTATCTTCATCCCTTCAATTTACCCAAACACTCAGAACGTTTCCATCAATTCGATCAAAACCACTTAAATCCACTGCTCGCTATTACCTAAACTATCTTTGCTCTTATTGATTTCAATCTACTTTATTTTCTTCTTTTTCGGATATTCATTGGAAGAATTCTTTAAAAGCGACACAATATTGGAGATTGGAAACCTTCTTTTTTGTATCCTAACGAATAACTTTAAAACAAAAGAGACTCGACAAAAATAGATGAATAACTATAGGGCATGAACATGCTGTACTCAATACATGCAATTCATAATACAGGTATACCTGGACCTACTTCGTTTCGAGTTAAGTCAAACTCGATTATACGTCGTTTCAAAGAAAACATGAAAAAAATAATGTTTACATCACATATTCAACTTTACGTTTGTCTACTAAAAATATTAGAATCATAATGTCACTAGAGAACCATTTAAATCCCATGAAATCGTATTACTGTACCATAAAAAAAAACAAAAGCTCTTAAAATAATGTTGTATAATAAATAAAAATAAAAGCATATATTTCTAGTCTTATTATTGAAAAAATAATTATTTCTGTATTTACGTTTAACCTCAACGAATGGTTTCATTTTATGTCTTAGCAAAGCACATTCATAAACATAGCATTCGGTAAGAATCAATTGTAGACTATTCATAACCTTTTTGTCCTTACCATGCAGTATTATTTGTATTGTTTGTAAGCTTACAATAGATTCTTACTAGCCTTATATTATTGAATAAGGCTAATTGTATACATAAATAAAGTGTTTTACAGGACCAGGACAAGTTTTTTTGGTCTAGCTAAACTAAAGACCAGCTGATTCTACTTCAGTTGTCTTTCGACTTAAATCGCATTTCCTGGTTCCAATTATTGGCATTGGATTAGTTATACCTGTATATGGATCAGTTAGGTTTTTGACTCTGACAAGACCGCTTGTTATGGTTGAAAGATCTTTTTTCCCTTTTCTTATTGTGGTTTGATCATTGATTGATATTTCACGCGTTTAATGTGAAGTCTTTTTATGGATGTGTGTATGCTTTTTTTTTAAAGGGAGGGCTGTTCTAATTTCATAAAGTATCTTGTATAACATGTAATGTGATTAGGACGCGTACACTGTGTTCTCTTATCCGTTATCGCCGCCCTGTCGACAAGTCGTGTTCAGAACACTCCTGATGCCTTGCTTGGGGCAAGACTCGCTTGTGTTGTCGATTGGACGGATACTGTCCTGCTCTGTGCCAGCTCAGCTTGAGGTTATCGGCCCCATCCACATCTTCTCACCTTCCGTTCTGCCCTAGCAGTGACTTCATAGCTATACCAAAAACAAACTTATATCGCCATTACAAGTCAGTAAAAAGTTATGTATTGCCAGCCCAAGTCGAGGTTATCTGCTTCCATCTTGATCTTCACATTTTCCGTTATAACTTTACCAATAACAGACTTCTATTACCTATTTACAATCCATATCAAGGTTATGTATTACTCCATGCTGACCTAAGTCTAGATTGTCTGGTCCAAACTCATCTCATCCCCTTCTGTTCAGTCTTTACACCGACCAGATAAATACCATATCACCCTTCTAGAAAGCGCACAAACGCTTTTAATAATGTTATATTTACTAATAACTTGAATTTTCTTTCAGGTTAATGTGTTTCTATCGGTTTCAGTTGTATAGTAATATATTATCAGCAAATTTCATGTAACTCATTTGGATATATTATATACATGGAGGGGAGCTTTTAACTTTTCATGAAACGTTAATATATAATTGCATTATGAAACCTTATTATCAGGCAAAAGTTATTGAGTACAAGGATTGATTCAACATTAATAAATGTTTTTCGTGATTTTTATTATGATTCGTGTGTGGTTTTGCATTATATGTTCACTGGGTTGACAATGGCTGAGGCGTAGACTTTACAAAGAGGTCAACGTCAGGCCTGTCGAAGTAGGAAGACAGTTAAGCAGTTTATGGTATTTTTTAACTGTCTTTGGGGGTCAGTGATGAAGAAGCGGGTTTTGGCGGCCCCGGGGCCTTCTTCAGTCCACAGGGTCATCCAGGTCAGAAAGGCTTTCCCTTGAATTACCATCCGCCCAAGGCAGATTTCAATCAGCCACTGCAATCACCGGACAGAAGTAATTTCAACTCAGGCCCTCTGTGGTCAAGTTTAACCGCACGTTTACAGTTCGCACATTCTACAGGCACCGGTATATCTCGCTTCACTTCATATATACTTGTTTACTATGTCTTTTAAACCTTAAACGAGTATAGGTAGAAAGAAATGATCTCACAGACTGTAGGAACATTAACTATTTCTCTTTTTCTCTCCCTGTCCCTCTCCTTTAATATATATATATATAAAAAGATTTCACATAAACACGTGAAACAACAATCAATGATCAAACCACAATAAAGACTAAGATCTTTCAACCGTAACAAGCGGTCTTCGTCAGAGTCAAAAACCCAACTGACCAACTAGTTAATAGTCAAACATCTATTTAATTTAATAGTCAAAAAACCAACAGTTGGGTTTTTGACTCTGACGAAGACCGCTTGTTACGGTTGAAAGATCTTAGTCTTGTTTTCCCATTTCTTATTGTGGTTTGATCATATATATATATATATATGTTTACACAAAACCAGTTGGCTTTTTGAATCTGACAAAGACCGCTTGTTACGGTTGAAAGGTATTTTTTTTCATTTCATATTGTAGTTTGATCATTGATTGTTATTTCACGAGTTTATGTAAAATCTTGTTTATATATATATATATATATATATATATATATATATATATATTTAACAGTAAAGACGTGAAATGAAAATCATCGCCTTAACTATACCTAAACTCAGAAACGTTTCGAAGAAACGTACTCTCCAGTATAACTGAGACTCTGGCAAACAATACTTGTTTTGTTTGGAAGACCTTAGTTACATTTCTGATTTTCTTACTGTGGTTTAGACTTATATATTATATCAACGTCTAAACCACAGTAAAAAAATTGAAAAATAACTTAAGATCTCATACTGGGGTAAATTGTTAAAACAAAGCCTTTACCAGATAATGAACACGACGTGTTCGAAACCATAAAATTTGAATTCAGTTCCAAGCTCTATACTTTTTACCAATTTATTCTCGTACATATTATTCTTTCTACTAGTTCTAGTGTCTAGTTTTCATTTATATATATACATAAAATTAATGTTACAACTAGAAAACTAAAACAAGGGACTAGCTCTCATGATTCTCTATCACTTCGGCTTTCTTGTCGTCTTGAAAAAGAATATATATATATATATTTTGATAAATAACAGATTCAATAATATATTGATAAAGTGAAGTGGAAACAAAATAAGAGTTTATCAAGACCAGGTCAGTTCTTCATGTTCAAAGTAAACTCTAATTGTCTAGATTAACCCAACTGAGGTCGGTTGAACGATCTTAGTCTTGTTTCTAGGTGTGTTCTCTAATCGGGATTGGTCAATTTTCTAGGATAAAAAATCAAACTCTCGTTGCCTACTCTCGAAGAAACTTGAGATGTTATATATTAAAAAGGATCTAAGTTCGATTGATCATAGAAGTGATATTACTAATTTAAGTAATATTTATTCTGAAGTATTAAGCTGAGATTTAATGAAATTTGATTTATTTAGTTCCCTTGAGTGAACAGTGTTGAGGTTATTTGTAATGTTACCTTATTAGTCTAGTCGAATGTTTTGTGTTGTTCCTTTAAATAATGTAAATTTCATTTTCTTAGTTAAAAATTCTCACTTCTGTAAGTAATATTGTTTTATGTATCTCTGAAATACTTCTGCTTTTAATATTCATAAGTTGTAACAATCTATTTTCATATTGTGTATATGACTGAAGTTGATATGTGATTTCTTATTATCCTTTGTTTGTAGGTCTATTAAAAAGGATTTAAATAAAATCGAAACGTCGGCAACGAGAGTTTGATTTTTTATCCTAGAAAATGACCGAATCCTATTCTATCAAACGGTCGATATATTATTGAATTTGTTATATATATTATGGAGAGTAAATTGTATAGTCAAAAATAAAACCTCCGACATTATGATGGGATATTGCTCCTTAATAATTTTGTTTTGTCTTTACAAATGAATATGAGTGTATTGCATATGAGTTGTATTGTGAAGATTTGTGAGTTTTTAAAATAATCTCTTTTTCAGTTAGGAAATAAGTTCCATTCCTAATTTTTTTTTGTTTTATTTATATAACTTTCTTTGTCTTTCTTTGATAACTATGTATCTAGTAAAGAGCAGCCAAGTGTAACGGGATAGGTTTGATTAGGTAGACGCCCTTTTTAAGGTAACCAATGAAGAAGGTTTTAGTGAAATGATTCGGGAAGGATGTCAAGTGGAAAGACGAGGAAGTCGGTATGCAATAAATATTGGACTAGAAAGTGGCGCCCTGCAGAACCTGGCTTCTATTCGGAGAGCACCAAATCCATCTTCGTGTTAACTTCCATCTTTGTTCCGCTTCAGTAATCGATCACTGTAATTAACTTACTTTCTTCTTCAATTAATAATTGTGTCTTTTTCCAAAAGGTGGATTAAGTTATAGCATTGTAAGGCTAAAGTTGAAAGTGTGCTTTCCGTCTTAAACCTGTTTAGTTATAATCATCTGATTGGTAAACAAGATTTTACTTTAGGATCAAATTTCCAATTGCACTCATAAGTGTGCCCCGTCGACTCAATTTCTGCGGTTTTTATTTCTCCATTTTTTTTTTATTTTAATCTGTTCGAATTCCTAATGTTTAAGTAGAAGGCAATGTAATTCGTGTTTGAATCTGTATTTAGATCCTGTTGCTCCTATTTCTGAGCAATTTCTCTCTTATTAATCTTTGCTAAAGTTTATCAGCTAAAGTGCTGATATGTTTTGCTATAATTAACCATGAAGGAATGACTCCTTAATTAGCTTTATGCGTTCAACGAATTTAAAAACTAATGTATACGTATTTGACTTTTTATGATTGCCTAAATAGTCTTATGTCAGGGAGGCATTTGAATTCTTTAGGTCCAAATATTTAAGAACTAAAATATATATTGGAATAAACCCCTTTGATCGTAAAAGAGAATGAAAGAGTTCTATTGTTTATTGAAGGTTTCAACATATTGTTGAAAGAGGTATAGTATGGCGTCATCGTGGGTTTGTCGTAGAGAAGGTCATTAAGAAAGGATAACGACTGTTTGCCTGGTAGACAGTTCTGCAGTGAAGGAACAATGGGGAACGGAATGGCTGGCGTCAGAGGCAAGTCGTCGACCTGTGGCTGTGGAAATCAGCCGTTTTGATGAGCCAGCTAGACCAGAGAATGTCATCAAGCTGACAAAAACAGCCCTTTGGCACATCGCTGTCAGAGCAAACAAGTCCTCTCTTGTAACCGTCTTGCCCTTCTATACAACCGACATGGCTTTCTATATCACAATTCGTTTTCTTTAGTCATTTAATTAATTCGCTGCCAAAACTTTTTTATGATGGCGTTAGACTATTACTTCTGACAGTATATCCAAAAGATGACAAGTTAATCCTAGCCTATCTATCGTGGTATGATTTTAATTCGATTTTCTGTTTCCATTATATTTATATTAAGAAATAAAAAAGGTTTTTTTCATTTGATGAAATGAAATGACAAAAATTCTTTGAATTCCTGCGTCAAACTTATAGTTTAAGGTTAATCTGCTAAAGAAAACCTGCAAACATTTCAACACCTGGACGACGGGTGAAGAAATGTCTAAAGTAAAACAAACTTTTTTCTTATGTGAATTTCTTAGGGAATGGAATACTAAAATGAAATCATTAAAAACAGGTTTTCGTTTGAAATGTTATATAAAATTGAAGGGTAATCAAATTTGAGGGCACTCAGTTTGACTCAGTAAAAAAAACAAGAGTATTCACTCATTCTTTGTCTGATATATCATCCTCATGTAATGAAAGTGCGAATTATCTCACATCAGATTATGATTAAGCAAATGTATGTTGGCTGTGTTGTTATTTAGAAAGCCTTCATAGGAGATATAAATGTTTTTACTCATATGGTTACTTTCTGATGTAATATTTACCCTTATCAGGAGTAGTTTCTAAATATAGCAGATAAGAGAGTCATACTTCCCGTCTACCAGCTTCCTATTCGGTCATGATAACAACTGTCAAGCCAAAACATCAACTTTTAATGTAGCTATTTAAGAACGAAAATATGTACTTGTTTTTCCCATATTATTAGGCTATTTTCGTGTTTTATTAGTTATTAGACCATTGACTGAAATCAGTAAACAGTTATTTATTGTAGTACTGTTATTGTTGCGTTATTTCCTTTGCTGTTTTATTTAACTTTTTTTTTTTAACTAGGCTAGGTTAAGGACCAGTGCAGTACACTGTCACGTGCTCGCCTCTGGACTGGTAGAACAGGGGTTCAATACCCACTCTGGTTCTTGATTTATTGATACGGGAGGTGAAAAAAAATCTGATCACGTTGTCCATCGGAGATGACGTTAAGCCGTCGGTCCCGAGCCTATAAGATGTCACGAACTCGTTAAAGACTCCTACTGTAAATACACTTGAGTTACGTAAAATGTAGAATGTTCATTGTGTGGTGTAACAGGAGGCCAATGTTTGGCCTATGTATGTTCTCTTGTGATATTGTCACTGCGACCTAACCTAACATAACCTCGAACGTTACTTGCATAGTGTCACTTAGTGATATATGTTATCGTAATGGAAATATTATAATATTAGAATCTGTAAAACTAATTATTTGACCTAGAAAAGGAAATAGTGAAAATAAATAGAAAAGTAAGTGATACAGTAGAGATGTAAGCGGGTTTTGTCTTTTTTTATATAATTGATTTATCTTCTTAGCAAGGCTATTTACACAAGGTACACATTGTGAATCTAGGCAATTCCAGCAAACAAGTATTAAGGTATTTGAACTCACACCTCTGTGAAGAGAGTAGATGTCTAAGCCACCCACGCACTATTTTAAAATATTTTTTTTATTTCTTCCTTAAATATAAATTTATTATATTACAATGGTTTCAAACAATATTTTAAGAAATATTTTTATGACTATATCAGGTTTTAATTGTATTTAATATAGTTTCATAATACATTAAGGAAAAGAAGTTTTAAAAAAAAAAATCGGAATTTGATTTGAAAAGGTGATTGACGGAGGCCTATTATGAAATCTATCGAAGCATAAAGAGAACCTGAGGGTGTCATAACAGCGTTCTACAGAGCGGCTGCAAAAACAAAAACAAATTATATTTTATTAATTATTGTGGAAACTTTTCTTGTGACATCCGAAAATACAAAAAAAAACATTGATTTCTAATGTGTTAATTATAATTACGAATGAAGGTATTCTTTTAAAAAAAAAATACTTAAGTATCATATTGTACATGCGAGCATCTATGATTTGTGAGGGCAATTCTTTTCTTGTTTGGTATACGAAGGTTGTTTATCTTTCAAAGATAACTGATGCCAATCTTAGTAAGTAAAGCATTAAACATAGTTCCAACATGAACGAAGCTGGTGAGTTTACACTGACGATGTAGTAAGGTGTAAAAAAGTGGAGCTTCGTGATTTTCTTTATTCGGTATCTCTACAAATACGATTATAAATATTCAGAAGTATTCCTAAGTTTTGAGCTATTGGAATAACAGAAATGGGGTAGTCTTTGGTGACAGTCCGTAGTGTGATTCTATTGAGAGCTCAGTGGTCATATTCTATTTAACCGTCTTCTTTGGTTTAAGGGTATTATGGGAAAGGACACTTAGGTTGAGTTTGGAATCTGCTGTTAAATAGTTTGTAGATCTACTACAAAGTACTTGAGTGATATTTTTTTTTTTTTTTGTATATAGGAGGATGTGTGTTAAAATTTCTATGATTTTTATATTGAAGGTTAGGTTAGACTGCAGTGGCAGTTCCACAAGGGAAAACACATAGGCCAAACAATAGCCCTTTGTCATATCAGACAATAAACATTGATTCTACATTGAGAGTTCTAAATTTTGCCTAACTCAAGAGTAGGGTTTTTTATGAGTACTTGACATCATACAATCTCGGGACCGACAGCTTAACATCCTCTCCGAAGGGCGACATGTTCAGATTTGTTTACCTCGTACGTGGATAACTCGAGAGTCAGAGTAGTTATTGACCTCCTGACGTGCCAATCCAGAGGCGAGTACGTCACCACTGGGTTAATCTGGCTCCCTTATTGTAGGCTTAGTCACCAATGTAAATTGTATGATTTATCACAGGGGTACTTACTACGTCGACCATCAAAGGTACTATTGGTATATCTCATGACATTGAAAAAATTAACAGCAACTTATAGTTCATCCCGTCACTGAATGGTATACAGGACAGCCAGCCGAATGAATTGTGATTTTTCTTCATATTTAAGTCGATGTTCAACGGAAAAAGTGGCTCTAAGAGCTATAAAGGTAATAAGCTAGTATTAAGCTGCCTCTTACTTTTGTCTTTTAAGATTAAGAAAGGGTATAACAATGTGTGGGGAAACTGGATCAGGTAAGAAGACAAAAAACGTATCACTCTTATATAAAATGGGAAGAGGCTTTTTTCACCTCAATATATTTCCAAACACAGTGGGTCAATCATTGTGACTTGTTTCATAGGTTGCTCGCATTCAGAAAATGAGTGAGCCTCTCTGATTTTGCAAAACCGAAAATTCTGTACTTTAGACCCAAGGTGTGTACTTATTGTCTGTCGATTAGTGTGGGTTTCTGTTTAGTGTCTAAAAGTGCTGTCATGTGTTTCTGCCCTCTGTTTTCATTTCTTTGAGTATTTTTATGACCTTTAGAGCCGAAGTTTTGCAAGTATTTGTAAAAAAAACTTTCATCATGATCGATCCAAGTATATTGTAATTTATGTCTAAAACGGTAAATGTTATTAGTATCCGGTATTAATAAATTTAACTTGATGATGTGGGGGACACAAAAATGACTTTAAGTGTATAGCCCTATTAAAACTCTCTAAAGAGTTTCTGCCCCATAGGAATGAATTTTATACTCCTCTGATGTAACCCCAAGGCTCATGTTATTATACCTAACAAAAATAACTGCCAATCATTGTTGAGCCAACCTACATCACCTTTAACCTAAAATTACCTTCCTTCATAAACCTACATAGAAGTTCCATTTTCGGAACTTTTTTTCAGATCAGTACCCTTTACTTTCCACTTATTAGAGAGGACAGTTTTACAACTTTATCTTAAAAGTTAATAAACTTTTATTACTTTATGATAGCTAAAAACACAAACTGAAAGTCATTAATGCTGCAATTTCCAAAGCAACCAACGCGTTTACGCCAGAAAAAAAAATTGTTTTAAACATAAACGTAACATTCACTTCTAATGCAAAAGAACTAAACAGCTGTTTTTAAAATAATTGGTGTAAAAGATGAGCGAGCTCTATTCTCGTATCTTAATAACTGAATAATTCCACTCTTTCTTAATAAAAGAATATGTATATATTTTAATCTCATTTCGTGATATATATATATATATATATATATATATATATATATATATATATATATATGGGAAAACAAGACTAAGATCTTTCAACCGTAACAAGCGGTCTTCGTCAGAGTCAAAAACCCAACTGACTCTGGGTTGGTTTTTTCACTCTGACGAAGACCGCTTGTTACGGTTGAAAGATCTTAGTCTTGTTTCCCATTTCTTATTGTGGTTTGATCATTGATTGTTATTTCACGTGTTTATGTGAAATCTTTATATATATATATTATATATATAAAATAAGAAATGACATAAAAGACTATGATCTTTCAACCGTAACAAGCGCTCTTCGGCAGAGTCAAATCCCAACTGAAACTATTTATCTTAACTATTATCTTATATAACTATTAATCTTAATATTTATTGGTGACAATTCATCACACATAACTTAATTAACTCAATTATAGTAACTAATTCCTCATGGACTAAGCTTATATGTATATATAAATGAAAATACTAAACAGTCTAAACCGAGCAGATAAATAACTGAAAAAAAAAACAACTCATAAAGAACGAGAACACTTAGTGGATTAATATTTCGAAGCGAAGTTCGTCATCAGGAAGAGAGTAGAAATGAAGAAGAGGTACGTGCATTCAAGATTATGGTGGAAGTCGACGACGAAGTATTAATGCAGTAAGTGTTTTCGTTCTTTATGTGTTTTTTCAGTTATATATATGTGTGTGTGTGTGTGCTCTCTAATCGGGATTCTATTAGACAGTCTAAGTCTATTGGACTTAGTTGAACAGTCTATTTGACTTGGACGAAGGTTTTGTCTGGTTAACATTGTTGTTCCTTTAAATAATGTAAATTTAATTTTCTTATTTAAGAAATTCTTACTTCTGCCCATGAAAAAGGTTTTAAATAAAACCGAAACGTTGGCACCGAGAGTTTGATTTTTTCTCTTAGAAAATTAACCGAATTACGATTAGAGAGCACACCTATTCTATCAAACGGTCGATATATTATTGAATCTGCTATATATAACAAAAGTCCGACAACCTATGAAACGATCGAGAAACAACAATCAATGTAGAGTGTTTGACTCTGACAAGACCGCTTGTTACGGTTGAAAGATCTTAGTCTTTTTTTCCCATTTCTTATGGTTTGAGTGGTTTGAACATTCATATATATTATATATAAAAATTGTCACAATAACTCGCGATGTAAGTATGTAACTAACTCACTACAAAAGATAAGGAGGTAATCGCTCTGAGGCCTTTCGTCTATCACATCGTCAGAGAGGAAGTATGAAACCCACTTGATATAGGGTGCATGAAGGGGGCTTAAAGAAGCCACAGCTGACAGAATACTACCGAGTATTTTGTTGGGAGTGCTTGTAGCGCTTTGTGCCCAACTCTCCCCATTGCCTATATATAACTTAGTGGATTAAGACTGCACCACCGTTAGCTGTACGTGCTTGCTGCGACTCTACGACCCTATCACGCTTGCCAATCTCCTTTGAATATCCTTGATTGCCGGTCAAGAGGGAATCATGAAGTTCGCATTAAACAAAAAATATGTATTCTGTTCCAGTTAAGAGGTAAAAATTATCGTGCCTCGTGTATCCTTTTACTGCATTCTCATTCATAAATCAAGAATCTCCAATATTATTTTTTTCTTTTTAAGAATGCTGGTTGTAAATCCTCGGCTGAGAAATACTTCCGTAAATCCTTAGTCTTTCCATTAGGCTGATGGCTTAAGGCGTGCTGGTCTTCTACTTTTCGGCCTCAGCCACTCTCTTCATCCTTATTCTAAAATGGAAATTCTCGCACTTCAATTATAAATACAATTACCTTTGTTTATGTAAACAAACATGTTTATTTAATTTCGACTTTTCTTTAAAACTATGCAATTAATTACTATGTAGCTATAGGCTGGCATAAGCCTTTCAAAGCTACCGTCAGTGTATTACGATGAATGGGATTGGTGATCTGTATGTTGACTGTCGTGTTCAGAAGCGGACAGATCCAGTTAGTTTTGCTTCATTAGATGTCACAAATACGCAATCATGACATCAGCCTCTCAAAGGCACTACTGCTGCATTTCGATGAATTAGAATTTTGATTGGATGAATTTTTATGTTTAACGTCTTTCGGAAGAAACATTTTTTTTTTTATGAGCCCATTGCCGATACTTGACCCCCTGTTCAAATCAATCCTGAAGTTAATCTTTGAAAACAGTGGTACATTTTCTTGTCCAAGACTGATGCTATGTTTACAGGTATGCGGTAAAGCAAATTCCTTATTTAGAGGACATTAGCATCATCAGAAGAAGACTTTGCTTTCCTGACAGCCGTGACATGGATGTTGCTTCACCCATGGTATGACAAAGACACCATACTGACGTCAGCTTTCAAAGCAAAAGTGAATTTCGATGTACTTGACTGGTGCTATGTTGACTTCATCGCTGAGAAACAGGTTCATTACCCAGAGCTTATTGGTATTGCTTCACCCCTTGTCACAGACACCATCCTGACGTCATACTCTGAAAGCAGCAATGATCTCAACTTAGCCTTCACCTTTCCTTTCCTGTTCCCACAAAACTCCACTCTCTCACTCATTCTGAGTCTCTTCGAAATCCAAGTGTTCTCTACAAATTAACCACTAATTGAAGATAATTCCAATATCGCTCAGTCCACGCCAAGTATTAGATAATACCAGTGACCTTGCAAACACAATACTCTTCTGATTATGATCCAATCCATGGTTTTAATTCTAAAATTACAACCATGACATTTAACATCAATACATTGCAAAATTAAGAGACTAAAGAATACTAAAGTCATTAAGTTAACCTGCCAACTGATTATTCCTCACAAAACGTTCCGTTCTGTTGTCGTACAACACTGAATCAAATTTCATCAGGTTTAAGTGCAACCCCGTTCTTTTTTTGTTGTAAAGTCGTAACATTGTTATATCAGTCTTGGCATAGACTCAGGCTAAAAGCAAAATAATAATAATTCTCTTCAGCAGATTCACGACAACAAATAAAAATATAATTTGGTAATAAAATAGTGACCTTTTACATTTAGTTGATCATTTTTTTTTTGAAAAATCTCTGCAATTTTGTTCCTGTATGAAGTTGATCATATGGAACTTCTATTATTATTTACTAGTCTGATATGGATAAATTATTGTTATTTATAACAACTTTATTTTTATTTCTAATAGATAATTCTAACGATTGTTAGAAGAATATATTCCAGTAATGATTGTTCTTGGAAATTACACAGGAAGTCTCCACATAAATAAATTTTATTAATGTAACAATGCATTCGAACACCAAGTATTGTTATTTAGGTATATGCTATAAGGAAGTGTTAAGTGGTGTTCAGGTAAATCGGCTCTAGTGGAAAGGTGGTAAGAATTCCACCTTCATGTCCTCCAAGAACACTCTCCTGTTGAAAACGACCTTGTTTTATTAATAAAATTTGTTTTTGTGGTGACTTCCTTTATAGTTCCAAGAATCAGTAAATACCACAAAGTAACTGACTGAACAATTAGTAAATTATTGTTAGCAGTATGGAGACGCAAACATTACTGTGGTTGTCACTCGTTAAGAGATCTGAGTTCTGAATTAATTTGAATAAATTCTTTTTGTAATTAAACTGACGATAGTAAATAATATATAAGACATTGCTAAATTTTTGTACTTTTTTTTACTGAAAATAACACTTATTCAAATTCTCTATAACAATTGTGCCCTTTGGAGTGAAGCTCTTCATGTACGTATACATCCATGTTGCAATGGTGTACGTCTGTCAACATTAAGGTGATGCTCCCTCTTTATTTGCGTATCTTTTATTCCGTTAATTTATAAGAAGTTTGTTTAATTAGCATCAAGCTTTCCTAAGAAATAAAAAAAAATCTTTTGGTGTTAATTTTTGTGACATTCGTTCACGAGAAAGCCATATATTTTCAAGACTAATTGTTTATTTCCAAACATTATCAAAATATCAATTGTGATTTCATAAAAATGCTTAAAGTATTGTTTTTATACAAAACAAAATGTCCTTTTCTGAGATATATCTATTTTGAATTTACTGGGCATCATTTTAGTATTAATAGTTTTTTTTGTTTCCTCAATCTTGTATGAAACAATAAATCTCGAGTATTTTGGTAATATCTTATCTCTATCCGTCACATTCATCATGATGACTGTGCCAATCCTGCACCCCTATCCGCTTTACACCAATAATTTAACCATCATTTTAATTATTGTTGTATATTTTTCAAGAAAACTTTTTTTTTTGTGATTACATCTTCCTATTGGTTGAAACAACTCTTTTGTATGCAGCTAACTCACAAAAGAGATTTTTCTTCGCTCAAGTTACGAACACTTTGACTTGTGTTTCTCCATCATTGATGGGCACGTATTTCATATCGCGTGTCTTAAAGTTTCTCAAATTGTTTTGTAATTGCCTACATCTGTGGGATTCGATTTATTTTTCACGATTCATTCCGTGTAATTAATTCATTAATTCTTTTACACTCTGTGCATAAATAATTCTCCACTCTGGAATATTAGAATTGTCCTTATTCGAGGAAACTTTTTCTTTTTTTATACCAACTTCTTACATAAACCCTCAGAAAGGTACCTAAATTTGGTGGCTGTTGTTTTATTTAATATATTTTTGTATTAATTATTAAGTTTTAGTCTCAATGAACTTGATAAACAAATAATAATGATAATACAAGGAGACTTCATTTCGTCAAATACCCAAATTCATGAGAAATACACAATGACTTGTCAATGGGGACAAAAATATCAGGCTGCAATCTTTTTTCATATTTTTTACACAAATTTAAATTAACAGCACTTTAAAAAATAAATTTGACCAACTCTCACAATTCGTTGGGAAACAGTTCACTAGGAAGAGGCAACATTGTTAATAGTTTATTATTTATCCATTATTTTAATTAAAATGACTCTAAATTTTCGACTGTATAAAAAAATAAGTGTATATTTTAAAATTTGTGGTAATCTCGTTATGCTTAAATATATGTCGTAATTTATAAAATCTTCAGGAGTCGTCTTTCACTGCAGTTAGTAAGTGAGAGGAAACCAGAGTAGCCCAGTGGTAACATGGCCGCCTCTGGACTGGGAGATCCTGGGTTCAATACCCACCGTGGCCTTGGTTTATAATCTGATAATATTTTCCCTCGGAGAGGACGTCAGGCTGTCGGTCCTGAGCATGTAGGATATCAGATACTCGTTAAAGATCCCTACTCTAAAAACAGTTCTGTGATGCCAAATTTAAGACTTCCAATTTAGAATGTTGATTGTATGATATGCCAAAGGCCAATGTTTGGCCTATGTGTGTTCCTCGTGGAATCGCTACTTTAACCTGACCTAACTTAGTAAGTAAAAACATCGTTCCTATTTTATCCCCACTCTATGCAGAGTCCCAAAAACAAGTATGAACTTTCTGCGAGGTCCACCTTGGAAACCCTCAATTGTTTGTTTGACCAAGGGTGACTAAAGGAATTCACGTTTTTATTGTCGGCCTGTCTTGATTCAAGTGATATAGCCTAAAAGGCTTAGGTACGCTCAATCAAAACAGGTTGCCTATAATAAGCGTGCTTGTTACTCTTTCTCCTCTTCTCTTCTCTTTACTCTGTGGTTATTTTTCTTCGTATTTGAACTTTTGTGTGTTTTATTTTGGTTGTCTTTACGATTTTAGTCTATACTATATATTATATATATATATATGTATATTAGTATATAATATATTATATTATTATGTCTGCACGGTTCCTGACAAGTTGTTTCTTAAGTTTCTCGAGTCTCCGAAAATAGTTCTTGAGACTAGAGTTCAGGATTCTTCAAATTAAAAAACTTTTAGTTTTATAGTCTTAATTTTAATTTTATATCCTGAAGATGGTGATCGATCACCGAAACATGTCGATAATTAGTAATAAACCTATTGAAAATATCTATGGTGAAGTACTTTATGCTTTGAAGAATGCTGAATTCAAGAACTATTTTTGGAGAACTAAATAGAAACTTAAGAAACAACTTTTCAAGAAGAGTGCGGACATATCTTTTTTAAATGTATGTATTCAAGAAGGACTGCTTCCAACTTTTACTATGTAAGTTCATTTATTATTAAACTCAAGTTTTTTTTTGTGAATAGGAAATGAACTGTTTGCAAATATGAATTTTGGAGTTGTGCTGATTGATGAGAAATGAATGACGAAGGCAATCTGTGGTGATTTATGGTTGTTTGTACCAGGTGCCAGACAGTACTGGCTGCCTCCTACGCATTAATAACTCCCAGTGACGTTTGATATTCTTCAATTAGTCAATATCCTTTCTTACTCCCTATTAATTGTATCCTTCTTCTGCCTTACCCTATGTTTTCTGGCTAGCCGGAGGTGAAAGTGCTCACCCATTGCTGGCTCCTCCATCAAAGACATCATCATATCCCTGCCTATACTTGCAGGTGTCTCACTTTAATCATGTCAGCTCATAATTTACGGCTATTTTTGTGAAAGTTCTGATCTATTTAATGTCATAGATTCATTTCGTTGATTAGTACTTGACTCTTATAAGGAATTTATAAGCTGTTTTTAAATACTGGTGATAACAGTTCTAAAGTGTATGTAATTTATAGTTCAGGCTCTTCATCATTCTGTACTTTCACTTTTTTTTTTAAGAATTAGAGAGAAGTAGTTGGTCACATTTTACTTCAAAGGCTTATTCCTTTTATACGCTTAATAATTAAAAACCAAACGAGATCTCCTTGTAAAGAGGTTTAGTTCAATATGCTTCTGCTGAGCATGTGTAATATATTCTTCGCAATCTTACCTATATTGATAAGGGGCTAATAAGAATAACGGGTGAAAGTCAAGTGAAACCTGGTAGAAAGACCCGCATTATGGGATTATCCTTTGATTGGTTTGTATTTTGCCTTCAAGTAAACGAGAGTGGTAATTTCCTTACATCCAGCTGTCTTAGCACCTTTCAGCTGACAAAATCTTATTGACTTTCTCGATTTGCAATAAAAAATTGTTTATTAATGAAATTCCTGCTGCAAGTGTATGTGCAATCAGTGTAAATATATAACTGATCGAAAGAATATTGCTAATATTTATTACTTTCTTAACATTGTATCAATTATTTATCAATAACATTATTTACCTTTCAACATTCTATTTCATTAACGAGTTTCTGCAATCGAAAATACACGTAAGCTCTAAATTTCATCCATTCCTAAAACCTAGTATAATCTTTAATGCAAATCAAATTTTTAAATAAATAAAAGTTACTTAATTATTTTAAGTAGAAACCCATTTACTTAAACTGTACAATCTGGTTTAGAAAGGATTTTGGTTATAAGTGACTGGTACTATGCAAGTAGTTGACTATGATATAAAGGTACAGTGACTGTAAACAGGAAGTCTTTTATATTGTAAACCGTAACTTTATTTAGGGAACCACATAGAAGTTTATCTGTACTTGTAGTATAGTGGTGTCACCTTTTGAGATTGTTCATCTTTCTCCTAAAGTCTATTTCTTATGCTGGCAAACACCAACATCAGTTTCGTTGTGTTTTAGCTTATATAAAATGCACACCTGATTAGAAATAAGATAGACTGATTTAAGTGCTATGTGGATGTAAGGGCTTATAGGATGTAAGGGCTTATAGGATGTAAGGGCTTATAGGATGTAAGGGCTTATAGGATGTAAGGGCTTATAGGATGTAAGGGCTTATAGGATGTAAGGGCTTATAGGATGTAAGGGCTTATAGGATGTAAGGGCTTATAGGATGTAAGGGCTTATAGGATGTAAGGGCTTATAGGATGTAAGGGCTTATAGGATGTAAGGGCTTGGAATATAGGACAGAAAGGCTGGTTGAGTGGGAATAGTTTGTTTGTTTTCCAACACCCACACTTATAAAGCTTTTACTTTTTAATGCTGTTCTAGGGGCAGAATTGTGGCTCACTTATTATTTGGCACCCATTTCAGTAATGGGCGAGGAGCCACATTACCTGTTGATGATTCTACATTGGGAGTCCTACATTTTGTCTAACTGAAGTGTATTTAGAGTAGAGGGATCATTTTTGAGTACCTGATAACGTACAGGCTCGGGGCCGACGATTTAAAGTCCTCTGTGATAGACGACGTAATCAGATTTATTCACCTCCTGCGTAAATAAATCGAGGGCAAGGTGGGGATCGAACCCCGGAGCTAGTAGTTTAGAGGCGAGTGCGTTAAGAAATGTAGGAAAGGTTACTAGCAGGAAAGCATAATATTTGTACTTGCTGTTTTTTGTAACATGCGGGGTCACTCTTTATCACGAGTCTGCAGTATATAACCATAAGAGTTTTGATTAAATTAAATGTAACATATTTTAATCACATGGTTTAATATATGTAAATTTGATTTGTTGAAAGTAATTTGTAGTTTGCCTTCATTCTGAATGATGTTGATTTTGAGCTGAAGCCTGCAATATATAGCCCACAATCAAAAATAAACCCTTTAAACTAGAGATCTACCTTCTTTATTATTTTCTTTTTTTCTTTTTAATCAACAACCATTTTATTCTACTTTTTAATCAGACGCCTGCCCTTGAAATCTCGACTATTTGCCGTCGTGCAGAACATTGAACGTGTTGTCTGTTTTTTAATCTGCTCGTGATTGGTTCAGATGGTTGATAGTTTCGTTATTTTAGGAAGGGACCACGTGCAGTCGGCAACATCTTTTTATAAAAATTTAGACTAGTCGATAACGAAAGAACAAAAAAACTAATGGAATGGAATGGGTGATAAAACAGGAGACACCTCTCATCTGGAATTCTACAATGTTTTACACTCCTTGATTGTACTCCTTATCTGTTCATTTGGCATGTGAGTTAGGATAATTGTTTGTTTTTATTTTTTTTATTAAAAGAAAAATATGCTTAACATGTGTGTGACGACAAAGAGTCGAGATTCGAAGGAAGGGCGTTTGATTAAATATTAAAAAATTGGTGTTGGCTAACAAAATGAAAGAAAATAATAACAATGAAGAAGACAAGTTTCTGTTTCAAAAGCTTTATTTTTGGTTGTGAGCTGCCTACTGTAGGATTAGCTCACCTGACAGACCCAAACAATGGTTAATCTCTTCAAAGAGAGTAAAATGAGATATATAAGGCTCTTGTGGTTTTACATATACGTTGTACATAATTAAAACTCTTATGGTTTACCTAGAACTACTTATGGTTACATGTTACTAATACCATCATAGAAACACGCGTTAAACAGTAACTTTATGCTACAGTTTACTATGAAATTATGGTGCAAAATTATTATAATATGAATTATGTACCATGAAACAAATCTGATTATAATCATTTCCTGCTCCTTTTGTAATTTTCAGTTAAATTATATATAAACCTTTATAGTATAGGATTAAATGTCTTAGTTATCTGTGATATTACACAGGAATATTATTATATTACACGGTATGATATAACACAGAAACAGTGATATTTTAAAAATAAGTTCAACATCGAGGAAAAATAACACACAGGGTAATGAAACACACATATTTTCGGAATTTACTCAAATTTTCGGAAAATCCGCCTTGAGGAGAAAAGAGAGGAGAAGAGAGATTACACCAATACAGTGTAATCGCAACGGCAAATACATGTCAGTCAAGTTAGTTGCGCTTTATATGTCCAGTTTGGATCGTATTTAGTTTTCATAGTGTGTCTGTGATAAAAGTTATTTCCTGTATTTTTTTTTGTAAGTTTGGTGTTTATTCTGAAGTTTAAAATTTGATTATCTTCAGAATTCAAGTTGGATTTTTGTAGTTATAGAAATAAGTTTTGATTTATACAGGTAGACAAGTTAATGTCGTCATGGTGCCAGTTCATTCGCACTGCATGGTGGGCAATCGATGATACACTGGCCCAGCTTTAATCGTCAGTCCAGTCCTTGATAAGCCGGCATTCTTTTGCTCTCCTGATGACTGTTTCTCGTGGCCTCGCACATTACTTCCCTTTCTGTTTTCACAATACGTGTCCATTTTTCACGCTAAATCACCTGTCGTTTCCTACCCGTCTCTTTATGCCCAGCCCTAGTCCAGTTGGCAGTAATTGCTGCATCCAACATTCATTATCTCCTCGTTTTGGGGGGGGGGGGGGGGGTCATAACTAGTTTTCCAAGATGTGACATACATTTTTTTTTCATTTTGTCACACTGAAATAACGGCATTCACCATACCGTTTCTTACCCCCTTACTGTTCACTTTCCCCTAGCCAAAAATATTTATTTCATTCTTAAAACAATCACAATTAGATGATTCTGCTAAAATCATCTGAGACCGGATTTTCTTCGTATTATTTCTTTATTCTCTGAAAAACTTAAAGCATTAAAATGTTATTATCAGTTATAATATATAATATTCATTATTAATCTTACCTTCTATTGCTGTTTAGTATTTTTTTTTCATTGAACAGTCATATTCAGGGATAATTGATAATAGGTGATTTATCTATATACTTAATATAATCAAAATAATGTATAACCGTTTGACGTTTTATAGAATAAAAGCAAACATTAATCGGGAGTTACGGTCAGTTTCTAAGTTGAAACCAAAATCTCAATGCCAACGTTTCAGTGTATCTTAAAACCTTTTTTATAGCCAGAAATAATTTATGGAACGTTATATGATTAAGGGAAGTTATAGTTTTCTCTCCTCTATTCAAATCTCTTACTTCTGCCTTTAAAAAAAGTTTTGAGTAAACCTGAAACGGACAAGTAAAGTCGATATAGATAAAGAAACATCAATAAATAAAAAAAACACACACTTTCAGTCTCTAATTTTCGGTTTGGGCCGTCATCAGGATAAGATGAGAGAGGGAAACCGTGTGCACTGATGCACATGGAGAGTTGGAAGCCCAATGAGTACATATAATAGGCTGGAGATATATATATTTATTCATTGAATTCCATTTGTACTAATAATCTAGTTAATCTTCTCGTTAACTTTTCCAGCTTTCTTTAATTTTTTTAAAACTAACGTATGAAGAATATCAATTGTCCAAAGGTTATAAATCTTATTTATTCATAATTCCACAGAACTAAATTAATTTATACTAATCACCTACGCTTCAGTTATATAAATATTTATATATATATATACTTTAACGATAAAAAAAGCTATTTGAAACGGATAGCCAAAGTTCAGCATAATATAAACAATAATATCAAAATTAATATTAGAATTAGAAAAAACCGTCATACCTCGTAAGTTGATATCGGAGATGTTGGAGCGCTTTCGGATCTTGTCCATCTCTGTTCGCAACTCCGACGAAGTTTTTTCTCCTCTCCTCTTTTTTTTCTAGTTAAAAAAAGAAATCATAAGGAGAAAAAGCCAGAGAAACCAATCGCTCTGGTGCAGAGACCAATAATGTTCTCCATTCTTCTCCTTTGGAGACAGTCTTGGCCGGTCTCTAGCCGCCTCTGCGCCAGTGCGCTTGGTTTCCCTCTCTTTTCTACCTTGATGATAGTTTTAAGGAAAATTAGATACTTAAATTTATAATTAAATAATATAAATAGTTTAAGATATAAAATAAGTGATTATTATTAATAATCTATGTTTATAAGTGATATGATATAAATGAATGTTAGTAATAATGTACATTGGTAGGTATAAGTATACATCTGTTAGGAGTGGATAGTGATTGTTATAATTGGCAGTTCGTCTTCGGCTCGTATTATAGAGGCCGTATCTTGTATAAAGTAACGTGAGTTTGCAAGCTTTGCAGAGTCAACTAATTCGCTGTAGTTAACTGCATCCTTTATTAAATTACAGTTATTATTTGGTATACAAACTTCATCATCACAGTGCAGAATATAAACTGTATACAGCAGTGTGTCACGCCTTTAATCTGGATAACAGGACATTACAGTCTGTTACTCTCTCGCCGTCTGGAGTCTAATCAATCACGAACACCAGATTATAATCAGTGTTCTCAAGCAGCCAGTTAATTCTTAACTGTAAAAATAATCATCTCTGTGTCTATAAGTGTAGAGTCTGTTGCCCTTATAGAATTGATGAACCAATAAAAAGAAAATAAATGTTTACTGAATCAGAATGAGATTGAAAAACTGATGTCAGATGTAATGGGCTTGTGTCAAGAAACAGCTGCGCAATACCCTCATACCTCGGCTGTAGACACTAAAAGGGGTACACCTGTCTAAAGTACTTATTCTACTGTATTTCGGAAACTGCCATGATTAAAAAAAAAATCAATATTTCACAAAAAAATTGCAAAATAGGGCCAAAAAGCTCGAAAAGCACTAACCAAACAGCTACACGTGTTCCGGTATACCTGTAAACAAAACGACCACAGGTCATCTGGCGGTCAACTGTGAAAACATAGGACCTCATCAGGTCGATCTGGACGAGTCTGAAGCACCAGATTGTGTCCCTGGCATCCGAAATTTTGTTAAAGGGAGGTCTGTAGAACCGAGATGTTAGTGTATATAAAAAATGGGATTAGTCAAATTTATTTATTTATTTTATTTGATATCTCAATGTCCCAAGGTATGCTTGTTGCAACAGGTATAACCTCCCGAAAATATTACTATTTCTCACACAGTGACTTATTTACCATTGAAGCTGTAGAAATGGGAACAGGACACTTTCACAGTCACCACGAGTCCAACGTCAAGAGTATCAGGTACTGTGGTACCTCGGGACTGGACCATAATCCTTTCCGAGACCTTGTTCTAAAACCGTTTTGTTCTAATTCTGAATGAATGTATGGTCCCTAATCCGTTTCAAATCATTCAAAAACTATATTTCCAAAACGTATTTTAATTCAGAATTACGATAATTTTAGATATATTATTTATATATTATTTTTAAACGATTAAAATAAATTATAAATTAAATTATAAACCCTTACCTTTGAAGAGGTCAAATGTTGGCATACATTAAGGATTGGAGAGAGAGAAGAAGGATGTTATGCGTAGAGGGGGAGGGGGGATCCCTTTCTATAACAGCTAAAGGTTCGAATTCTATAACACCTAAAAAAAAAATAAATTTTTGGTTTGAGTTCCGAATTGTACGATGGTCGAGATGTTAGTAAATCGAGGTTCTACTGTACAAGGTCATTGAAATGATGCCCTAAATCACAAGAATATTTTGACTCTACTCTGGGTGGCTAGGATTCAGTTTTCCCTCCCTCAGATCACAAAGATGGCCTTAAATCTATTTCTGGGTGATTGAGAAACATTTAGCCTTATACCAGGTCACAAAATTCCTCAGAATCTACCTCAGGTCGTTCGGATTTAGTTGTCTCTACCTCCGATCTACAGTGATCTCCTTCTTAGTCTACCTAGTCACTTCTTGGTGGCTGTCATGAAGTCAAATGGCTTACCCAGATTACAGGAATTATCTTCAATCAACCTGTGTTTCGTATAAAATTCAAATATGTATTTTTTTTTCTTTTAAGTTAATACATATTTACGTATATAAATGTATCTTCTTTTTTTTGTAATAAATGAAGTAATAAATCAATTTGTCTTAATGATTAAAGCGCATATGACAGGTTCAGGTTTGGTGTACATTTAAGGTGTTTTTTAATTTGATTTATTACATTGTTTTGCATATTTCAATTATTCAAAAGACATACTTTGTCTCGTTGAATTGCCTAACAATTGTGTTTTCTTGAAAAGGAATTTCTCCTTGTATGACTTTTATGTTTAGTTTAAATGTTTACAAATGTTAATTGGGTAATTAGTTGTTAATTCTATTGTATATTTAAGTTGATGATGATGAAATGATGATTTATTTGATAATTATACGGGTATTGTTTTGAGGAATTCATGTGTGAAGGTGGTTTTGTCAAGTCATGGGATATGATTAGGTTTTTTTTCATGCTGAGTCACCTGGTTTGTGTATCTTTGTGAAATCGCCGGTGTGTCGGGTGACTAATTGACTTTACTTTTCTTATAAAATGAAATGGGAGTACTTTCCAGTATCCTAATTCCAATCCTTTGAATAAATCACTGCATTACCGCAGCTTCTTGAATATCCAATGAGCTAATTACGCCTTCATTAATTATTCCTGCTTTTATTAACACGTATTATCATATCAGATAATAGATCTCAGTTTAACTAAATTGTACCTGATTGAGATTAGTTTCTACAGTACCCAGTTTTTTTGTTCTAGAGGTGGTTAATTTAATTTGTTGTCTACATGGGAAAACGTAACAGTAACTTTCTTCGATATCATATATATACATGTCAGGTGAAAATGTTTAAATATAGATTTAAATAAATTTAAGATTTCTTATCTGTACCATAAGCAGTCTAAACTATTTTCCTTATCAAGGTTTATTCTAGTGTTTCGTCCCCTGGACCAAATAAACGAAAATAGTTTAATTTAATAAAAATATAAGAATTAAATAATAAGCAAGTAACTGATATCATATAGGCGTGAACTATGGGTTTACGTCTTTTTAGGTGTTCTAAATTATGGTCCATTGGTATTTAAATCACTGTCATTTTTCACGATTGGTGAGTAGTACTTGTATACATATAAAAAAACTGTGACACATAGATAGAAACGTATGGCAGTCGAAATATTAAAAAGTGAGTCCTTTGTTACGTTTCATTCTATGTTCACAGTTTATTTTAAGTCTTCTCAGTCATTTAGATGGCATTTCAGCTATCATATATATATATATATATATATAATTATTATATGAAATATAATATAATAACATACGATTCAATAATATATCGACCGTTTGATAGAATAGGTGTGTTCTCTAATCGGGGTTCGGTCAATTTTCCAGGATAAAAAATCAAACTCTCGTTGCCAACGTTTCGGTTTTATTTAAAACCTTTTTCATAGGCATCTTCTCCATATACTCTTCTTATATCCTCATAAAAACCCATATTTCTTCTTATATAAACCCAAATGCCCAAAAACCCAAATCATTTGGGTTTATATAAGAAGAAATATGGGTTTTTATGAGGATATAAGAAGAGTATATGGAGAAGATGCCTATGAAAAAGGTTTTAAATAAAACCGAAACGTTGGCAACGAGAGTTTGATTTTTTATCCTGGAAAATTGACCGAACCCCGATTAGAGAACACACCTATATATATATATATATATAAAATTCATTATAGATGAAGAATCATAAAGAGAGAAAAACACACACTACAGTTTTGGTTGGGTCTCCAACAGTCTCTGTCCCAATTCGCTTGGTTTCCCTCTCTTATCTCTCCTGAAGACGGTTCAAACCGAAAATTAGAGACTTTTAAGTGTGTGTTTTTAATTTCTCTGTGTTTTTTCATCCAGACTGAACTTTATTTGTCCCTTTCGGAGTGTATTTTCATAAAAAAAAATTATATATAAATATAAAACAATATTTCACATAAACACGTGATATAACAATCAATGATCAAACCACAATATGAAAAGGGAAAAAAGACTAAGATCTTTCAACCGTAGAAACGGTCTTCGTCAGAGTCAAAAATCTTAGGATCTTAGTAATAAGCTGCCTCGTCTGAGTCAAAAACCTGTTATTAACCTGTTAATAACCTGGTTCTGTTATTAATAATCCACGGTTATTAATTAAGGATACTAATAGGGAATAAGGTTGCGGTCAATAACATCAACTAGTTAAAACTCTTACTTTATATGGCTTGACTTTTGAGTCATTTTCAATGCCCAAGTTTTCATTGTTTTGGTATTTTACTTTTCCTAAAATAGTCCGTTTTTATATAAAATTCTGTTAATTTAACTGTACTGTACTGTAAATGTCGTGTCCATCTACGTTTTCTAATTATTGTATAGTTAGTTTTGTTGTTTCTGTGTTATTTTCTTTTAATCGTTTGATCAGTTCTCCGAACAGATTGTTTGTTTTGAAGTTTATTTTTATATAAGTTAGTCTTTCTTAAAATCCCTGATTAAGCTTTGATAATACGTTTAATCACATGTTTATACTATTTAAACATGTCATTTGATATTCGCCTTTCAAGTTAACTATATTTTCTTTAATTTATAATCGTTGAATAAATAAATAGCGTTACTACCGTAGTGATTAATATAGTTACAATAAGAAATGACCAAACTGTCTTACCTCATATACTGCTGTTAGAGTCGTTTGAAGAGTTCGGACGTTGTCCATCTTCAAGAGGACACTATTGAGGAAATTAAACTAACCTTCCACTAGAAGATAGACTATATTAGAAACAGATCGAACGACTCCAACATCAATATATGAAGTAAAATGCTTTATTTTTTGGTGAATTCGTTAAGCAATTTCTGGTTGACAACCACAGCGGTTATTTTATTACCTGACTTCTTTAATTAGTAGGTTGGAAAGTATAATCAAATTTTTGTGAAGGTTACCTATGTCAGATTTTAACAAGCAGTCTTTGCAAATACGTAGGAATAATTAGATGACGTATTTATTAAAACATAATTTAAGTTGTGGGTGTGAAAACACATTCAGAAACAGCTAAATGGGCCCATGTAAAAATAAGCTTTCACATCCTGTGGAAACACCATTCGCGATGATGGTGGGATGAAGTGGTGGTTATCTACGATTCCTCTACCCGCATTTTCAACCTGTTATCTAACATAATTTGATAGGTAGATATTTGATAGATGTTACTCTTATACCTGGTATACAAGAGTGGGAGTCGTTTGAATGATTTTGGACGATGTACACCTTCCAGCAGAACTGATCAAAGTCTGCTTAGGTCACCCATGACCTATTACGCAGTGCTTTTGACCAGTTCTATTTTAAGATGGACAAATTCGAAAATAAATTCTACCTCCTGTGTGTACCATTTCAACTAACCTCTATGGTAATAATGATATGAATGAATAATTTTCCAGCGTTATGCTTGTTGCTTAACAGTATACAATGCCAGTTTGACGATTACTCAATAATTTTTCATTACACCATGACTCTACTCTCATTATATTACTTATCCTGTTTTGCAGTAAAATAATTATTTTTGATCTCAATTAGTAATTCCCAACCATTTTTTTACCCCCTTATCCCAAAAGAAATTTCACTTGAACCTTTACAACCTCTGAAATTTATATTATGATCCAGGATAAACATAACAAACAAACACAAAATGGAACCTATTAATAACACTTCCGCCAGGTGTAAGAAGGGTGTAACCGATATTTTGTCTATTAAATTGTGTAGGTCAATGTTAAGTCCTCCACGTTTTAACCATGCAAAAATTTTTTTTTGGGAATTAATTGTGCTGCACCAAAGAAAACTCCTCCTGCATTCTGAAAATTTTCATATACCCGAAAAATAGAACACTTTAGTTAAGAGATTATCAGTCTCTTTAGGGGTCACACTCTGGCGAGGGTATACTTAATAACTACCAAAAACGAAAGATGTTAAATATAGTGATAAAACAAAAAAAAAGATAATTTCGAACTAGCTCAATCAATACATTATTAATGAAAAAAAAAATATATTGAAATAATTATATTATTTACCAAAACTCTCGCACACTGGAATATAGTCCCGTACATCCTTGGGGTGGAACCAGGTTTTGTAAATCCTGTTATAAATTATTTCTGAATACTAAATCTCCAGTTTACCAGTGTTTTACTTCCAGGTACACTGGCTTTAGTAGGTTAGGAGAGGTTGCAGTAGCAGTCCCCCCCCCCCCACAAGGGACACGCATAGGTCTGATATTGGCCTTTCGTGATACCACACAATGAACATTCTACATTGGGAGTCCTAAATTTTGCCTAACTCAAGTTACTGACGTCGTACAGGCTGGACGACGTGCTGAGATTTATTCCCCTGAGAGTAGTGGGTATTGAACTCCCGATCTACCAGTCTAGAGACATGCAGGTCGCCACTGGGCTACTCTGGCAACTGACAGTAAAAACAATAGCTCCACCATAATATATACCATTAAGAGGCTAGCAAAATAAAAATCGTCTGTAATAAAAGGAAACCATTTTAAAAATACATCTACCGCACACGGCTTTAAACACAGATGTAATTTTCCTTGGTGTCTTTATACAGTAATCTTGGCCATGTATTTCTTAGCCGTTACGCTCTCTCTATACAGCAGCTTAATTGATAATTAAGATATAATTAAAAATCGTATTAACGACGCTTTTCGTGTACCGAGAACGAACACGAATCATTTCTGTGAGATCCAGTTACCTAGCAGCTAGACCATAAAGAGTACTTTATTACAGTGCTTTGCAGTACGTGTTTCACATTGTAAAAACAAGTTGAAGTTAGTAAGGTGTTGTTAGGTATTAAATAATACTGTTATTTAATCTATTTTCAGTCTAACCGCCGAATAAAATTAAGATTTTATATTTCCCTATTAATATGTTATTCAGTTTTACACGAAAATGTTAAAACAAATTCATTTTTTACTTTTTATATTTTTAAACTTTTATTATATATTTTATATTATATTATAAATTGTATTATATTCTACAACTTTTTATATTTTTGAAATGATTGTTCATTATACTTATTTAGTTACTATATTACTTCCCTTTTTTGATAAATTTTTATTTTTTTGTTATTAATCCTTAATTAATTTAATTAATTTATTAATCTTTAATTTGTTATTAATCTTTAATCAAATTTGGCGATAAACCAGGCAGAAATTATTTAAGTTCTAAGGGATCGTATAGTTTTGGGGTTAGAGGGCTTGCATAATGATACTGAGTTTAGGGGTTCGAATCTTGTACATGACTACTTTTTTCATATGGGAAATTAAAAATATATTATGCCGTTTGTCGAAGAGGGCATAAAGATGATTGATGTATTTTAGAACTCCTGAAATAGAGGTAACCTATATTTGAATGAGTGGGTGTCAAGTAATAAATGAGCAGCGCTTTGTGTCACAGAAGAGCAGTGAAGTTGAAAGCCAAGTTTTTCCTTGAGTTGGATTTATTGTATTTTTGCTTTAGGGAGTTGTTGTGGCTCGTAGATAATACTTGTTTGTATTGGTTATCAGCTTTGAATCCATACTGCCTCGTCCTTATGTTAATCTCTCCGTCTTGTCGCACTCGAGTGCCGTCAGCATGGTTGAAGCCACTGGTCGATCCATATTATGCGGAGCAGAGTGTCGGCTGGTCGTAGCCGAGCCTGCCCAACACCACTAGGGTCATTCACCCCCAGTCCACTTATCTCCGTACTACATGTTTTATCGTTCTGCCCTGCCCAACTCCCAGCTCATTTATGTCCACAGCCACCTTTCATTGTTTCAAATCATTACTTTTAAATTTGTTTCTCCGAATACTTCCAGACGCATTTCCTCCACGTCCCAATGACCAGTGACTTGAAACATTTTAATAATACTTCCTTTATTTCAAATGTCGTAATAGAACCTGAGTTTTGATTATTTAATTCTTACTGTCGGAGAAGTCTTATTTAGTTCCTGGAGCACTCTTAGCGCTAATTACATGACAGGTCAATATCTCAAGTAGTTTTCAGGATACATAACTCTTATTAAAAAAATTTTAATTTAGCATCTTTCTCAAAAATAGCTGATATATTTTATGAAAATTGAGTGAGTGTTCCCCTCATTTACCTCGGAGAAAACTATCGGTCCTCAACCTGACCTATATTACCGTATTATCACCGTCATAACCAATACTGATAACAAATCTGGTGACAACAGTGTCGAAATATTGCAACGAGTTTTTGTTTTTCTCTGTAATTTCAATTATTTTGGTTGTATATATATATATATATATATATATATATATATATATTAGTGTATTTTTGGAGCAGACTCTCATTTAAAAATGAAAAAAGTATATCGGAAGGGTTGTATAAGACGATTAGAAAAAATAAGTAGAAGGCGTACAATATTAAAACTAAGCAAGGCGTTCTATGAAATATATAAATATATATGAATATATTTGTTTATTTTTTTCAAAACCCGATAAAGGTGAACAAATTGGTTACTGTGATTTAGATATTGCATTCATTTCATGTGTTTATTTTGAAATCTTTTTTTGCATAAACTGAAAGGAATACAAATGAAAACAAAACACGAGTACTCTCTTTAGGTATTTCCACTCTTTTAAGGTTCGAAAGGAAACGGTATGCTTAGAAGAGAAAAAGCAACTGAACAGGTACTCAGAATGTGTGCAGGATGGACACAACAAAAACGAAAAAGAATTAGTGATACCTGAAGAAGAAACAGTAAAAAGTAAATGACTTCTAATGAAAAAAAAAAGAAAGCTATTACAACACAAAATTAATAAAGTAAAGTGAAATATATTGTAACTAAATTAAAATATATTTAAAACATAATTAAGTTCTTTAACAAATAAATAGAACTAAATATATAAAAAATAATTTATAAATTTTCAAAATACAACCTAACAGTTAGATTGAACCTGGAGATAGATGAGCTCATGGAGGCCAAATATATGCGCTTTTTCAAAAGCTCTTAATGTGACAAAGCTATTAGCCTAGGAAGTTTTTAGCATTGGAAACATTCATTCAAACTGAGAGTATGGGAATTGGCCTGAATAGCAATGTGTAGTGTATCCCACAGACTGAGACGTATGACTATTCATTCATGCGTAGGTGTAATATAGTGCCTGCTAAACCCACATAGAATCCATACTAGAGCAGGATACATATACGTAGTTCAAGTTTGACCTTGATGAGGACCTGTTGATTTATTTGAAAGATTATCCAAGTTCTGTTTCTTCATTTCTGACTCTGGTTTAAAAGTTAATTTTTATTTCACGTGTTTATTGCAAAATATAACCTTGAATCGAAAACAACAAACTAAATATATAAAATAAAAACACAAAAACTTATTATGGTATTCGGATATGTGACAACATAAGAAGAAAGCCAGCCAGAAGACAAACCAAGACTCTTCTCTAAGTCATAAAACTCCCCTAATCATATTATTTTAAATTTTTATTTTTAATTTCTTGTTTTTTTTATACAATAATCGTGATTTTCTTTTCTGGGAGCAGAACTTCCTGTCACCGTACCTACCGAACTTATACGATGTCAGATAATTCAAATAAATTTCGTAAAAAGAAATCTTAGAACCCCTGAAGTTTGAAGAATATATGTGATGGTATAGTATTATTTTGTCTGGCATAGAGATCGTTTATGGTTCACTTTCTCAATACGATCAAACCATATTAGCACGGTTAGTTTCTTATAAAACTTGTTCCTTCCCCTGATGATGGTAAATGATTACTTGCAAATCAGATAACAGTCCTACTAATTATGTACTGTTTACTCATTCGTTCTGGACTTTAAATTGAAGGATAGTTGAATTTTTTTTTTTATTTTATTTTACATAGTCACAACAATGCAAATGTACATTACCAGTGACAATGATGAAGGAAATATATACATTACACATGGAGGCAGGAGGGAAGAAATAATTCAGTAATTATACTTCCTGGCGTGAGAAATAAGTTATGAAACTTAGATTAAATTTACAAGTCACTAGAGTAATTCACACTAATAAGTCTCTTGGCCAGTTTCTCTTCAGGCGCCTTTGGGGATTTCCTGGAATATTTGTTGAGGAGATGTTTTGGACTAAGGGATTGTTATTGCTACAAAGATTTTTATGGAAGGCTTTGTATCGAGATATTGCTACTTGATGAACTGTTGAAATCCTGAGGTCTGAATAGATTGTTTGATTTGGTATGTAAAAGGGACAATGAAGAATTTTTCTAAGAATTTTTGACTGAAGAGCTTGTATCCTCTGGGCATTGCTAGATTTTGTTGCTCCCCATATTTCAATTCCGTAAGTCCAAATAGGCATAATCATAGATTTATATAGTAATAGTTTATTGACAGTAGTTAATTTTGAACGATTATCAAGTAAGTGAATTAAAAGTCTATATCGTCTGTTTAGTTCTGTTCTTTTCATTTTGGTATGGGGAGAGTTGAAAATTAAATTTTTGAATTCAGTATGTAGAGTGAAGTGACCGGATAAATAAAGTTTGGATACTGACGTTTCATTTTTTTATTGACTATTCATTAAATTTTGTTACAAACATCTGATGAACATGACAAGAATTGAGAAGAAAATTCTTTTATGAGTCATTCGTAAGGAAGAATGCCACGTTTGTTGAACAATAGATAGTGGTCGTTATGTCATTGTGGATGCAACAAAAGAAGTACTCGTCGACCAGTCCAGCTGTTTTGATCACGTTTTAAACTGCTAGCATTCATTGTGCTAGGTTAATGGCGTTTTGTTTTGCACGGTGACGTCCAGTTGAAGCTCTAAGGGAAACGGTAATGAGCTAGTTACATTCACGCTCCATCGAGTCTCCTCAAGGCTGGCAGGCGGTCAACAAACCTGCATTACTGGGACGACATCGGCTTGCACATGCGCCATTGAGCGACATCACCAGGCCTGCTGCAACCTCTAAAGAACTCAGTATTTCTCATATACCATCGAATCACTTCAAAGAAACTTGTTTTACTTCGATGACACATGTACCTCTGTGCCATTAAATGACATCCAACGAACCTGCTTCACTTCTGCGGAGAATGATAGCATGTGTACCGCTGTGCCATCAAGCGACACTCAATAGACTTGCAAAGCTATAATAAATATCCATTTTTGATCTACCTTTAAACGACATCCAAGAAGCCTGCTTCGCTTCGACGAACTAAGATAGCATGCACTACTCTGCTATTAAATGACATTCAATAAGCTGCACCTCTATGAAGTACTAGGTTCTTTTCTTGAACTGATTTCTCTGCTAACGAAAGGCACTCAGTAAATACAACTAGATATTCCTTGCGCTGTCTGTCATTAAACAACTTGAACTACTTGACGAACTAGATGTCCCACACTCTGATCTGTATCTAGTGGTATTCTACGCTCACATGTTACTATAATGAACAAGGTTTGCTTTTCGTTAATCTGTCGCCTAATGTCATTCAACGTTCCTATATCACTATGATGAACCTTACGCTGTTTTATCATCAAATGGCATTCAAGATTCCTATGTCAATATAATGAACAAGGTTTGCTTTTCGTTGACCTGTCGCCTAATGTCATTAAACGTTCCTATATCACTATTATGAACTGGCTGCACCTTGAGATAGTTGATCATCTATCATAATACATTCAACAAATTTCCTTCACAGTTAGTTCCTGCAAACTTAGTTCATCACAGAAGGTTTGCTACATACTACTCTGTCATACAACTTCAATAAACTCCCCCCCCCCCCCCCCCCATATAACTTCGGTGTAATTCGTCCATGCCTTAATAAATATACACCCCTCTTCATACGAATGACAATTACATTGATTCGTCTTGTCTGAGAAAGCCTAAAACCTATTATTGAACTGTTTTTTTTTTATCTAATCGTTCACAAAATGTATTTTATAATTATCTCTGATTGATATAAAAACGTTTAATATATATATATTGAAAATGCAGTTTTAGTCTGCATGTAATCTAGCTCTCTACTGGTATTAGTTTCTTCTAGCTGGCCCTCCTTCACGATTAAATTAATTCAGAACCATTTAGACCTGTTTTGATTCAGTCTTTAGGTGTAACAGAGGACAGTTTTCTCTTTTACCATCATGGAATAGTAAAGTGGTTTACTAAACACGTTCTCTTTATCTAACCAGCTCAACTCTCAAACGAGTTGTATATTTTATATTTATATAATCGCTTATTATAATTTTTCTTGTTCGTGTATTTACAGCTTAATCTCTGCAATAGAGTTTGTACCAAACTTTTATACTGTGATGGTCATTAAATTATTTTCCTTAAATACAATTTAGTGTATTCACAACGATTTTAAAGTTTTTGATTTGAGCCGTTCTGATGCCAGCTCAATTATAAATTCAATATTTCTTCCAGGATGAGTTACGTGACTTGAAACGTTACATGAATGACTTTGTAGTCTAGAAAATTTTGATCGGGTTATGTTTGTTTCACGCAGGTATTGATTGAGGCTTACATTCGTTGAACATGCTTGCAGGTTGATCTTGTTTTTTTTTCTTCAGGTTTAATTTGAAACTAGTCGCGTGTATAAGTAGAGTCAAGAATACTGGGACTCTAAGTTGTACCTTATACTTGATTGTTTATCATTACATTATATTAATCAGACCAGAGTACCCGCACTCTTTACAAACTTAGACAAATATCTCTCTCAATTCGAATGACCGTATTCTTCATCCCTTTTTCTGAACTGAACCCTCATGAAAAATGCCATCCATGATTCTTCTGCAAACCATATCTAAACATGGAATGATCATTGATATTACCATATCATCCCGACCTCTACTGCTACTATGTGAGAAGTGGAATGGAAAAACACAAATTATTGGTATTGTTGTTATATTTCGGTAATACATCAAAATAATTTTGATAACTTGACTGAAAAACTTAACACTAATGAAGTGTTCTAGGTAGTAAACTGTCAGTAAATTTTTCTCTTTTTACAATTTATCAGAACTCCTAAAAGGTGGTATACATTTTCCATGTGGTTATCTTTTTTCTGCTTGTTGAACTCGTGTACGTGCGATATCAGTTATGTGGTGGTGATAGGGGTGTCCAATTGTAACAGTCTGTTGGATAATTACGTATCGAATATCGCAGCCCACATAATTATTCTACTTCCTGCATAATTTTTTTTTTTTTGTAAGATATATAGGTGTTTCAAGTACTCTTCAGCATATTATGCGTGCAATGCGGCCCTTTGGTCAGTTTGAACTTTTTTTTTGACACTTTCTCACTTTTAAAGGCTTTTTAAAACATCAAATTTGATTTGAGAGGATGATGGGAAGAAGTTAAATGGAGGGTGGAAGATTTCCTGCAGTACGTACCCAACCGCACGGAGAGATCAGCCTATTAGGCAGTCCGTAGGCTTCATTTGAGATGGAGCCTGTAGTTTTTGTAGCTTCCCCTCTCTTAGATAACTTTCACTGTTTCCCGTGGTCTGTGCACGTGGATCATGGCCCCAAAAGCCCACGGTATCGCGCCAAAACGACTCTTACGTAACAGATTGTTTCCTCGGCTCGGACGCAGTCTGCGAGTCATTGCTCCATCACGAGCTTTAACGGCGCCCCATTATTTCCATTTTCTACCGGAATTTTCCCTCAAAACTTTATTGCTTATTGCACAATTCCCCTCAAAAAAAGAAAAAAAAATTGGAATACAATGGCCCAGACCCTGGAATCTATTTCCCTTTGCAATATTCACTTAAGGAAGTTTCCAACCTCCTTTCTGCCATCGTGTATTATTACCTTTACGCTTCCTTAAGAAATTGTTTTTTTTCTTAACTTGAAATGTGACAAAATTATATATATTAGTGGCTGTTACTTGCATTAGGCTTGCAAGTCATACGAATAAAGATCATTTACGCAAGTTGCTTTCCGTTTCGGAGGCATGCGCATTAGCCTTTCTCTAGTGTAATTCGCGGCAATCAGCCCTAAGCAGACATTGCATTTCCTGTCTCTTATCCCTGCTTCTATTGTACCTTTCATTCTGTCCTTGGGCACAATAGTGGTTCGTGCAACATTTTCATTGCAAGAGAAAGTGCCAAGACTTTGATACTAGACTCTCGTCTTGTCCTGAATCCCTGGTATTCTGACTTCTTAATAACTCTTCAACAGGTCTGTCAAAACCACTGAAGCGTAAATAATGGTGCATTCATCTTTATTCATGCACCATGCACTTACTTCTTCTCTTCAACAATAACACTATAAAAAAACACTTTCATTTCATTTTTCCTATAGAAGTTTACAAACTGTAAAAAACTATTGAAACGTTGAATTTACCAAATTCTAAAACGTACTCCATGACTTAAAGAAAAAATTAAAATAATTCTATTGCATTTCTACATGAGGTCGGAATATAAAATTTTTTTTAAAACCATAACACAACATTATTATTATTATTATTATTATTATTATCACATTACAAATTTAAACCAAATAATTTGAAAAAAAGCAATTTAACTTTTGAAAAATCAAACTTTTCAAATTTTGATTCATAAGAAACTAATGAAAGTATTTTTCTTAATGTTTTGAATGATAATATTTGAGTATTCCCAAAAATAGTTGTTTCTATATGCAAATACATGATGTATTTTCTGTTATGCTATTCTGATATATTTATATGAACTTTGACCACTAACTGCGTTCCACGAACTCCGTAAATACTATATTCCCTCTTGGGCAACTGAGTGTACCTGTGGATCACGTTGTGGACCCCTGGAATACTTCTTTCCATTCATTACAAAATTGATGTAACTTGAAAAACAATACTGCGTACTTGAAAGGCTTTGTCTAGCAATCCTGTGAAAACTAGTGACTGGTAGTCGCTACCCAGGTCCATCCATTACAAAGTTGATGTAACTTGAAAAAGAATACTGCGTATTTGAAAGGCTTTGTCTAGCAATCCTGTGAAAACTAGTGACTGGTAGTCGCTACCCAGGTCCATCCATTACAAAGTTGATGTAACTTGAAAAAGAATACTGCATATTTGAAAGGCTTTGTCTAGCAATCCTGTGAAAACTAGTGACTGGCAGTCGCTACCCCTGTCCATCCATTACAAAGTTGATGTAACTTGAAAAAGAATACTGCGTATTTGAAAGGCTTTGTCTAGCAATCCTGTGAAAACTAGTGACTGGCAGTCGCTACCCATGTCCATCCATTACAAAGTTGATGTAACGAAAATAAAACAAACACTACGCGTTTGAAACGCGTTATCTAGCAATCCTGTGAAAACTAGTCACGAGTAGTCACTATCTTTTCTGTCCATGACAATATTGTAGCCTGAAGGAGTTCTGACTATGTTTGTCTACTCATGTGTATGTATAGACTTTTATATTTTTCTTTAACACCAGCACAGGGAAATAGGATAGTGAATGAGTCCAACATTATGTTGAGACGCCGCCCGTTCACAGGCATCACGAGCATGGATCGGCGAGTTTACGTCAAGTAGAGCGCTTGTCGGATTCAGAGTGTGCCAGGCGTCGTCAGCCTGATGATATCTGCGTATCGTCAGGGTTGCGTCGCCTGCTCAGTCGGCCGTAGTCCACTTGTTTGCCACACCACCAGTCATCGACTCACTCCTGTCGCGTGATTCTTAATTCCATTTCGAAAACAATCCTTTCACCTCAAGTTCCCTTTTCACAGCCGTCATGCGAGCTGCATATTAGCGTCATTAAAACTCTATTAGTATAATTGTACTTGAATAGAGGGGCGGGCGGGCGTTATGACGGCTGGAAGCTCTTTTATTATAATGGTGAAAGGGTAAACAGTGATTATACTCCACCTAAGTGCCTCTTTCAAATGCATATCATATGATAATAACCTTTTATGCCCGTCATTCCTATCATGTCCGTAACAAACTTAATAAATCAATAGCTTCACCATTTCAGGCCTGCACCGGCTTTCTTATAGTCCACTCTATTCATCACTGAATATCACATCTAGTCTACTGAAAAAGTTCATGTTTCTTATAGTCCACTATATTCATCACCAAATCACCAATGTTCATATTTCTTATAGTCCACTCTATTCATCACTGAATTTTACATCTCGTTTACTGAAGAAGTTATGTTTCATATAATCCACTATATTGATCACTGAATATTCACAACCATGCTAGTGAAGAAGTTCATGTTTCTTGTAGTCCACTGTATTTATCACCAAATCACCAATGTTCATATTTCTTATAGTCCACTGTATTCATCACCAAATATTCACATCCAGTCTAGTGAAGAAGTTCATGTGTATAAATTAGTTTCCAAGTAGAAGATTATATTATTCATGAGTTATCTAACGATCCAGCTTCTTGTTCAAAGTTAAAAATTTTTAGTTTTATCATTTTTAATACTAATATTTAAAATTTCTACTTTCATGCTTTTACGTACCTGTACTTGTTCTTATTTTCTTGTTTCATCAAAGGCATTGCATGTTTCGAGTATATGCTTTATCAATTACATAATGGTGGACTGTTTTGTGGATAATATTAGAGGAACATAACATACATCATTCATTACACATTTCGTAACCATGTTGTGTTACCAAAAGTACAAGGCTCTGTTTCGTAAAAGTTACAAGGAAATGAAAAAGCGAAGTTATCTCATAATGTCCAGTAATAGAAATATTGATGTACGCATTAATCATCAGAAATACATCATCAGTGACATTTCTAATGGTTTGGGCCATATGTTCATAGTAATCACGGCTTTCTGTGGAAATTTACTTCTGATGTCAGCCAGCACAATGCAATTCGAAGAATTATACTACACTATTAGCACATTTCTCTAAAATGTGAGTGCCTCCATCTATCTTTACGCTAATTTAGGATATTCTTGCCCCACATCTTTTATCACTTTTTTTCACCATATCTTCTGGTTCCTAGTCGGGAGATGATTACCTCATTCTCCTTAGAACTAAACTTTATTTCACCATAAAAGTTCTCAGTGGAATTTCACCACAATCCACACACTCAACCCCCTCTTCTCCCAATTAAAAGCCATTTCATTTGAGATAATAGCCTGATTTTGAGAGTTTTTCCGTCCTTGATGACCAGTTGAAGTAATATTCCCGGTAATCTGCGGCAGAAGTTGTAGACTTTGCGATTACTTGACTTATAAAAACTAATTGTGCAATCAATAATAAAATTGAATGACAGAATTTCTTAGAAGGTTAATATTTTCTTTTGAGATACTAAAATACATTGTAGATGTTAGATAGTGAGTATTGTTACTCACTTTTACTCATTTTTAAAAGCTCTTGAATCTTGTGATTCAATAATGACATACCTTCTGCCTAATCGTGGTTGTATTAGGTTGTATTAATATCACTAGAAACCATGTATACCTCCCCACTAAGAAAGAAAAAAATCTGTATTGCATATCGTACGTAATAATTATAGGCATTCCATTACATTCCATTTATTATAGAATGCTGTTATTCTTATTGAAGTAATCCTTGTATATAACAAAAAAAAAGACAATTACTTTTATTGCTTTAAATTTGTGGATTCGTATAGTAAATATATTTAAGGATTTAAATAGAAACCCTAAAGAATGTTATTTTCAAAAGGGTAACCAACTTTTAATGGTCATAAAGGAACTAAAAATAAACTAATAAACATTAATCTAGCTCAAGTGGCTGACGCTTCTAAGAATATATTTCTTAAACAACACCTATATTATTAAATTTCACAGCATCTGAAACCATTTTAGAAAAGGTGAAGAAGGAGACTCAGTTATTAGTGTTAAGGCTTTGAAAAAAAATAAATATTGAAATATTACATATTTTTGGATAGAAATAGATTAGAATAAATACCAACGTCGGTAAAATCTGGTATGACGAATGATACTGTAATATAAATAAATATTTTATTAGCAATTTACGGTTCTAGGTTAGTGACCTTGTAAAAAAGGGGTCGTTTTAGTTGGTATCTGGGAGCCCTGCACTACGTACGTAAATGCATTTCACCCCCAAATAAATCCTAATTTTTTTAAAAATAATTTGTTGAACCCAGTTCGCATAGAAATATGTCTTATTTAACTATCAATGAAACGGGTATTTCTTGAAAGAAATATGTTTGTATACCCATCAGAATGATCAGAGTGTGATGCGTGTTTGCATTGTTACGACCAGTAGTTTTCGGTGTTCTATGAAGCAAAGCCAGTTGACTGAGGATTGTTGTCTTTTCTGTTGCACAGGAGGTGAAGAAGGAGATCTGGTGCCGCAGCAAGGTGGTTGGCTGGGTTGTACGACTGTGCGAAGGTCTGGGTCGTGAGCGAGGCGAGTCGTTGAATTCGTGGGTACGAGGTCGTCGCATCGAGCCGACCAGAGCGGCCAGCTACGTCAGAGTGCTTGAGCGCCGGTGGCAACTGCTCTACTTGCAAGCTTTGGAGTGGCAGTGCCACGTCGACTCCCTCATAGAAAAGAACAAGGTATGTCATTCCTTTTAATCAATCCATTTTCATTATAAATTAGTGTAGTTCAACCAATAATCGGGAATTTCAAAACAATTAAGTATTCACACAAAAGAGCTTTATACTAACAACTTAGTACTCTTCTTCAGGTTTGGACCTGCACTGTTGAAGGTGTTAAGGTAACAGTACACTTGGTGATCGATGCACTTTGCTAGTTTTTAACATAAAGTTTTTTAATGTGGAGACTTAATTGTTTTTAAATTCCCCCATCATGAGTAAATGTCGTGCTATAAAAGATTGCACAAGTAATGAATATTTCATCGAAGTTTAAAAGCACAAGGATGAACCTCAAAGTAAAGTATCTTACTGTGATACCGTTTTTAATTCTACTGCATTTTCTATAAGCTACGAGAATCTTTGATATTCAGGGTACCCTATAAGTTACAAGATTGTATCCTGATTTAACGATACAGTTAATTTAATCAATGAAATTAATTACAGCACACTGTCAAGATACACTGCACTTTTTAATTCCAATTCCCACTTAACCTCATTGTTGATAAGTTGAATTATAAAATGAAGAAAACCGCTTAACCTTCTATACTCAAGTTGAAGTCGTTTGAACGGTTTCAGACATCCTTCTTCAAAGAAGAACAGAATTCACTGAAGATGAAGAACATCTGAAACCGGTAGAGCAGCTCCAACAACTTCATACGAGTTTAAACGGTTCAATCATTTCTCAATAGAACTTATAACTAGCCCCTGGTGGTAACAATACGCACGTGTTTAATATCTTATTGTAAGAGTTAATGATGTCAACGTATAAAAGTAGTTTTATTGATAACCATACGACTCAGTCAAGTTAAATCAAATAACCATAATTATAGGACACTCTGTACGTTATTATCTTCCTTCTTGACCAGTATTAGGTGATTTCATTTTGTTTGGTGCCTTCATAAATCTACTTTTCTCTGCTTTTTATTTTTCGTTTTATTAATGACTATTCACGTATTAAAATGTTATTACAAATGGTATATCTATGAAGCTAAATGTTTCATGTATGAGAAATCGATAATTTGTTGTACTAGTTTTTCGTGATTAGACGTTTCTTATACGTTTTTTTTTATATCGCTTTGTGAGGTCATTGGCTCACTTCAGGCTCGTATTATCAGTGTTGAATGGCCTGGATACAATTTTTTTTGTCGTATCATATTGTATGTTTCAATTATATGTAAACAAGGTCAGCGTGTTATTAGATAATACAGTAGCATCTGCATTCACGACCGTTTCACTGGTTTCTTCCATCTTCTTTCATCCTTGATCGAAGAAATCAACAAAAAGGTCGTGATTGCAGATGTTGCTGTAGCATTTAATAACACGCGCCTAAGAGAAGACTTACTGCCAATATAACAAACCAGTCCCGAACCAATGACTAGAGTAATGGTTTACTAGACGAAGTAACATTAACATGACCTTTGCCTTTCTTTATACTAGGAAACAAATTACTAAGCACACCACTATATACATCACGTTTTTATCCTGTTTTTAAATTTTTTGGACAAACCGTTAAGTGTAAAAGTTAAAATTCAAAATGAGGGTTTGGTCTAAACAATTAACTAGTCCTGATTACAAGTCGACATTTCGCCGAAAATTGTTCATCATTTTCAAGTCTTTTTTTGAAAGAAATAAGTTAGATGCATTTATCTATCTTAAATAGTTTTCCTTAAAAAAAAAGCCTTGAAAATTATGAACAATTTTCGGCGAAACCTCGGCTTGTAATGAGGACTAGTTATTCTTTGGACTAAATCCTCAAGAAACCCATTTTGAATTTTAAGAATCACTAGTTGAGAAGCTATATCAATATGTAAAAGATAAAATTATGTTTATTTTACTTATGTTATTAATTGTTAATGCAGCAGCTGTTTGTTTGACTTGTTATTGAATTATTCAGAGTTTTGCTGCAATGGATTGTCGGTTAGATGAAGCAGAGTCGAGCCCAGCGCAAGCTAAATGCCGCTCAAGGGCAAGTTACAGGTATCCAGGTTTATACCTGCCTCCCAAAGACCGGCTGACGGCCTCCTGTTCCACATCTCTCTTCCAAACCTCTGCTTCCTCTTTCCCAATATTTCACCGTTACCATTCTTTCTTTACCTTCTCAGTCAGTTATCTCAATGCCCTCGTTTGGGGCGGCCTATTGTCTTCTGGCCAATCGTCGGGAACGGCTTGAATCACATTGAAAACCACACTCTGTATTCCTTCCTCCCCCCCCCCCCCCCTCCGATTGCCCCTCAATTCAATGGGAAACCACAAACTGAACCCTCTAGAAGCATATACATCCTCGGACAGCGGTGCACGATGGGAATGGTGTCATTACCGCTACCGCAGATCTTGCCTCCCCCCTTCCGCCTTCAACCTTGTTACTCAATTCGCCATTCCGTCTTTAAGCCTTCCTTAAAAAAAAAACTGACGTTATTCTTTCAATTCCATTTCAAAGAACTACACAAAACTACAAATATCTTTATTGGTGGAACATACTTGAAATGTTTTACCATTTATTTCGAAAATCCTTGGGTTTTCTGGATAAACTTCCATTTGAAAATTAAAATAAAAATATTCAAAAATTAGTACCTATTTCAAATGTTTTAGTATTTATTTCGAAACATCTTTAATTTAACCTTCCTGAAAAAAAGTACATTATTTTTTTAACTAAATACAAAAATCGTCTTCAGAATTAGAAGTAAATTCATAGGTGAACGTGTTTAAAATTAATACGCTATAAAAACTAAAGTTCCTGGACTCTTTGAGGGCTGTCTGCTCAAAAACTCAACTCATATCTTCCGACGTTTCGAAAATTTATATTTTCATTATCAAGGCTACAAGGAAAAACATAAGTTGTGATTAGTAACTGAAAAACATTGAATCAAAGCATAGAAAAAAAAAATAATAATTAAAGATACCTTACAATAAGAGTAAAAGCGGTAGGATCTAACTCAGTAAGAGGTTATGTAGTTGTTACTATCCAATATGTGAAGTTCTATTACCCCTTCTATGGAGTAATAGGAGATGAACGTTTTTAAACATTTTAGGAACTATTTCGAAGACTTTGAACTCTTCTCTGTTCATCGACGAACCCTAAGATAATATTGAATATTTTAGGTATATTTCATTATGTTTTGTACTATACAATAAAAACGATTTGCCAAAGATCTTGATTACTTTTGTAAGTTAATTAAAATTTAACTTGTAATTAAATTACTTTTTGTCATTTTCATTATAACGTCAATTAAATGTTTGATAAGAATATTTGGCTAAAATAGTTTAAATTCAGCTCTTTTTAAACTAAATGATTTAAAATCTATGGGTATTATAAGGTAAGGTAGTTGGGCATGTGTAGTTAGCAGATATTATGGCGTTTTCTTTCAGTGAATGTTACAATATAAAACAGATACAGAGTCAGCAGTGCTGCTGCTTGCTTGTCGTGGTAATCAAGATTCAAGGCATCCTTCTTGGTCATGCCCCTAAACTGTTTTTATGTTGTAGATAGGGAATCTAAGACTGTAAATCCTTCCATTTTGACCATATACGATGCCAGGTACTCAGTAAAGATATCTTTTCTAATGATCTTTTAGTGAGGAGCATTTTAGGACTCCTGTAAAATTAATAGTCAACCCTAGTATATAGCTTGCCCATAACTATCGAGGAATATATTTTAAGCAATAAACCAACTGAGTTAAATTTCACACTACTGTAACAAACATGGTCTGTTAGGTAATTTAAAAAACTGGGAATACGACTATAACACAAGTAATTTTGGACGTTTAGAGTGTTACTACCCGAACATATAAAAAAAATCAGAGGGACGTAAGGAAACATATAAAAGAAGTTTATAAATATGTATATATGTCATTACATTTAATGGTACTATTGGACATCAATGATAACAAATAATTGAGTTCTTTGACACCACCTACTTAACAAAAGAAACATAGAAACACCACACAACTCACTTGAATATTTCGACCTCCTCGTCATCAGGAGAAGGAAAAACAACTGCAACTGATGTTTTCCAGCCAAGCAAAACTTATCTTTTTTTTCTCCTCCTTCTCATGTTCTCATGATGGCGATGGGGTCGAAATTTTGAAGTGAGTTGTATATTGTTTCTATGTGGTCTTTTGTTGTAATCGTTTGATATGTTGCCCTAACGAACCGTTTCATATTTAGAAATATATATATATATATATTCACTGATAAAACGAAATACGATCCAAATTGGACACAATACGAGTTCGAGATTAACAAAGAGCAACACACAAAGTAGGGAAACACACTTACAGGCTCAAATTTTCGGGTAATCCGTCTTCAGGAGAAAAGAGAATGGGAGACCAAGCACGTTGTAGACGCAACGGTAAATTTGAGTCTGTAAGTGTATTTCCCTACTTTGTGTGTTGCTCTTTGTTAATCTCGAACTCATGTATATATATATATATATATATATATATATATATAGTTTGATTAAGTAATACGCCATATTTACGATTAACTAGTTTCCTCGTATATTTTTCAAGGGACCGGAATAATCTTCTTGCGTCTTCATCCAAATTGTACAGAACATCTCCAATGGTTCCATTGTGTTCAAATCTTCCATTTCCACTAATTTCATTATTGTCACTACTAGTACTATAATTATTATTACTACTACTGCTATCACTAATATCGACATGTTTCGACTGCTCGTCAGTTATCTTCTGGATAATGAGGTTCTTTGCTGAGTTGTTCGTATTTATTGCAGTTGCAGTAAAATATCTATTGTAAAGATGTGAGTCGTTCCGAAGACAAGTAATGACTATGTCGGACAAGGAAGTCGGTATATTTCTTCGGAGAGACTCATATTTTTACCTGATGACGTACTTATATGTGTGTTCTTTCTGTTAGTTTAGTTTATTTAGTTCGTGGAATCCTTTTATTTAATTTCTTATATTCATATATCATGACGAAGACAGATTCAACATATTTTTCCTTTTTATTGACTTTTGCCTCTTTTAAAATGTTATTCTTATCCTTTCCTCAGTTACATATCATAAGTCCATTGTCTTCTGTACCCTTGAGATGAGGTAAATAACTCTGACGATGACCGCTACTCAGTCGACTGATCTTTGTCTCATTTCTGAATTTCTGATTTTTTTGTTTTATCTAATATATTACGGAACAGGAGAAGATAATAACACTTAATAGAAAACGCACAGAAATGTTAGGTAAGCTTTCTGACTGATGTTCTTCTTCAGAGCAATGAGTTAGAACAATGTTAGTCAAACTTTAAGTATGAAGTCGAGTGTGATAAATAAATGTATAATAAGTAATGGAAATCAGTTCATTTTCGATGGTTTAGTAGTTGCAAAGGCTAATATTTAAGAACATTGATGGAGCGAGGCAGGTGGGGAGGTGTCACGCAAGGTGCACTGTCGATTGTAAGACCACTGTATAAGGCAAATAACACAGGTTGTGACGGCTGCAGTGTTTTGGACGAAAGGAAGCTGTTATCGCCTCCAGTTAACGTCTGTGTCATTTAGTCGATTCCTCGACCGAATTTCCTGTGCCCCACTTCCTTCTCCCTCCATGGCGTCCTTCGCGAGTAGTCTGTCCCTCAACCATAAACATCATAATCTCTTTTCTCTGAATCAAGTGTATAATTCTTTGTCCCTTATTGCTATCATCTTTATACCGTTCACTATGTAGTAAAGTTTTGTTCAGAGCATACTATTACCAAAAGTGGTATAGCTCTAATTATACAATGCGTATACAACATCAGATTTTGTTTCTCGATCAGTATTCTTTCCTTAATACTGTTGAATATAGCTACACTTCACAGCATAATGTTTCCGTTCAGTATGCTTTGACATTCTACTACCGTAAGCAGCATTAGGCTAAATAACTATATTATACTACTAACTATACTAATGGGTGCAAAGTAATATGTGACTATACTTTTCTACTCCTAGAACACTAAAAGTATTATACTATACTATACCTAGTATTATACAATACTATACTACTACTGTGATAACTGCGAATTTCCATAGCATAATACTGTAACATTATTATGTCATTTTTCTCGTCTAACAGTACTTTTAATAGTATAGTTTTACAGTAGGAATGTTTGAAAATAGTATTTCGGTATATTTCATTGTAATATATGGGGTACTAGACCCGTCAAAAGTGCTGAGCTTCTTGGAGGCGTTGAAGCTAACTGCTGGGGTACTTTAATACAGAATGGGAGAATTAAAATAGTTTTTAAGACGCAGTGTTACAGTCATCCTCAAATAATATAATATATGAGATACTATGTCGACTAAAAAGGCAGCCTGTTTACCTTCTAGTTTCAAAAAATGAAGATTCGAATCTTGACTGTGACTTGAGGTTTTTCTTGTGAGATGTGAGAGAATCTAGAGCACGCCATCCCTCGGAGAAGACGTAAAGTTCAGTGTTGAGCCTATACGATGTCAGGACTCGTAAATGATCCATACTGTTAACAAGTTGTGCGAGTGAAAATTTAGGATAACCAGAGTAGAATCAACAGGTTATGCGGTGCATCTGCATTTAAAATAGATGCTAAGTAATATGTGACCCACACTTTTCTGATCTTAGAACACTAAAAGGTGAAAACCTGTAAGTGTGAACGGTAGGAATAACACTGGTTTACTACAGGATCTATTAGAATCTATACGCGTTTCAGTTTCTTAATACTGTTCCATGGTGAACTCTGTACTAAACATACGTTACTATACATACTGTAGCATCATACAGTGCTATTGTTAAGAATAGTACGCATGCTCCTAATTTCATACGGATTTCTAGTATTTATGATTTCTTTTAAACTATTATTAATTCGATTCATTGGAGTTGAGTAATCTATCCTTGAAAAGAATAAGTGTTTTCATTCACTTGTGCGAACAACACTTCCATAAACAGTAATAAGATTAACTTGATTAATCTTTTAATATTCACTAGTACTGAACTTACCTCTGTTTTATGATTTGAAGTCACAAAGTCTTTAAGTTAATGCAAAATAACTCTATATTGCTTGTTAAGTTCATGTAAAGAGTGACGCAGTATTCATTACAAAATAAGATATTTTAATAGGTAATAAATTGTGAACAGTCTTGTTAAGTTTACAACATCCGGTACGCAATAAAATATATGATTCAGTGCACTGCAACTGAACGGGTCTTAGTAAAACGATTGAACTACTTGTGGCATGTCAATAACCTTAATGAACTTTCAAAAAAATAGATAAAAAAAAACTTGTTTCGGTTTTTAGTGTTCATAAAAAAGGAAGTTGTGCAATGAATGAAAGTAGTTTTTGCATTAGGTAGAAAAATGAAACGGCCCTGCATCCTGTCACGTATGTAGGTATAATTTTGGAGAGCTGACAAATGTTGAGGGAAGACTTAGAAAAGTTGAGTGCATTCAAACAGTCAATTCTAATTGCTGCTATAGGCAGGTTTTAAGTTTGATGAGCACCTCTTTTTAGTCAAAAGCGGAAATAGCAACTCAGCTTTTTTATCGATTTTGTTGATAGATCCCCTGGTGTTGTGAAGGTAAGTAGGAGGGATGCAGTCTAGAAAGGAAGGACTATTATTTCTATTTGATTCTTTTAAAGATATAAAACTCTAAATTATGTGAGGTGGTTTTTTTAAAGGTATGTGATCATTAATAGTTGTTTCTTTGGTATTTTTGGATGTCCGCATTATAAATAGAAGCCACGTGAACGGCTGACTCTTAACTAATGAGGTGGGAAAGACGGCCAACGGCCTCTTTAGCTTGAATTGTGAGAGATCATTGAACTAAACTAAACAAGTTTGCCTTTAAAGATTGGCAAATATTGATAACTGTGCTACAAGAAATGGCAGTTTTAAGTGTCCCGAGCATCCCTCAAGTCGTCCCGAGTGCTCCTGCAGTGAGTTGTGGTCCCGACTGGAAACCGAAGTCAGTTGTGGAGGGACTGTCTCCCGACCACCCTTCAAGTGGTCCCAGGTGTCCCTCCACTGTTTTGCGAGCTTTTCTGAAGTGTAGTCCCAGGGATACAAGAAGTGTGTCCCTAGCGTCCGTTAAGTGTTCCCGAGTTTCCTTTAAGTGGATCTCATGAGTGCTCCTCCTGTGTTCCTGTGTGTGTTAAGCATACCTGAAGTGTGTTACTTGTTGTGTGTCCCGAGTGGCTTTTCAATGTGTTGGGAGTATTTCTCAAATGTCACAAGCGTCCCTCAAGAGTTCCGAGTATCGTCAAGTATGCCTCGAGTATACACTCCGGGCTGTGGCGCTCCGAGAGCCCCTCAAGTTGGTGGTTATGATCGACCCTCAAATTCATCGTGGCTGACCCGCATTTATCTCATGTGTTTTCAAAATTTCTCAACCAGTTTCAGGTCTTGTCCATAATTAGCAACTATCGTGGATGTCCCTCAAGTGTATCGTTTGAATACCTACACTTGAAACAAATTAATAACTACATGCATATTGTTATTACCACTGAGGTTAGTAAGATTAATATTAGAATTAATAACTACTGTGTGATTAAGCTGTGTGCATAGAAATTTTAAAGTCAAAGAAATTTACTATTTATTATAACAATTAAAATTAGAAACCAAAAACGTTGAAATGAAAATACAATGTTATTTAGCAGTTGTATCGTAGAACGTTTGATGGTCACCTTCCCGATAATTAGATGTAAGGTAATGAAGAATATCAAAGTGTTGGGAACTCATTGTGTTTTCATAAAGCCTATTTTGTGTTGGGCTGGTTTCTTTAATCTCTCCATTATGGTTCACAGTACCTTATCACACCACAGAACTACTAGAATGTTAGTAAGATGAAGTATTTCATCTTAAATATTTCATTAGAAATACTATCTTCATTTATAGAAGAAAACATATACTTTTTCACCACAAGAAATTTATTTGACGACGCATTTCGAACACTTAGTGTTCATCATCATACACATCTATAATATAAAGACATAATGTATGGATTCTTTTTGTTCAGAAACTATGCACAAAACACGATTTTAGGGCTTTTGATGTGACAGTATGACAGAAGAAGAAGAGTTACCTAGAGAAATAAAGCAAACTTTAATGTAAGTCGACGGCAGACTTGATTTTACCATAGAGCCCATATTCTGACGTCATATAACAGAAACACTTAATGCGCTTTCTCTACAAACTTAGTATGGATTAATGATATAACTAAATGAACGACTTCCATTGTTTATTATATTGAACCATTACTTAATAGTGTAGTATTAAACATGTCATAAATATTAGATAAATCCAGTTAGATTTAGAATTTAGCATCCAGCGAAGCACTTACGTAACTCTTAAGTACCGATAATTATCCTATGTTTTTCTTTAAACTCATAAAGTTTAACTTAGTTTATGTAATGATGGTCGTAAATATTTTAATATTAACTTACTCTTCATTTATTATAGTTTTATCTTCAATTATATTACCATTAGTACCACACAAGTCGGTAGTCATATTATTATTATTTATCCCGTGTGTTCTCAAAATTTCCCAACAGTTTCAGGTTTTCTCCATAATTAGCATTTTGTGTAATAAGTTCGCCAAGCCACGGAATTATAAGCCTGAAGCAAAGGTTATAAGATATTCACGAGCTATGCAAGCAGTTACTGTGTGTATTTACTCATGATATCGAAGAAAATATATTCCTTTTTCACCACAAGAAATTTATTTTACGACGCGTTTCGAACACTTAGTGTTCATCATCATACACATAATATAAAGACATAATATAACAATTTTTTTTTAAGTTATAAAAACGAACCAAAATTTACGTTAAAATAACCAAAGCCTAAAGTAACTCCTTTTCTTTTATTTTAGTAAATTTTGGTTCCTTTATTATAACGTCAAAATTTTTTTATACCTTTTGTCTTCATATTGTAGATGTGCCTGATTATGAACACTAAGTCTACAAAACGCGTCGTAAAATAAATTCCTTGTCGTGAAGACGTAATATATTTTCCTCACTATCATGTCATAAGTTAATTTGAATTAAACTGTATGAAGGTATGCAAAATGAGAAAGTGAATATTAATATTCATGATGTCAGATTTGTATGTAGGTATTGATTTTTGATTTGCTCCTTTCAAATAACTTATTTATTGGGTCATATGTGTATGTAGCAAAGTTTGTATAAAGTTATCAAATGTTTTATTACTATTTTTTTTTTGTTATAATCTTAAAGGAGTATAAATTGTTGTCTATTTTTGAACTATGAATGTTGGTAATCCTGAGGAATATTTTAATTGAATCTAATATAATTGAAGTGAAAAGTGCAAGTTGTTTTGTTTTCTGAGACAATGTTGTGTCGATATTACTGGAGTCGTTAGAGTGTTGTGGTAATAGTCGGTACTTTTAGTTGAGTCATAATGAAGCAAGCATGTGGTCAAATGAAATAAAGGGGATTGTATACGGTCTGTTGAATTATAATTAAGCCTGAAGGGATTGAAAGACTCATTGTTAAGTTTATTAATTACGTTTCCGTATTTAAATTGAATCGTTGATATGTCAAACAGGTTGACCACCCAGTCGGTTTGGGAGGGGGTCTCTTGGAGTCCGTGCTCTTTTACAATGTCCTTTCATTGACGCCTTGTTCGAGTCAAAGCTAAGATAAGGGTATTTCTGAGTCACCGCTTGTGTCTCCCCTGCTTTGTTCCTAACCGCTTAATCACCATACAATAGGTCAATTAATCGTTTCTTTCGGGGAATGGAAAGTAGGTTCCTCTCATGACCTTCCTTACATCGTCATAACAATATCCTCAGCTCTGACCTGCTTCACTCAGCATTACATCAAAAATTGATATTCATCAAATCAAACCAGTCTTTTTTGAAACCATTCCCAATCCGTGCAAACTTATTAGAATAAATATGTCTTCGACCGAAGACATCGTACAACTCTTATTCCTCCAACCTGATCAGTTAATATTCAAAGACCCTAACAAATATCTAGTTTTACTAGCTGTAAAATAATCTCTGTAGTGGTCACTTGCATTATATGATGGTCTATTTTCAATTTCAGTCTTACACATAAATTATTTTTCCTTCCATGCATTTGCAAAAAGGTTTTTTCAGAAAGGATAATCATTACAAAATTTTTTTGATATACCTTTAGTGCTGTGGTAACAATTTTAACCCCCCCCCCCCCCCTGCAGGCCGCTGATAATCCCTTACATTCAATTTTCCAGAAAATCCTCAAAATATTTTTTTTTATGGAATTACAATAAATGATCTAATTTTAGACTCCTGTTATTAGTCCTGGACTTTCATATTACAGTACTAATATAATAGTACTTAATAAACTAAATTTAACTTAAGTGAAATTTAACTTAAATTAACACTCATGGTGTTGTTCTTCAGATACACCTCAAGGTATTATTACAACAATACTTGCAGATTAACATTACGAGTTCATGTGAACACGTTTTCATTAATTTCCTAGTATAAGGGTTCAGATTTTAAATTATTAAAGTATAATATTTATATTTTGCTTTGTTTACAAAATAATGGCTCATGCTTTTAAGTTTAAGAATACATAAATATACACATATTTTTGTTCTTATATTGAATAGTGAAATACATATACGAATTAACGAATACAATATATTTCCAGTGTCCTCTTGTTTTGGAGAAACTTTGTTAGAATTTGTGTATCAATATTTGGAGAACTGGTGGAGGTTTGCCAAGTTTTTTTTTTTACTCTAGTACTCTGGAGGAGTTCAGGCACTCTTAAAGCAGCCATGTTATTATTTTATGTTTAGTTTACTGGTAATAGGAGTTCACGCTGCAGCTGGGAGAAGGGCATACACTATAGTGTTAACATTATGGGCGTGTGATAATAGTACAGACAGTTGTGACTCTTCTAATGCCGTACTTGTGATGGTTTGTTAATGGTAAGTCTGGGAGGTTCGCGACGGCCTTGCAGTAGGCCTCGTGCGGCCATTGTGCAGCTGGCGGGTACATCCGCCTCGGTGACGTCACTCCCACGCAGGTCTGACCCCGCCAGACCTTTCAACCTCTTCAAGCCCTCTATGCACCTCCTGCTAATTAATCTAATGCATTTAATATATTATACGCCTCTCGGTAAATCATCGAGTTATTTTCAAAAGATACCTTTCAAGACATGTATTTTACGCCGTTTTTCTTTAATGTATGAAGTTACAAAGAAGGTAATTTGGTTTAATTTGCGCATACAAGTTCTTTAAGTGTGCCATTAATCTTTGCCAATTGAAGTTAATTAGTTGTCATTACTGCTGAGTTCAAAGGTCAGATATAGTATCTAATTTTAAATATTAGTATTATGACAGTTTCTTTTCAAATGTTATTTTAGCCGATTACGTGGTTTTCATTGCTTCATTGATGCATCATTGCCTCCTATAGTGAGTCGGCCGTCATTGACACTCATACTTACATAACTGATAAACACAAAGAGCAAACTGTCGTGCGGAAATAGTGGCCCAACTGAACTTACAAAACTAACATACATACTCGTAGAACACGGGCAGAACAAAGCAGTAGACATTTGACCAACCCATCTCACTATATTTCTCCTTAATTACACCTCTTCTCATATTCACCAAATTTTCAAAATGCTGTTGTATCTATCTAAATAGATACATACAACTGCTTTGTTGTAGTCAGCGTTCTATATATATATATATATATATATATAAACTAGAATTTAAAAAGAACACATAGAAAATAAATCACTGAACTCACTACTATATTTCGATGTCCTCGTCTTCAGGAAAAGATGTGAATAGCTCCAAAGGCTGATAACGACTATATATATAAATATATATATGTATATAAAACTTGAAATGGTCCAACAGGACTACTAGTTAACACATGAAAGAGAAAAAACAAATAAAGACACACACAAAAGACTCACAACGATATTTCGACAGTCGTCGTCATCGGGTAGAAGTAGTCCCTTTGAGTAGCTGAAGCTAACTGAGTAGTAGGCCGAATGCAAACGAACACGCACGCACTCTGCCGGCTGCCCTAGGTAAGCTACTAACTACAGAGAGAAAAATAACTAAAAAGGACAAATAAAAGCAAATAAAAATAACAGAAGGAGAAGAATAGTAAATGAAGCAATAAACAAATTAAAAAAATAATAAAATAAAAAAAAAAAAAAAAATTAAATTAACGGTACAAGTTGAGGCCAGGAGGAGAGCGAGCTTTGAGAAGACAGATAATTGCCTCCTCTGAAGCTCTTAAAGTAAAGAGCTTCAGAGGAGGCAATTATCTGTCTTCTCAAAGCTCGCTCTCCTCCTGGCCTCAACGTGTACCGTTAATTTAATTTTTTTTTTTTTTTTTTATTTATTATTTTTTTAATTTGTTTATTGCTTCATTTACTATTCTTCTCCTTCTGTTATTTTTATTTGCTTTTATTTGTCCTTTTTAGTTATTTTTCTCTCTGTAGTTAGTAGCTTACCTAGGGCAGCCGGCAGAGTGCGTGCGTGTTCGTTTGCATTCGGCCTACCACTCAGTTAGCTTCAGCTACTCAAAGGGACTACTTCTACCCGATGACGACGACTGTCGAAATATCGTTGTGAGTCTTTTGTGTGTGTCTTTATTTGTTTTTTCTCGTTCATGTGTTAACTATATATATATATATATATAGGTGTGTTCTCTAATCGGGGTTCGGTCAATTTTCCAGGATAAAAAATCAAACTCTCGTTGCCTACGTTTCGGTTTTATTTAAAACTTTTCATAGGCAGAAGTAAGAATTTTCTTAGTAAAAATTCTTACTTCTGCCTATGAAAAAGGTTTTAAATAAAACCGAAACGTAGGCAACGAGAGTTTGATTTTTATCCTGGAAAATTGACCGAACCCCGATAGAGAACACACCTATCTATCAAACGGTCGATATATATTGAATCTGTTAAATTATATATTATATATATATATATTATAAATATATATATATATACTAACACATAAAGACTGACGTCTTTTGATTTCGATAGATCCTGGGTTCAGTACCCACTTGGCCCTCGATTTATTCATGTCGGATGTGAGTAACTCTGAGAGCGTCGTCCCTCGGAGCGGACGTTAATCAGACGGTCCCGAGTCTGTACAATGTCAGATACTCGTTAAAGATCACTTCTCTAAATACATTTGAGTTAGGCAAAATTTAGAACTCCTAATGTAGAATCAACAGGTAATGTGGCTCTCCCATTAATAAAATAGGTGCCAAATAATAAATGAGCCACTATTTCCCTCCCTAGAACAACAATGAAAGGTAAAAACATTAGAAAGAAAATATTGATTATTTCTAAGTAGTTTCTTACTCTGCTACTCATGAAAATATTTTTTAGAAATCAAACTGTTTGTAATTAATTTTGGGGAAGTTTAGTAGTAGAAATGCTGAAATGTTTCTTAAGTAATGGTAGTGAATGGGACGTGATAGTCGTGTGTTCCCACCATAGTCACTGCCTAATGCTCAGCTGAGATCGTAAGTGGATTTATAATTACTGAAAGATCTGCCTTTGTGCTTCACAACGAAAGATAACCCGATTCGTCAGTGTTGCGGGGGAGTTATGATAAAGGTCTATTGTGTAATCACTCCAGAATGCACTTTCTACATTCCTCCTGTGCATTATGAATCTAATGGCAGTCTATAAAACCGCTTTGAAGGTTTCAGTATGCGGTTATGCCTACTGGCCTATTTTTTGATCCTCTGTATTCGAGTAACTCCTATAACAGAGACACTATATGATAAATATAATGCAATATGCTTTCCTTTAGCTAAAGGAACGGTATTCCATACAGAGGTAGTACCTTGATCATTTTAGACGAATTAAAAGTTTGAGTTAAATTAATGTTAAGTACATGGTCAGTGGTGTAGAAAGCTCAGTCGCCTGTTCCCCTCACCCCACAGGAGGAAGATAATTTATTTTATCTATCCTTTATCTGCCCTAGTAATAAGTTACATATATGTATTTTATCTCTAAATTTACATCCAATAGTTTTATTTAACCCAGTACGAGTCAACCACAATTTAATAAACTTTTCGTCACATTCTCTGTGACGAAGTTTTTGGATTTTTTTTTGGGTTTATATCAAGAATCTGTATGTTTTCCAGATTCAGATCTAGATTTCCAAAGTAGACGTTTCGGTTTTTATTTCAAACTTTTTCATAGGTCTAAAAAAAAAATATAAGAAATTCTATAACAATATTTGTCAAAAGATGCAAAGTTGCAACATTGACTATTACAAATGTAAACATTTTAGACTAAGAAGTGAGGGATTGAGGGTGTGGAGGAAAGCTAAACCTCTGACACGGACAGAAATATTGTGTCTCCCTGATGATTCTATATTAAGAGTTTTAAATGTTGCCTAAAACGTCAGTATTTTGTTTTTGACTACTTGTATACCACCACTATGTTGATAGTATTTCGAAATCTACTACGTATCTGTCAGAATAGGAACAAAAGCCTCTATAATAACTAAAAATGTTACTAGTAGCGATCTTTTACGAGTAACTGACATCGTACAGGTTCTGTACAGATGGCTTTAATCTCCTGTCCGAGGTAGAATATTTTACCTTTGACATAAAAAAAATGGAGGTTCATAGAGAGAATCGAACCTGGGTCTATCATTCCGGATGCGGGCATACAATTTGTCAATATTAATTGTAGACAAATACTAATGGTAGTTAAACATCGAAAGCATATTAAAAGTAGAAATCTTAAAGAATAAGCCTCGGGGCTGGTAGATAGCAATAGGTGAAGAAGATTTGACATCGTACATTTGATGTGAAGAAGATTTTACCACCTTCTGCTGTTATAGAAATGCATTTTTAAAAATAATTGAACCAAAAAAAAAGGCTCTTTTACAAAAGAAAAATGAACAAATTAAAATTATTGGTTCTCTACTATAACTCCTATGTTTTAATAGTTAGAAATAATTGTCTTTCCTAGACATTAACTGACGACTAATGTAAGTCGATGTTGTTTATGTAGTTTAACGGAAGGCGATGCTTGAGAAGTAGGTCGATAAAATCACAAAGCGTTAGTGTTTTTATATGAGGGACTCACGCAGCGGTACCACTCGGTGCAAGTGTGACCAGATGGCGTTATGCGCTCTCCCATGTAAGAGAGCCACAAGCCAAACAAATCGACTTTTGTCCTTTCCACCCATGTAAGAATTTCAAACTGTTTCCAGCATTCCTCACATTTACCAAATATAGCAAAGTAAATTGAATTTATCTCAAAGTAAATGAGTATAAGTTACGACTTGAACTATAAATTATCTTTTTAATGAACACCAAGGATCGAATATAACGAACCGTTTACGATTATAGTATTTTGGTTTTGACCGCTTGTAACTACCGCTTTGTTGCAAATATTTCGAAATTTACTACAATATAAGCCAGAATAGGAACAAAAGCCTATGTAATAACTAAAATTTTTTCTTAATTTAAACTGTAAGTCAAAAGTACAACTATTCTATTTAATGCATAATTTTCTCCGTTAATGAGCTTAGACTATGATACGGACTAAATTATTTCAATTTTTTTCAATTACTAACAGTATACGAAGAACATAAAAAGAAATGGATATATTTAATTTCTTGTTTAAATTTTTATCGTACATTTGACATATTATTTAAAATAGTTAAAAAATGTATACCAGAACGTGAAAAAGAAAATAGTCGAAACGATCTATTAAATAAAATAAAATATAGATTTTAAAGTAAAATAAAATCTCAGCTCAAAAATTTCAAAAAACTTAAGTTATTTTTGAAGAAACATATATTTTAGCATACTATATGTATAGACATATATTTCAATAAATGGCAAGTTTTAGACTCCTTTAAGAGCTATTTAAAAATATTCTTATCATTCGTAACTATAATATTTTAAAAGAAAAACACTGTGTAATGCTTAACTTGTAACACGAAAACCTCAATGGGAAGGCACAAGTGTGTGCCTAACAATGCCTTAAATCGTGCTAACACTATTGAAAAGGCAGTTCATTTCCTTGTGTTTTATGGTTTCATTATTTTCCGGTTGCGGTTTGTAGAGTCAGTAAGCTGTAACATCTGCGGGTGATAGATCCAATTTACAGAAGGCTGTTCAAATGACTCAACTGGTTCAAATTTTGTTTTAGGAAAACCGACATTCCATTTTTTAGAAGAAGGATTAATAAAACACTATTGGTCCTATATATTGGGATTCACGTGAAGTTTTACTAGTACCTCCATCAACTGATGTTGGTCTCAGGGTAGGTGGGGGGGGGGTTACAGGTGGTGTTTAGTATGAAAAGTAGATGCTTCCTCTGTGGACATTATAGTGGGGGTTGTGGTAACCATAGGGAAATGCACCCCCGTTTATCGTCGGCAATGGTTCCTTGTTGTCTGTACATCTTCAAACTGCGACCCATTAGGTTCGGTAAATGAACTCTTTGCTGTTAAAATAGCCCAGTTCCTATCGGGGATAATATATTTCACCGATGAACCTTTTGGTTTACGCTGTCTGATTCAAAGAGAAGTGTAAGTTGACAGGCAGCTTACAAACTATTGGAGGAATGTTGAATTCTTCTTTTTTCTACTTCTAATACGTTTATTTCCACATTTGCAAATAAACTAGTGGTATTTATTTATTTTTTTTTTATAATTATGTCGCGCTACTTAAATGTGCTGTTCAAATGGTAAAAGATGATTTGATGACAGGCCCGTGTTATTTCTGTTGAAATGGAGTTAGATTCGGGGGTCCTCTCAGGAAGACGTGACAGCGAAAAGACGGGGTGTATTATAACGGTGTAAGGAAATTAAATAGTCGCTTGTAGGTCATTGAGTAATTGAAATCGGCTCAGCTGTGTCGACGAGGCCGTTTTCAGGTCTCCTCCCTGAGCCAAACTTGAATCTGACCCTCTCACGTCTCAGCTGCAAACTCTCCCACATTACCACAACCCTCCAGCTCTTTTAATAAATCTCTTAGTTATCCCAGCAGATATTTATTTAAAAAAAAATACATTAACCAAGCTCTTATAATAGAAACTTAAAACGTTTTGTTTGCAATTCTTGACAATTATACAGGAAGTCTCTAGATAAACAAGTTTTATTAATAAAGCAACGATTTTCGAACACATAATGTTCTTCTTCAAGTAAATCTACACGAGCAAAGGTAACATATACTCTTTTTGTTTTAAACCAGACCAATTGTTTGAAATATATGTAATTGTACCCTCCGCTCTACTAGGATAGATTCATGTTGGTTGAAATTGGAGGTATATATTGTAGAATAGTTTCTAAAGTTTTTTCGGATACCTTAAACTTAGTTGTATAAAATTTCTTTATTTGACACTATAGTGCATAAACAACATAGGGTGTAAAGTGTATCCCGTTCCATCAAACTCACAAGGTATATAATTTATCTCTCACAATACTCCCCTCACAGTCTGCATAAAATGTGCGGTATAAATGATACAATAAATCCATTAAGGCTGGCCTCAAGGTGAAACAGTAGTCCAGTGGCTTCGTGCTCGCCTTTGGACTGGTAGATCTGGGTTCGATTCTCACTCTGGTTTCTTTTTTACGTGGAAGGTGAAAAAATCTGACCTCGGCTATCCCTCTGAGAAGATATTAAGCTATCAGTTCAGACTCTGTATGGATGTCAGGTATTTGTTAAAGAACGCAAAATGTAGAATCTTTAGAGGAATGCAATATTGCCTTAAGGGAACAGCGTCAGATGTGTAGCTTTTTAGCAGACCTCCATCGATTAGAAGAGTTATAGTCAGCTTTAGCTAACGCTCCCACTCTCAATCCCACCCTCGAAAAACAAAAAAAAAAGCCTTACCCTCTTCGTATGACTCACTGTCTGCGCTGGTAACCCTAAGAAACATGAACTTACGAAGCAAACAAGACACTGATCTGATATCCATTTGTATGTCTATAGCCTGCAACCCCTAATCACAAACCGCACTCTAGCTCATGCAAAGATCAGCACTTGATTTTAAATCTAAAACAAAATAACGCTAAATCTTTTTATACATAATTTCCTATACATTATTAATTTTTAATGTTTTCTTATCTCGACCACATAGATTCAACAATTTTTTTCTTTATCGAGGTTTGGTCCAGCCTCACACAATAAAACACCTTTAAGCCAACGTTTCGTCCATATTTGTAGACATCTTCAAGGCTTTGTATATTTTTATTACAAAAAAGTTTACACGCAGGTTCTAGTGATTAGAATAGAACGGTCATGAACACTTTTTTATGATAGAAAAATACCAAGCCCTGAAGATGTCTACAAATATATTGTAGACTTAAAGGTGTTTTATTGTTTGACGCTAAACCAAACCAGGATAAAAAAAAAACATATTAATTTTTACAGTATTAATTGTACTTTAACTTTTAATAAGATTTAAGTTAAAAGTAATTTTTATCACAAAATCGGCTCCCTTTTAAAAACATCGATTGAAATATATGTTATGGTGAGTGTGTGAGTAGTGAAATAGGAAGTACAACATATTAACTAGAAATGAGAGAGTGATAGAATCTGGACATGGTGAATTTAGGGTTAATTCGAGGAATGAGTAAGCCGAGGGGTGGTGTGCCGTGGACAATTAGCAATTTAGCCGAGGGCTATGTAATTACATAGGCACATGAGTGCTTGCAGCTTACTTAAGTCGGCACATTCAATCACTGTTATTTATCAACTGTACTCAACGCCCACTCTTTTGTCTTGCCTTTTCTCTAATACATTCAATAAGTTGTAGTGATTATTTTGTTATAATGGAATATATCAATTAGCGACACGCTCTGTAGAAGCAGGAAGTGAGATGGTTATCGGAGACAAGTTACTGTGCGCTCTAGTAACACTAAGTACAGCTTACTGCCCTCTGCTAAGTCCTCCACAATCTGCGCCAAGTGTTGTATCTCATACGAAACTTTCATCCTACTTCAACTTAAAAACAGTTATTAATCAAAACGATTTAAATTTCTTGAATTACTCGAGTCATTCATTTACGCATTTCATTATTCTTTATATATATAAATGAAAATACTAAACAGTCCAAACCGGACAAATAAATAACTAAAAAAAAAAACAACACATATAGAACGAAAACACTTAATAGAACAATATTTCTCACCGAAGTTCGTCATCAGGAGGAGATTAGAAGGGAAGAAGAAAAGGTACATGCTTTCAAGACTGTGGGTGGAAGGGGACGTGTCTTTTTCTTTCCTTCTACTCTCTTCCTGATCACGAACTTCGGTTCGAAATGAAGTTTGTCGTCAGGAAGAGAGTAGAAGGGAAGAAGAAGAGGTACGTGCGTTCACGTGTCGTATTCCACTGGTCCACGTGTACGCACGTACCTCTTCTTCTTCCCTTCTACTCTCTTCCTGACGACAAACTTCAGTTCTAAATATCGGTCCAGTAAGTTTTCTCATTTCTTCTATGTGTTGTCTTTTTCATTTATTTATCTCTCCAGTTTGGACTGTTTAGTATTTTCATTTATTATATATATATATATATATATATATATATATATTGATGGATTATTTAATGAAGATTCGGTCAATTTTCTAGATTCAAAATCTCTCGTGACGACATTTCGGTTTTTTATTAAAACCTAGTAAACATTTTTTGAATAAGAAAAATAAATGTACATTATTTAAAGGAATTAACGATTTTAACTGGTCAAAACATTGAACTAGGACTACCGACTGTTTATATATTAAAAAGTTGTAATCAGGAAAAGAAGAAGAGTTCTACTCCACTGGTAACAGCAATTGACGTATATAATCTAACTGTTGCAAAAAACTTACTTAAGACTTTTATGTGGAGACTTAATTTTCTATTTTTTTTTTTCATTGTAAGAAGGTGATACAGAATGAATGATCGCAGTGGTCATGAGGAAATATATTTATTTTTAGACTTGAGCCAGTGGTTGAGTTGAGTCGAGTGCTGTAACCGGTCGATCAAACATAACGCCTTTTCCTTTTTTAGAATGATGCCTCGTACAACTAGTTTCCCAACTGTTATTAAGGACCATCGAGAGAAACTATGTGGTTATTGGTAAGGACGAAAGCCCTGATTGTTGACTAGTTGGCGCGGGTCAGAGGGCGGGGCACCGGGCACACCGTGTCCTTGCTACTTCGTGACCCACTACTGACGTCAGCCGCCTTCCTCCTGAAGGCAAACTCTGCATTGTTCTCAAATCCCGGTCACCTACTATCCTCTAAAGCGTGCCATTCATCTTTTAACCACTTAAACATCTCTCTACTGCCAACGGCCCTACCTGTTCTTCAGAACTAACCGAAAAACTATCATCAGACCCGATGTTTGTTGAGCACACTTAAAGGTTATAGGTATATCGTAAGTACTTCCTCCAAACAAATCTATATCCATTATAAGTATTTTCTATATTCATCAGGTAGTAACGTTTTATTTCCATAACACTCCCTGAATTCCAGTTTATGTTCATTTTAATTCCATAATTCATATGAAATACGACTTCAGTTCCTCAGTAAAGAAACACAAATGACAAAATATTTCAAACCATATTCGGGTTCAACTTGGACAGCTTTGGTTAGAAAGCAGTGCTAGTCCCAAGAGACATCACACCAAACAATTGGCCCTTTGTGGTACTACACAATGAACATTCTACACTGGGAGTCCTAAATTTAGCCTAACTCAAGTGTATATACAGTAAAGATCATTAACGAGTACCTGGCATCGTACAGCCTAGTCACTGACAGCTTAAAGTTTCCTTCAATCTGACGACATGCTCAGATTTTTTCACATCGAATAAATCGAGGGCCAGAGTGCGTATTGATACCCGGATCTACCCTAAATTTCTTTTATGCCATTGAATATTCAGAATAACAATTATGAATAATTTGAACAAATATTTCTAACCTAACATTGTTATTTGTTCGTTTTTATAATTAGTAATTTATAGTTCTTAAATTATTCTTAATTATAAGTTTTAAATTAATTAACTGAAGTATTAAGAATGGGACAAACCAAAATTTTGGACTAAAAGATATCGGAAATCTTGGCTAAATTGAAAGAAAAATACCGGTGATATTTGTATTTGGCGATAAAGATATTATCTTTATAAACATTGTCTATATCATGTACTATTTTATTTCTGAATGAATCAGGCTTTGAAGCTTTGTGAAGGTATGAATGAACATTTCAAGAGTCGAATTCAGTAGGAAGAGGATGTCTTCGATTATTCCTGGTAATAACTGGATCAAACATCAAATATTTAGTTCTCTATCGCCACTACTTAGCTTTTCATTGATTCCCTTACGCAACATTACATTCAGATAAATATTATTCTACATTTCTGTATATTAATAAAATAAAACTGTTTTATTTTTCGTATTTATTTAATATTTGTATAATTTGTCAGTCTCTTTGTAGTGTCATAATATTTTGATATGATCCAACCACAATATGAAAATGGGAAACAAGACTAAGATCTTTCATCCGTAACAAGCGGTCTTCGTCAGAGTCGAAGAGTCGAAGTTGCTTGTTACAGTTGAAAGATCTTAGTCTTGTTTCCCATTTTCATATTGTGGTTGGATCATTGATTGTTATTTCACGTGCGTATGTGAAATCTTTTTATATTTTGATATATATCTCGACCAAATATATTGTATATCATTCTTCTTTATGGAGTTTTGGTACTGCAAATACCAAAAAAGAATTCTCAAAAAAAGTAAACCTTAGGCCAATGTTCGTCTATATTTGTGGACATCTTCACGGTTTCATCAAAACAGAATTACCACAATATGAAAAAACAGAAGATACATTATTTAAATGGATATACATTATTGCCTTGATATTTTCGGTTTACTGAAAGCCTAGTGCATTGTTTAGTATTGGTAAGAGAAAAAAACTAAACGGTGTAATACGCTATCAACAAACTAAAAAACCAAGGAAATAATATGTAACTTATGGTTATTTGATGTAATGATAATTAATTGTGTAGTCCTAAAAATGTCTAGAAATACAGACGAAACGTTAGCCTAAGGGTGTTTTTTTTATATAAATTACTCTGGACCAAACCTGGATAGAGAAACAGAGTGTATTTTAATATATAAATTGAATTCGTATATATAAACTATAGGATGTAAAAAAAAGCATTTATACCCTGGTAAATTAAAGTTAATTTACTATGATCCTTTACGATGTCACCCAATGGTCTGGAAGAGATTATTTCAAAGGCCATAGCAGTTGAGCTTAACATTTGATTTTCAGAGAGGATTTTGACAAAATGTAAGTTTTCAATTTCGTTTGTCCGCAATTGGACGTCGTGCCTTGCTCCGTGAAATTGATTGCTGGCAGAATGACGGGGCCGTATGCGTGAGACGGAGCAAACATCAAGACTAGGCCTATACTTTCGACCATTGTCTGTGGAGGTCGTACAAGGGACATTTTGCCTTGCAAGTAATTTAGTGGAAATGATTCGGGGTCGATTGTCATCTTCTTTGAAAGCGCTGCTAACGGTTGAAGCGAAATTACTGCGAACGGGCTAGATGTCTCTTGTGTTCCGGTACAGTCCTTTGTTTCAACCTTCTCGCATAATTGGTAAACGCATCCTGTACCATTTGTCGAACGAATAGCTTTCTTTGCTTACAATGACTTTTCAACACTTCTCTGATTATCAACCTAAATGTGTATATTTACTTTGAAATTAATACCAACTTTATGTTTACCACAACTCAGTCAAGAAACTTTTTTCTTCCTGCAAGCAGAGTTTGCAGTAGCAATTTTACTAATCAATATTCAACTACAAAGATAAATGTGATACTCTTACTTGAGTTCTTATGTTCTGTACTTGCCACATATATAACAGGCGAGGTACATATTTAAAAGTGTGGATACACTTTTATGTCTAATATAAAGAAAGTTTCTTTTTAACAGATATAATATTTTTTCTTAGTTTTATTTATAAATATATCTTAGTAGTATAACGAAGTCGTAACAAATCTTCTGCAGACGGTCATAACTTGAAGATGCACAACGATCAAAACCGGTTCAGTGGCTACAACACCGATTCACGAATTCAGAAAGATATTTATAATAATATGGTATGACAACAAAGTGGTAGCGCTGCCTCTGTAAAAAGTCCACCTCCTGACGTATTCTCTGCTGAATTTGAAAGACCGAGCGAAGAAAAACAAAAGTGACTAAAATTAAAGAAGTTTGGAATGTCAAAGGATACTCAATTGAAAATTACTGAAAATGGTATTTTTTTTAGTTTTGTCTAAAAATAGCAACACTGTTTAAATGTATATTTGATGTTTCCTGGTGCAGTGGGAATTCCATGCAAAGTAAATTATTATTTAAATGGAATCAATCTAAAAATAAATATCTGTTAGGAAGGAAGTGAAACAAAAGAATAATTGTTAACTGAAACTTATAACAAGTTATAAACTGAGGAGGCTAAAGCAGATTTAACTAAACATTTACCCTAAGTACGTACAAAAAAAGAAAAAACCAAAAAGTGCTCTACATAAACAGAAATATTTTGAAAAACGTTAGTGAGCATGATTATTACGTTAGGATAATAGGGAAAACAAAAACAAAAAACAAATTTGAGGTTGTTTTAGAAGCTCTCTGTCACCTGTCGCCTTACGATATTGGTCATGTATACATGTACTCTATCTCTAATTAAACTTCATTTGAAAATTTAAGGCTATCTGTTGAGATAGCCTCCCGAGGTTTAATATTGGGTTTCCCTGAAACAGAATATTGTGAGATGTTTTTTTGTTTCTGTTGTCATTTTTGTCATATTTTCTTATCATTCAGTTGTTCTAGTGTTAAAGAAAACTTATTAAAGACTAGCAAAAACCATTCTTCCAATTTAATAGTTTCTTTTTTGTCAAATTATACTTGAAATATATCTTCTTTAAAATTTTGAAGTCCTTTATTAAAATCATTTAATAAGTATAAATACTATTCTAAATTAAATACAGAGACACTATTAGTATCAGAGAAGGAAGTGCAAGTTAAGGGCCAGCCTAGTCCAGTAGCTTGGGTGCTCGCTCATCTCTCGACTGGTACATCACGAGTTCGATTCTTGCTCTAGCCCTCGATTTTTTCGCATAGAAGCTCATAGTCCCTCGGAGTGTATGTTAAGTTTTTGGTCCAAGCAGAAAATCACTTGGACGATCACATCTGTATTACATCAGATATTCTTCAAAAATCCCTCCTCGGAATACACTTGAGGTAGTCAACATTTAGGATTTCGTATGTATAATCACTAGAGAGGCAAAATATTCCCTTGAGGAACCAGTTTCAGAGATGTAGTTTTCTGGCATCTAGTGGAAGTTACATCAAGAAATAGACACCCTGTTTTCCGTGAATACTGTGTTGGAGTTGTTCAACTGATGTTGGATGATTATAACTCCAGTATTCTAAGTAAGATAGTTTATCTAGTTCTTAATTTAAATTCCAGGGGAGCAGGGGTAGCACAGTGGCGATGTGCTCGCTTCCTGACCGACAGATCCGGGGTTCAATACCCACTCTAGCCCTAGCTGTAAATCTGAGTAAGTCGTCTCTTGGAGAGGACATTAATCCTTCGGTTTCGAGCCTGTAAGATGTCAGACATTCGTTAAATATCCCTACTCTAAATTGAGTTTTGCAACTTTTAGGACTCTCAATGTAAAATGGTGGTTTATGGTATGACAAAGGGCAAATGTTTGGGTTCTGTGTGTTCTCTTGTGTTACTGCCACTGCAACCTAATCTAATGTAATTCCAGAAATAAGTCTGAACTTCCTGATATGTAGTATAGAAAACCATTTTCATTGCGCTTTCTAAATGTAACTCACTGTTGTTGATCCCTGTGAGAAAGCTATCGCAGAATCATCTGCAATAGAAACTAATACTGTATGTTTCCAAATGTCATTGCTGATAAGTAATTTGATCTCTAGTAGTATGTGTAAACGTATTTCATTTTTTCAACACAAAAGAAGTTGAGTACCATTTTTTTTAACTTGTATCAGATGCACGTACTGAATTGAGAGTAATCTCCCTTTCATTTAGTTTCTTATTTTCTTTTCTAATTACATAAGAAATAAATTGTATTAAATAAAAAGTTGGAAATCAGGTTCACCTATAAGAGGCTTTAGCATTGGGTTGCGAAGCAGAAAATCACGGACGATCACATCTAGAAATGGTTTCGCAATATGTAATTTCGCTTCTATATATAAAAAAGGTGGGTTGGTGGGGGGGGGGGGGTACTATAGTTTTCGTGAAAGTATGTTTAGCTGACGTTGAGCAGTGGGTCAGAGTTGGCCAACACCTACGTGTCGACACTAAATGAATCTCGTTCCTTTGCTGCCTTTTATAGGGTATGAGAGTAATCATAGTGGTGAGCAAATGATTGGGAGAGGAAGGTCTGTACTGGGGCGAGGTATTCGTCATAACACCCTCAACCTCCGCCTCCGCATAGCCTCCGTCTTCACTATTTCGTTCATTAGCATCCAATACAAACTTCTTTCAAATCAAACAAAACCCTTCTTTCAAACAGTTTTACACCTCCAGCTACCTTTTGCTCCCTACCTCCTACAAACTCTCTCGCCATATATTTATTTAAATACGGATCAAACTCCTTTTCCAGTACAAGATCTATTGTATATCAACATTAATTAATAGATAATCAACTAATAAACGCCGATTGCACATAATGTTAATGATAATGATAATTAGATTACAAGCCTCATTCAGTGGCAGTTTAATCAACTGTAACGTAATGATTGATAGCTATATAGATGTTTTATTGCTATTGTCGCATTTAAAGAAACGTATTCTCCTATACAGACCACTACACTTCACCATCATACATAACTTCATACGAGACAGTGGGAATGAAGCAAATAATTATTTTTATGACATGGAACATAGAATAATTTGGGTGTTTTCAAAGTATATGATGGAATGTGAAAATCTAGTTGAGAAATGAGATAAGGGCAGACAATTAAACAATTAGATTATTTAATTATTTTTGCATGAATAAAATATCATCACGTGTTCTACTTGAATTGAGAAAAGGAATATTTTTACGAGTATAAAGGTTCATTCTTTTTTTTACTCATACAAGAAGTAAATGTATAGAACTCCAAAGTAAATATTTAGCAGTCACATTTACAAGGGTGTACGAGTATTGTTGGGTTTAATCTTCAGACAAAATCTTAGATTTTCATTGGGTACGTTTGTAGCTCTTTTGAAAAATAATGGCAAGCTATAATTGATGTTTGTTTTCAAGTTTATTTAAATATTAATATTAGATTGAAATAAAATGTATTAAACTGATAAAGAGAGAGAGAGAGAGAGAGAGAGAGAGAGAGAGAGAGAGAATCAGAGAGAATATTTATTTAAAAAATAAGAAGTACCAAAAGCATGTGCAATACTTGCGTTATATAAGTAGGCATACCTTGACAGATAAATCACCGTATATAGTTAAGTAAATGAAAGTCATGTGGGGTCCATACCAATTTTAGTTGTATCTAATTATTATATAATGCACTTTTTTAGGATGCCTAAACAATCCGAAAGGCACAAAGTTCAATATAGATAAAGAAACATAAACCCATTAAATACACACACTTACAGTCTGTTATTTTTAGAAAAACTATAAACATTTCAAACGTGTAATATTTATGATAATTACTTAGTTTGTTGTGTATGGTATTTCTCTAACTTACGTTATACAAAACTAATTTTTAGGAAATTAGACACTGCAAGTGTGTGCTTTTAACTTATCTATGTTTCTGTATCTATATGAACATTATGTTATAATGGTGTGATGCATATTATATACAAAGTGATTCATTATTATAAACATAATAAGTTTGAAATACCCTTTTTTTCTGAATAAATCTTTTCCTTTTTGAAGGCTATGTCTACATTTCCAAGTATGGAGAAAAACATTAGTAGTTTTGTATGAAGTTTGCAAAACAGAAACAAAACTTTGAACACAGTATGTGTTCAGCACTGACACACACACACACACACACTATTTTTTTGTAAACAATAAAAGCATTTACAAAGCAGTACAAAATAGAACAAAAGTAGGGATATTACAAAACAAAAAAAAAATCGATTGGTAACATTGACAAGGATTGACTGATATCATCTATTCAGCTGATTCAGTGCCGCCTTGATGACGTAATCATGCCCAAAGCAGGCGAGAATGAATACACGAAGTATGGTATTGTTTGTAATAGCGTCTTGTAACCTCTGTGGTACAGACAGAATTATAATGTTTAACTGAATACTTGCCAGGAACTCAGCGACTTTTGGTATTCAGTCGTTCTTCAAGGCTTGCAGACTAATATGGAAGTCACTTACTCTTGTTTCTTGACTAAACCACAGTGTATTTTGCGTCACCAAGGCGCAGTTCTTAAAATTAAATATGGAGGCACCTTAGTTCTTCAAAAAACTTTACACAAAATTATACATATTTCAGATATTCATGTGACCATCCTCAGGCTATAAACTTAACACGAACAACATAATACCTATCTTCACTAAGATAATTCAAAATCTCCACACATAAAAAATAAACTTCTTTTATTTTACACGTTTTGAACACTTCGTGTTCATCATCAGGTAAACTTCCATAATATATGGTACGAGTAAACGACCGACCAGAGTCGTCCAGCCTTCAACTATTTTATGTGTTGAGACTTTGATTTATCAATTTACCCCAGTATGAGTAAATACTACACAAATGCAGATTGCACAACTAATGAGTTACCTATCTTAATAACCTTTCCCAGTGTTAACTAACACTTTGACTAATAAACCTATAATCTCATGCTTACTGGTAACACTGGGTCAATCCTATTTGTCCATATTGTCTTCATTCAATCGTTTTTTATAGATTTGGAACTTCTCAAAAATACGTGAATCAATGTGGATGTTCTGGTTTTTGAGAAGTTTGAGAATTGTGGTAGACGATCCAATGAAGATATTTGAAGATGGATTGGATTGTACTAGTGTTACCACTAGAAGTGATATAGTACATATGCGTAGTGTTAGTCTAAGTGTTAGATAACGGTCAGATCTGGAGCCCAGGATAGCCAAGTGATTTATTCACTCCTGCTAGGACTGGCAGATCCGGGATTTGATAACCTCGATTTATTGCTATGAGAAGTGACATAAAATCTGAACACGTCGTCCCTCGGAGAGGACGTTAAACTGTTGACCCAAGCCTCTACGATGTCAGCTATTCATTAAAGATCACTACTGTAAATACACTTGAATTAGGCAAAATGAAGAATTTTCATCTTTTGTTGTCACAAAGGCCCAATCTTTGGCATGGCTTCTGTTACCTAACCTAGAAAACAGTGAGAAAATTTAATGTTGTTCATACTAGAAGTAAATAGCCTTATGAAGGCTGCATGGATAGTTTAATATATATAGCTTTTTTATTATGTGTTTTCAATATCTAAAGAAATGTATTTATTTTCATCACTGGAAGACTCTAAAGTCTTAAGTTATGCCCAAGTCTTTCATTATATGCTAAGCTAATGAAAAGCTGTTAAGAATTGTTTATTTGTGCATGTGGTTTTTGTTTCATTTCATATCGGTTGTTCACCAATATGGAAGTGGGTTGCTCCCTATTCTTGGCAAAGCCTGGGGTGATTCATTGCTCTGTTATTGTGGAGCTCACTGCATTCACCCGCTCATCAGGGCAAGACCTCATATTAAGGGTTGTAAAGGCGTCAGTGCGGTTCCCACTCTATTAAAGAGACACCTTCCCTTCTCCTCTTGCATAACCTGTAATACATATCTAACAACTCAAATGTAAACACTTTCTCCTCTTGTACTGTTTCTTTTTCTCATTTTTCCTGTCCATTAGATTGTTTTTCCACCAAGTCTATACTTTGTAGTTTTCCCTAGTCTTTTATGGTGTAAATGAGAAGTAGGACTCGTAACAGTTGCATAACAATAGCAAGCACTAGTTCTCTCATTACTAGCATCTGAAAATGCTCTGGAAATATTGTTCTCATCTCTGATAATTAGCTTAAAGTGTAGTATTGTACCTCTCTTTAAGAACTCGCGCAGTTTCAATCATTTGTACTATCATTTAATATCCATATAGAGAAATGCATTCGGGTCAACATTAAAAATACACGTCCTGAAGTCCTCTGAGTCCAATAGAATAAGTTTGACAAATTAGTTCATCTGAAAGTGTTTGTGTGTGAGGAGGATATCTTAAAAGCGAAAATAAATATATTCACCTAAGTCATAGTTAAGTTTCTGGGAGATCAAGTTAGCACAGTGGCAACGTATTAACCTCTGGACAGGTAGATCCAGGATTAATTATCCACTATGTCTCCCGATTTATTCATACGAGAGGTGAATATATCTGAGCACATAGTTCCTCGGAGAGGACGTTAAGCCGTGAGTTCCTAGACTGTACGATGTCAGGTTAAAGATCTCTACTCTAAATACATTTAAGGTAGTCAAAAATTTAGAACTCCCAATGTAAATCAAGAGGTATTGTGACTCTCCCATTACTAAAGTGGGTGTCAATAAAAATAGTCGCATATCCGCTCCTAGAGCAGCACTAAAAGATGAAAGCATTATAAGTTTGGGTGTTGTAAAAAGAAGCATACAACATTAAGTTTTTTGCTGTACCTAAATAGCAAACTTAGTCTCAAAATAGCACTTCTTTTAGGAGTGCTTTATAAGAAAATAAATTCGAAATCTGTCCTCATAATTTTGATTAAAATTCCCTGATTCTTGTTTTTTATATGACTTTTAATACATATAGGATATTGGGCATAGAAATTGCCCTCAGGGTCAAAAGTTGAAAATTCTGTTTCAAGTGGTGGTAAAGGGAACTTTAAAACTAAAAAGCGAATCTTTAAAAAAAAGTGAACAAAAGACTGCAAAATTATGCATATTAGTCTTAAATTAGATACAATTAAATAAAATTAAGGAAGAGAGAGAAATCGGAGAAAAAAACATATGTTTGAAAAATAATAAGCGTCAAAAGAACTACCGTGATACAAGAGATGTACCCTAACAAACCCGCTACCGTTTATAATTAGGTAAATGAAAGTCGGGTGGCGTCTTCTTTTATGTTACTCCTCGTTATTCTGTGTTGTCTATAATTAAGACTGTTGACCAACATATGTACATAGTAAAGAGACTTGATAAGTAGAAAGTATTGTTTCTTCATATAAATAATACAATCACGATATATAGTGAAGTGAAGCTAAAATGATTGTGCATGAAAGGCCAATATTATTACGTAATATCATGAAGTCTTCGTTATTTTAATTTAACATATCCTTTGACGACAGTAATGGGTTATTCAAATTAGACTCAGTACTAACAGCCTAAAGGGTTGTCATCAACCATGAAGCAGTGTTTCATTAGTTCTGACTCCCAATGACATATTTCATTACATATGACCCTTAATAATATACAATTATTTTATGAATTACAAACATACCTCACTCTTTTTGTAATATAAGTTTTTATCAATATTTTTACAGTGTTGTTTTGTATTATTCAAAGTACAAGTATACCCAAACATGTAATTTGTTTCTTTTCGAAATTCATAAGTAAACATTTTTCTTAAAGAAAGATAACTATTTTTTTGATCCTTCTAATATTTAATTATTTTATAATATTTTATATACCTAAAATCCAAAAATGTGTACAATAATAACTCAGTTATTATTATTAAAGAATGAATTTTGATTGCGCCGAATCAGTTTGATTATTAGTATTCAAATACTCAACTAAATATAATAATACTTCTTTAATCCACTTAAAAAACTTGTAATAAGTGGATATAATATAATATAATATTGTATATAATATAATATAATATAATATAATATAATATAATATATAATATAATAAATATAATAATAATATTGAGCACAACCTGTATTCCCTCTCACTCTTCCCTTTTTCTCTATCTCAGTCCATTTGTCTCAGCCTCTATAATCTTTGGTTTGTCTCTCTCTTTCTTTCTCCCTCCTTCTGTCTCATTCCCTTCTCTTTTCCTCTTCAGGATCAGGTGTAGTTTAACATGTAGGCCGTTTGCGTTTAGTGTTGAATATAGGAAGAAATAGTTCTTAACCCTAGATTTTCATGTTTGGTATGATAAAATGTTGTGCAGGTTGTCCATAATAAAATACATAATATATTCTCTGTCCCCAGCCTGTATCATGTAATTTACTTGTTCATTTTAATGTATAAGCAATGTAATGTATAAATTTATTAATGAAATAAATAACCTAAATAATTAAATAGAGCAAAATTTAGAACTGCCAATGTAGAATCAATTCGGTAATGTGGCCGATTAATGGGTTCCAAATTATAAATGATCTACACTTTCCTCCGCTCGCTTAGATGGCCAAAAATATGTGTACATAGGCAGAAACAAACGTTTTCTCCCCTTTCACTGTCTCTGTCATTCCTCTATCACTCTCCCTCCCTCTCTGTTGCACTATACCTTTATCTTCGTCAGCCTTTGTGTAATAGAAATTTTTAAACTAAGCAGTGCAGTAGAAGTATAATATGAGTTCCTCTGAAATTAGATATTTCTGCAGAATGAATGTAATTGAAAAACAAAGATCTTTTATATTTATTAACATAAAAACAGGCAACAGTTAGCAGGCGATAGGAAGGTGGTGGTGGTAAAGACTGAAGCAGGCGGGTTGGTTGGAAAGGGCAGCCGCAGGCAGCGCACACGTCTCCCAGTCACTTCTTGATAACAGTCCTTACTTCGGCTCCACTCTTAGATCTCAATAAAACAACCCTTCCACAACCCTCCCTTCTTCTCCTCTAGCTTTTTATTTTTTACGACCATAAATGACAAGGTAGGGGAAGTGTGAAAAACCGCCACCTTTTCCTCCAGTTAACTCCCTAACCTACTGACTCGCTTAGTACCTCCGTCATCATCTACCTTCTCTTTGAATAGTCTTATTTTCAAAAAATATTTATGAAAAAAAGAATGTGTAATAACTTTCATTATTTCTTACTGGTTGCTTAATACTGTGGTTTGGAGTCATGGGTGTTGTAATATTGTAATTTATTTTTTTCAATTATACTTCTTTGCTTAGGGTGTGAAATTCTAGGTATTGCCATATCACTGCTCTTCTGATCGTGGGATCACCCTCTCTCACTCACACACACACACACACACACACACACACACACACGCATGCAATGATTCCGATCAGACGGTATTGCCTTGGTCTACATAAAATAGTATCGTTAAGGCACTTCGAATGTGATATTAAAAAAGTCAAATGCACAATTAAAGCTTGTTGCAAAATAAAATTCAACACAATATGAATAAATGCTCTTTTGTGGGATTATTATTGGCAAATTTCACTGAAACTCATGTTTATTTATTTATTCATTCATTAACTGTGCAATCTATTTATTAATGTTTATAGTACTGTAAACATAATTTGAACAAATGTAATTATGAAAAATGGCTTGTTTACTAGACTGAGTGATTGTATTTTTACCATAATCTTACATCATTTTATAAATAAATCATTTTGGTTGAGGAAGTGAATATTAACTTTGGTTTTAAACTTCCTATTTACATAGACTGTAATCAATTTCATTATTGATACTGAAAACAGGAGTGTTATGTGTTTTTAATATATATTTGTTGAATGTTTTGATGAGCTTATGGTATCATTTGGAATGCTAGGTACTTTTTGTTGACTGTTTATTAAACTAACAGAAAGGTTTTTTTTTAAAAAAGTTTACCCTAAGACAGTCGCCGAAAATTTAGAATTTGAATCTTGTAGTGGGTATATAATTTTTTTGTCAAACAAGAAGAAAGACTCTTGTAGTGTTATATAAAGTCGGTTTTGAACCTTTAAACTACTTGGTAATTTAATAAAACTTGAATGTTGATTACGTTACATATAGATAAGCATATGTTACCACACAGGTTAACATAATTTTAATGAATACATGGTATAATCGCCTTCAATTTACCTGCTGGTTTGAGGTTGTCTGACTGCTATTGGACGTTGTCAATCTTCAAATGGAAGAAATCTAAATTTTAATAATTCTTCTTGAAACAAAATTAGTATGTTCTGAAAAAAAAATCGTTATTTGATTGGTTCTCATAATCTTTAGAACGATTTAAATCGCTCTTATTTGAAAACTGACAACGTCCAAAATAGTTGTATGATCTCAACAAAAGCATGGTAGGTAAAGCTGTTATAATTAATCTCTGAATATATTTTGTATAGTGAATATGGCAAAATGTAGGATGTTCGATGCAGGATGAACGCAGGTGTTTAGTATTTTAATTGCTGTAGAACTGGGTTCATTTGTGATCTGTTTTGTGTGGTTCTCCCTCTCACTGCTTTTACTACTTCACCCTGCTGTTATGTTGACAGTCTAAATAATGGCTTTCAGTTGCCTTATGTTACTGGCTGCTGTTTAGTAGCACCCGCACAGAATACCCTCACGTACCAAACACACACATCTGTTTGCTTTAACAAAAACCTTTAAAAAAGTATTGATTTAACACAGACAAACAGAAAAGGTGTAAATGGTAGAGGAGCAAAGCTGAAATCTTTGGAAGTGACGTTAATAAACAGGTGTGGTCCATTCACAGTTGATTCCCACTTATCACACATCCCGGTGGTTCAAGCAGGTATGCAACACTTTTGACTACTCCAGAGCAAAAGTCAAACAGTCTCTACATATACTTAAACACAACACCACATGTTTTGTTTAAACATACTTCGTGTACCTTTAATATTAAAATTGTTTTAATTAAATATTTCTTGAAGGTTTTAGAACACATAAGTTTTTACAATTTTAATTTTAGTGTAACGTATATTTCATTGAATGTTGATTCTTGAAAAATTAAATTATTTTTATGGGTTACTATTTCTTATCATTATATGTAAATCTTGGTTGTTTTTTCTTTTATAAAACACTCAGTTTTCATTCTAAATGAATCATCTAAAATATTGAAGTCGTGATTTCGTAACTTTTTATGATTATAACTAAATGAATAACATATGCATTAATACTCCTTGTTAATTTATGAATTACAATACTTTCAGACAAGAATGCCTATAGTTCGCTTGAAAAACGTGTATCATTTTACTTGTTTTTGAGTAAAAAACACATTGAACAAAAGTAGATTTATCTCGAAGTAATAATTTTTGTTCTTCATTTTGTGTTTTGGAAAGGATCCTGTTTTGTTTAAATTGTCTTTAAAAATCCAGTTCTGAAATTGCAAATGATTTTTTTGAAAGATGTAACAATGATTGTTCACCTCAAACCTCTAAGCAATACACGGACCCGAGCCTATACCGTTCAGGTTGTCCTTTAGTGCCGAATACTAAAGATAAAATACTTCTGATATATAGTGAATCTGATATTAGAATGCACCTATAACTAATATTAACAAATCAGGTGGGGGTAGCCGAGTGGCGTGCATGCTCGCCTCTTGACTGGTAGATTCTCGCTCTGACTCCGATATTTTTACGCTGGAGGTGAAAAGTCACAATACGTCGTTTCTCATAGAGGATACTGATAAACCATAATGGAAACCATAGCCATTGGTTTCGAGCCTGTACGATTTCAGGTAGTCGTAAGGATGCCTATATGCTCTTGACTCTGGTAAAATTTAGGATTCCCTATGTAGAAACAATAGGGATATGCGATCAGCATTAGAGGTGATGTTTCTGTCATACTCTCAATTTCACGCATTGAAAAAAATTGGTAGTGCGATTTCTGTCCCTAGTACTGAAGCTCAAAGTGTCTTAGAGGGAAGGAACAAACAACAATGTCGAAGGATTGATTGATATATATGGAGATGAAGGAGTGAATTTAATACTTGAAAACAGATGCACCGTATACTTGAGGCTTATAGGAAAGTTAAGTGCAGAGGAATGAATGGATGCCTGAATGGTGGGGGCCTGGCCTTCGTCCAGAGGAGCTTCCGAAGACGCCCGCCTCTACCACCTGACTATATATAGATTTTCCAGCTCCAACAACCCTGTTTCCAGGTCCCAAAACAACCGGACAACATTTATCAAGTTGGTCCTTGTGGAAGTCATCTTATCCACTTGTTCCAATTAATTATAAATATGAACAAATACGAAATTTAGAGAGAAATAATCGAAGTGTTCGAAGAATAATTCGAAACACCTTTCTTACCAGGAAGTGAAACGGTACTAGTGTTTTAGGCAAAAGTAAAGTTATTCCATAAATTTCATGGAATAAGATATCAAGTCTTTGGTATTATATGCACGCCTCTTGAAGCAGTGGCGAGGAATAATTTTCGACCAAGGACCACTTCTTCTGCGCTTTCATAAACTTTCACCGAATTTAAAGTCACATTAAGAAGAATTAAAGCCTATTGTTTTGAATGACAATTATTACAATATTATGCTTTATACTTTAGTTATAAATGAAAGTAAACTGAAAGAAAAAAAATTAGAAATAAACTCAAGTAATACTTTCGTTTACTAGTTTGGAAACAAAATTGGTTTAAATTTTCTGAATTATAGATTTTTGCATCTTGAATTAGTAAAATGAAAAATAATTCTGTAATATGCAACAAATATTTGTCTATGCTTCCATTATTGAGGAAGCGTTTTATGTGTCAGTTATTCGTTTTTTTTTATAAAAAAAATGAAATATTAGTATTAAAAAGAATTGAAAAACATTTTATAATTGTTGAGATTACTGAAAGATTTGATGTCTGCTTACTTCATGAACTGTTTTGACGCATATGTTGTATGAATCAATCCTCTTGAACTATAATTACAGTTTTGAAGTAATCTCCAGGATAAAAAAGACGTAACAGTTAAAGGGGATCTCCAGTCATTTGTAAACATTGTCTTTTCCGCAAGTCAAAACATTTATCATGCTGTGAACAAGGATTTGGTTGAGTGGCACTGATTCGGCTCAGATTATTGCTCAAAGAAAGAAACTTTTGTTTTCGTGGGTTGAAACTGAAACATAATCTTGAGTAAATTATTACACAGTTTAAGAAACCGATTGATGCGCAATTACGATGGGTAATGGAGCAGTAATTTTAGAGTAACCAGCTTCTATATCGAGTATTTTCCGGTTTTCAACAGCTCTGGCTTCGAATCCCTATTATTAAGATTGTTTGTTAGTTGTGATGAATATTGAAGATTAACTGAGTCTCAGATGGGTATGAGTTACGTCATGGAAGGAGAATTGGTTGAATTTGTGGTCAGGTGTCAATACAAGGGTACACAGTGTGTAAGAGAAAGTGATTGACCGCAGAAGGCAGCCGAAGGAGCAGGCGCAATTCATAACAGAAGATGACCTTCTTCTGCCCAACAGGATGCTCAAAGGTGACATAACACCAGCCCTTGGAAAGCACTTTCTTATAACTACCTTCTATTTTCACTTTTCTTAAAAAACTATAGCCCTTAATCAAGGTAGTATTCTCAGTGACAATCCATTGTCTTTCACACGAACTATCCAACAAAATAGACATTACCTTTAGAATAATGCTCACCTCGCAACGAAGATAAATTGACCCCAGTCACGTGATAACCATTAGATCGGACCCTCTCTGTAAACACGACGGCCTCCGCTTCGAACAAAACCCTTTCTATATTATTTCTCAAAACACTTCGAACCAACCATCTCAATCACAAACTTCGAATAACAACATTTTTGTCATATTCCCTATAATTAAAGAGGATATTTGAAAAAAGTGAGGTAATAGTTTCTCGTTAGATACATTTTGTTTCCGTCAGGCTCTCGAATTTAATTAAATGGTCCTTTTAAGGGCAAGCCCAAAATGAAACATTATGTTATTTATTATAAATTAAATAGAGGAAAATCAAATGAATTATAAATATTAAACTTACCTTTTTTGATCCTTTTATATTCATTATTATTATATATTACGTTACAAATTTGGAGCTTCACAAATTAACTACTGCTGTAATGAAGTTACAGTAAATGAACTGAAGTTTAGAAGTCTTCTCAGCAGGGTAACTGATCTCGGAGAAAAGTACTATGTGTTCAAAACGTGTTGTTTTGTAAAACATGTTTTACAACAACTGAGAGAACATGAGATCACTACGTGTTTGAAACGTATTGTTTCTAAGAAAGCGTTAACTACGTGTTCAAAACGTGTTACTTTGTGAAGCTTTTTTTTCAACAACGGAGAGAACATGAAATCACTACGTGTTTGAAACGTGTTGTTTCTAAGAAAGCGTTGACTACGTGTTCAGAACGTGTTATTTTGTAAACTGAAGTAATTGTAAAAAACACGCCTGTTTTTTAACTACTGAGATAACATGAGAAGTCACTACGTGTTCTATAAAAAAAAGTGTTTATTCTTATAAAACCTTCTCAAAATGTTAACTAACCTGAGAAAACGTTAACTGCGTGTTCAAAAAGAGTTTTATTTTGAAACCTTCTGAACAGGTAAATTAACGAGGGGAAGAACACGCTTTGTTTAAAACGGGTTGTGTATTCGAAAAAAAATTTTTTGTAGACAATCCTTCTTTATTCTCCTGAGATCAGTGAACAACACGAAATAATTGATTGAACGACGATTGGGTTGTTCTTTTTTTTCTGTGGTGCCAGTCTTGACTCGTTGATGCTCCTAGTTGATGTGTAAGCATGCTGTTCGGTTTGTAGATTCGTTAAGAGGAAGTTGCGACACTGTGGTGGAAGTCATCTGTTCGCGATGCCAGTAGAGCTGCTTTGTTAGTGTTTCTGAACACTTGATTGAGTTTACAACGTATATAATTCATAAAGACTTGAGAAATATTCATGAGGGCATTATACTAGAGGGGAATGCGGATTTAGAAGCGTGTAACCACCAAGCCAAAACCAAGAAAGATTATTTCCTGTTCTTCTGAGATTTGAACCAATTAGAGAAAAGCCAGTGGTGATGAGAAGTTTGAATATTTAATTAGACGCCACAATCTGTCTTTGTAGACAACAAAACCTCCATAAAAGGGCTTTAAACACAGCCTTATTAATATTTATAACTAAAAGTGAACTGAGAGATGCTGGAAAACCAGTTCTGGCCGCGAAGCAGTTGTTTAATTATATCTCATTTGGCCAGATGGTGCTTGTGACTTACGTCTAAATCACTGACGTAAACCTAAGCAGTTCTTGACGGCTTACACTCTCGAGTCACACCGTCTCCCATCACACAAACTGATTCCCAAACACCTTTCTCTGCCTGGAATACACCAGGTGTTGCAATGCATGGCTAGTCTATAAATACAGCCATCGCGGCAGAACATTTCAACATTCTTTTTCCGTTTCATTATCATAGGTATTTTAATCGCGCTTTACTATTGTTAAAATATTTTTTTCCTTTCACTGTTAGAAGTTGCAAATTATTACCTTCATTGAACCAAAGACACGTTTAAGCATATATCTTCTCCTGTTCACGCATCTAACTTTATTCTTCTCACAATCAATTTATAATGGATAAAAAAAGAAAAAAATATTCTCCACTTAAATAAGGCGTTTTGAACACTTATCGTTCTTCTTCAGGTTACATCTATAGTACAATTCACTGATATAATAGTTTAATTGTTATAAGGAACATGAATAAGGATACTTATATGTTCGAATCTCGTTGTTGTTTGACTAAAAATTTTCCAAATGGAATCTAATTTCTTCAGTTTTACCATTAGTTGTAAATTTCACTGAGTGACTGATTGTTCTACTAATGACCTGAAATTAGTGTTGCTAATAATTTAATCAATAGAATATTTACCTAAGTTGATATCAGATGTATCTGTATCATCTCTTTATGATATATAAGAAACTTGTAACGATTTACATTTGAACAGGCAATCGCTTTTCATATAAACAGATAGGTAAAGCTTGTTACGTTGTCCCTATTAGAGGCCGTCTACTACACGTGTACTCCTTAAAGAGTCATGTTTTTAATAAACTGTTCATGAAACAACTTTGGACTCCCAATATAGAATCCTCTTAATGAACATATTAATTGAACGACTTTTAATTTCATTAACATATATTATCATATCAACGTCCAAACCAAAGTAAGAAAACAGAAAGAAGACTAATATATTTAAACAGTAACAAACGGTCTTCGTCAGAGTCCAAACTGTCACTGACTGTAACAGTATCTGTTACACACCACAACAGATCTAACATCAGTAACGTTTTGACTCTGACGAAGATCGCTTGTTAATATTTAAAGATCTTAGTCTTTTACTGTTTTCTTATTGTTTTTTGGAGGTTCATTTTTATTTCACGTGTTTATTGTGAAATCTTGTTATATTACCTTATATAAACTTATAACAAGATTTCACATATATACGTGAAATAACAATCAGTGATCAAACCATAATATGAAAAGGGAAAAAAGGCGTCTAAGATCTCAGCCGTCTTTTTTCCCTTTTGATATTGTGGTTTGATCATTGATAGCCTTACAAATACGATGTATTATTGGTGAATTGGATTTATAAGTATTCACAATTATCGTAATGTATTCAGCCAGTAACTATTCATCTGTTGATGACCAAGTAGTTAACAACTAATAGAAAGATGTTTCCTCTTCAAAAAGGAATCGCACAGTTTGATCGAAATTGATTAAAAAAAAAGTAATATTTCAAAAATTACTCACTCGAGTCGTTTGACCAAATTTATTAACAGTCAAATTACAAAAGATAGAACAAAGCATTTGTATGATTGATATATTGAAATTAACAAACATATATATATCTTAACAATCAATGATCAAACCACAATAAGAAATGGGAAAACAAGACTAAGATCTTTCAACCGTAACAAGTGGTCTTCGTCAGAGTCAAAAACCCCAAAAATTAATCGAATTCATTGTTTATTTTACAAAATACATTTTTTAGTTGTAATAAAAATACAATTGAACTAAACCATTTATGGGTATTTCATTTCTATTTGTAAGCTTGTTAAAAAGGTATGCCATTTTTTGTAATATTTTGTGCTTGACAAAAAGTTCTATTGCTAGGCATATATGTTTATCAATACAATTGATAAGGTCTCTTTAATGGAAAGACAAGTGCTTTACACTATTGTTCCACCAAAGTAACTGTTTCCTTTCATACTTGAAACATAACTCTACAGTTTTTGCATTAATCTTTCTTTAGTTTTTTTGTAAATAGGCGTGAAAAGAATCTTACTAACAATGGAGTGGATTCATTGTGAAAAAGATAGTATATGAAGTAAAGCAAACTGTAATTTTGTTTTTTATAGAAAGTTGGTAATTTTGTTTAAATGGTAGTAGAAAAATTGTTCGGTTAGTTCTAAGAAGTTCAAACATCAATATGAATAACGAATTAGATATAATATTAATGTTAATGTATCCTTCAATAAGAGGCTAGGATAGCACAACTGGCGATGTGCTCGTCTCTGGACTGGTTGAACCGAGGTTCAATACTCGCTCTGGTTCTTGATTTTTTTTACGCGGGAGGTGAAGAATCCTGAGTATGTCAACCCTCGGAGAGAGCATTGAGCCGTCTGTCCCGAGTTTTTTCATGTCAGGTACTCGTTAAAGGTCTCTTTTCTAATAGTCCTGAGTTAGGCAAAATGTAGGACTCCCAATGTAGTATGTTCATTGTGTGGTTAACAAAAGGTCAAAGTTCGGCTTATGTATGTTCTCTCGTGGGATTGCCACTGCAAGCTAACTTAACCTATTCTTTAAAAAAATATTAAACTTCTTTGCGTAAGAATATTTCTTTTTAGGTGTTTCAAAAACTACGTGTATTAACATTAAAGTCAGAAATACATTATTTCTGAGTCGACCCAGGTTTCAGTGACCCAGTCAGTGAGTTTAGTCACTAAGCAACCAGCGTCTATTCGAATGTTTAATTTAAAAGTAATGTTAATATATAACAAAGGTAAAAACAAAACGAAATAGTTGCTACGATAGATATTTCGAACAATATTCGTCATCAGGCGAAGATCAAAGCATATAAAAGCTGATGTAAAAGACTGCTTTTAATGCATCAGTTTGAGAAATTTACCATCATCGTAATTTCTGTTATGATCTGCCCATTATGTAGAACAATGTTACAAATATCCATCACAGTAAGCGTTTCCTTGTGCTCTCTATAATTTGAGATTTTAATAAACCAGGTTTGATAACGGGCTTCGTACTTTGAATATAGAATATAATATTAATTAGCGAGATTTAGTGGAGGTGAAAGATGGTTGGTTGATAATAAATGAATGGGAATAGGAAGAAGATAAAGTGTGCGAGGATAAATCGGGTTGATTCATGTTTGGCAGGGGGTATTTAGTAAGAATACACCATAGCAGTATGGTATTAAATAGTCATGTAATCTCTCTTATGACTGGAGGATAATTCGTGTAAAAAAAGGGTTTGGTTAAGAAGGAAGTGGAGTCAAAGTGGATGGCCTTTATGATGATGGAATGGAGAGGGAGGTTATTGTTAGGGAGTAGATGAACAGGGGAGGTATTGCTAAATGAAGATGGATTGATGGAGAAAGCAGAGGTACTGGGTGTGAGAGGAATGGCCGGTGTTATTATAACGGCGAGAGGAACACTATGCCCTACGCCTTACACTGCCTTGACCCTAATGTTCTGCTTAGCACCCGCTAATACCTGCTTTTCACCCACCACCACCAGTCTTCCGTATACCTTCATTCTACTTTGTTCTCCCTCAGTAACCTTTCTAATACATCATACAGTCGTTAAGTCATTTTTCATCAAACTTGTTAGGACTAGACATTTTCTCTTGTCTTACCTCTAGTAATTTACCAGTTTACTTCAAATTTTTTATGCGACCTTTTGAATAGATACTAAGTTTTAGTTTGTTACTATTGTTGTTTTCCTGTAAAGACGATGTAAGTGTGCAACTCAATGATTCAAAAGTTTTGCGAATCAGTTGTCACATTGTATTCAATTGTGCTGAGAAATTACTAAAGGTTTCTACATAAACATTTTTTTATTAAACAATGCGCTTGAACCGATAACAAAAACATCTTCTTGTACTGTTATGACTAATGAAAAACACTGACGAGCTATCCAAGCATTGATTGTTAGGAATATACTGTAATTAGAATAAGGGAAAGAAACTCTTAAGTCTCCACAAAAAGGATTTCATCCAGCGTTTCGAGCACTTAGTGTTCATCATCAGGTTCGGATAAAATCTTTTTTGTGGAGTCTTGGTCTTTCCACCCTGCTCTAATCATATATGACAAAGATTGTTGCGAACAGTTTGAAGAAATCACTATATGTTGATCGTATAAAATTCAAGATGACGCACTGTGGTATTAACTTAGTTTTCAAAAAGAAAATATAAAATATTTGAATCCCTTCCCTGTGATAGATGCTGTTCAGCCTTACCTAACAAGCGGTCAAATAGTTTTTTTTTTTAGTTAATATGGAAGAAAATACCATGTTTTATATATGTTCACCCTATAATTGTGTTAGTTTGACAATTTCAAACTTCTGTTGTTTCCTGTAATACTGTTCTAGGAGCAGAATCTGTTGTTCATATTATGTCTGAGCCCCATAAAAGTGTTAATTCTACCTCAGGAATCTTAACATCCTAATATCATAGTTTATTAGAGTAAGGTTCTTTAATGATCACGTGGCACTGCACTATTCAGGGCTTCCTGCATTATTTCTTCTCCGAGGGACCGTCGGTGCAAGATTTCTCATACAGCACCAATATTCAAAGCAGGTGGTACAGGAGCTTCGAAAACAGCCCATCCCCCTTCCACGCACACATACAATTTTTTTCTGCAAAAAATCAAACGAATCATACATGTATACCTTACTTGTTACCTTTAATTAATTCAAAGTTATACTTAACTTTGTTATCTTTTAATTAAATAGTATAACATTTTTTTTAAAAAAAGTTTTTTTTTACATTTAAATATATTTGGTTTTATCTAAGTATACAAAAATTAGTAAATAGACTGTAAATTTATCGAATATTCCGTTTGTTATCATATAAGTCAGTGTTGAGTAGTATATTTAATTCTTGTTCAGCTTCAAAATGTTCTCTATTTCTTTATGACTAAAGGAGAAGTTGCAATTCTTACTTAGCATATTCATAATCGAGAAACTATTAAACTTAGTCAAAGTACATGCATACTAGCTTTATACAAAAAATTTATATCTTAATTGATTAATTGATTAGCTTGATAATTTGATATGCATATTTGACTTTAATTTTATGTCATATTTGGTTTGTAATAGATATTAAACTTTATTGTACCATTCCCACGTTATAGAATGAGTGTTTTGAGCCTTCAAAGATATATTAAATGAAAGGGTGAATATTATATTAAAAAATAATAATATTTATAGTAAGCTTATTGCTTGATGCATTTATTGTTGAGATATGTCTTCAAGAATATGTTGCTGATTTTTCGCTTTGTTACGTCGGAAATCTCTCTCTTCTTCGTGAAGTACATTAAGCAAGTAATGGAGAAAATCTTATTTGAACGTGATTGCGCATCCAGCGAGTGGCTTATAAGGAATAAGCCGTTATTCTTTTGAAACCCAAGCGCATTGTTAGGCCTTTAATGGCTTGAGGCTTGACAAGCGATAGCCATACCTTTCTCAACTTAATCTAAAAACCATTCTGTCTTTCGCCTACTTGTGCTGAAAAGAGGAAAGCGCTTTTGTCCTCTTTCACGGTTCTTCCTTCTTGTTTGCTTAACAGTCCGGCTTACTGTCCCACTTGCTGTTCTTTTTAAGCATCACTTACATCATACAGAAGAAAATTAACAATTCTTGTTTTCTACTTAATCAAAATTTATCATTACAGTAGTCCCTCCTACTTTGAGCTTCGTTATATCTCGTATATTCATAAATAAATGAATATTTTTTATGGCAGAAATTTCGTCATTTCGTGAGGTTTCGCAGCCACTTGAGTTTCTTCATTTCTTCTGTATCTCGTATATTCATAAATAAATGAATATTTTTTTATGGCAGAAATTTCGTTATTTCGTGAGGTTTCGCAGCCACTTGAGTTTCTTCATTTTCTTTTAACAATGATAACTTATGTTTGAAATTCGCTTTCTTGTTTTGAAATGAGGAAATTAAAGTCAGAAAAGTGTACAGCAGTACAGTATAATTTATTATCACTATCTTTCTGACAAAAAAGAAACGTGAAAAGACTCCACCACCATCGCCAGAAGAAAAACCTGACGAAAGGTCAGCTGATGTGGTACCCTCAGAACAACTATAGCAAGCTCTTTGCTGTGCACTATTTAATTTGTTATTAATACATAATCTCTTCTACAGATTTGTTGTATGTTAAAAATAGTAAGCTATTTACTGTGCACTTTTTTATTTCTATTTAATACATAAAGTTCTTCTACAGATTGTTTAGTATTAGAAAAGCTTTAATATTACATAAAATTACTAAGACATACATTTCAGTATCATATATACACTGTACTATACATGTATCCCATATGTTTATGTACTTACATGTATAGTAATTGCGAAAGTTCAGAAAGCAGTTTAAGTGTTCAAATTATGGCTCATACTTTTAAAAAAATCTGTTTTTATTTTGCGGAACTCCCATTTTGCAGTGCATCTGGAACTTAATCCCCGCCAAGCAAGAGGCATTACTGTACTTGTTTTTTGTTTTGTATGTACAGTTTTATAATTGTCGTTATTGGTTTGATCTTTTTGCAGGTTTTAGTTCTTGCATAGTTATTTAAGATAGTTTTTGCTCGAAGAAATGTTGAAAAATAATACCGTGTTGTAAGTGGAGTGTGGGAGGAGGACTAAGGTGATTAGGAATAAGGAAGGTAGCCTTTCAGATGAGGAAACGCTGTTCAGTTCTAACGTGATCAAAACTCAGCTACCACGTGTCCGACCTCATGGGTAACTTCAAACCGAGTCCGAAGCCGTTTAATCTCTCTATCCACTCCTTTACGAAACATCTAAAGCTTGGCTAATTTTTTTTTCTTCCTCGCTTCACTAAAATGTGAATTCGTGCCTACATTTTTTTTTTTTCATTATGTAAAAGATTTTATTTTAGTATAGGAAAGAGTCCCTCACGACCTGCTTTGGTGTAGGTCACATTGGATGATATCGCATACCCTACCAAATTGCTTGCCCTGTTCTCCACCTAATAATTCACCTACTGAATTTCCAAAGAACTTACAATTCCTTCTAGGCCAATCGTTCACTTCACCTATTGTTAATCCAATAGCCTTCTTCTAATATTATAATCATCAACTAATCTATTATTGCCTACAATAACTTTCCAAGGACTATTTCCAAGTATCCTTAATTTAACATCGCCTCTATCTATTCTTAACTGCTAGCCAATCAATCCTCACTCCGCCTTAAATCGTGCACCGTCATATAATAGGTTAGTTACCAACTAACACAATTTCATAACTATATAAATATATTTAATGGATCTAAAGCACCATCGCTTCTTAGTTACATAGAAAAGTTACAGTTTACTCTACTTCTTCAATATACTGCTATAATATCAAACATTACGAAAACTTTTGATCCAGAAATCGAAAAAGATTATTAAAAAACATAACCTTTTATGTAACAATCAGGAGGAATCACATTTAATGGTTTGACTGAAAAATAGATACCATATTTTGTAACAGATTGCACCCTTTGTAAACATACTTTCACAACTTTTTTATACCTATTTTAAGTTCATTATTTCAAAACTGATTCATGAAGTTCTAATTATTTTTTTACTTTGAATATGTTATCATCATGAATCATTTCACGATTGTTTGCAATTTTGAAATTAATTATAGCTTAGGTCTTTTCATATTAGACAAATCTTTCTTTTTAGATAGGTTTAAACAGTGATGTCGATCTTCCCATTTTCAATCATATGGAGAACTTCTTGAATAGAATTGAAGATATTGCGGCCAAATGACTGTCACCGTCAGAGTCATAAGTTGTAAAAGTTAGGTTGAAAGATATAATCCTTTATCTCTGTACCTGACGACGAAAAGGTCGACGTATAGTAGTGAGTTTCTGTGATCTCGATTATGTGTTCTTTCTGTGAATCTTGTGTGAATATATGAAATAAAAGGGGGCTACGTCAGCCCAGTTGCAACATGTTCACCTGTGAACTGGTAGATTCATGGTTCAATATCCACTCTGGCCCTTGATTTATTCAAGGTGAATAAATATGAGCTCGCCGTTCCTCGCGGAGAGAACGTCTAGCCCTCTTTCCCTAGCCTTTTGAATGTCATGTACTCGTTAAAGATCCGTACTCTCTAAATTCACTTGAATTAGGCAAAATTTAAGAATCCTAATGTAGAATATTCAGTGCGTGATATCAGAAAAGGCAAATGTACAGCCCATACATGTTCTTGTGAGACTGCCATTGCACCCTAACCTATATAAATAATCAATTAAATGAAACGATTCCACGAACTAAATAACATTGACAAAAAGAACACACAGAAATGAAACAGAAACTCACTACTATACTTGGATGGCCTCGTCATCAAGAACATATATATATCAGGTAATATTGATACGAAGAGGACACTGCGCGTGTTCAAGATGACTTGAAGATGCCTCTATTGAGCAAGCATACCTGAGGCTGTGTGTTGCAAGAGCAATAAATTAGTAGTAGATTAAGAGGGGGATTAGTTGTAATTTGATTAGTCGGGAGCGAGGAGCGGGCAGTCGATTGGGCGACGGCTGCTCATTGTTGTTTATTGTCCATTGAGCCGGCCTTCCCATTGTTTTGTCTGATCTAATTACTTCACCTTGGCTGTCTTCCCACCCTTCGACAATTGTCCTTTCTCTGAACCTCTTGCAAATCCAATTCGCTTTGCCTCCTTGCCTTTCATCTTCTTGATTGTAATCGGTCTCGTATTCTTAACCAGCCTCCTAGGGAATCTGGAATGCTCGTGATGCATGAACAGCGGAGGAAATGGAATCATGTGCACCATTGAGGTGATTAGTGTTGAAATCAAACAGTCGAGAAACTAGAGTGCAGGATTCTCAATGCTCCCTTGAAGAACAAATATATTGACAAGTAATTAGGCAGTGATAACAAACAGGCGTGTTACTACTTTCCTTTGATTGAAGCTTATTGTAAGTGTTAGATATGACAGTTCTATAAGAAATAGTTTGTTTTCCTCGTGGCCCAGGACTAAGTGTCTATATAACATGGAAATAGAAGGGAATGAAACAACGGCTTGGTGCAAGGTTGGAGTAAGACACACCTTCTAAGTCATGGAACCGTTCAATGTAACTCCCCAAGCTGTCTGAAGGGTTAATTAATGAACGAATGAAGAGGGAAGCAGGTAAACCAGCTCTTATTCAGTCTGAAAAGTTAATTCGGACGTGACTTGAAACTTTTAAAGCGAATAATCTAACAACTAAAGAAGTTATTTAAAAATGTGTGTGAATACTAAACTAGACATTGTCCTATCATATAAGACTTATAAAAGCTGATTTTAACATCAGATATAGAATGCAGACTCTGTTTAGAAGAGGATCAAACTTAAGAAAAATTTTGTATAAATTTGAGGCAATCCCCTTTACAAGGTTAAAGACTTTTCGGCAAATCATACATAAACCCAAAGAGAATTAGAGGGATTATTCTCCAAAGATAAATGATTTTAAGTTACTTTATAAAAATTTAAAGGTAAAAGTTTTAAGTTTTTTTGTAAGTTTAGGAAAGTTTTAACCCATTATCAAGTAAACCCAAGATATTAATAAAGTACAAAGTTCAATAAATACAAGTTTTTATTTTATTACTTGTGTAATCTGTTAAAGTGTGGTTTTTAATCATATTAAGGAATTTTAACAATTACCATTTAAAAAAAAGTTTTATATCAAAACCAACAAAGCATTTCGAACATTTAGTGTTCTTCCTAGGACCATTCCGTAGAACGTCTCAAGAGTGCAGATTTAAACCTGAAGTAGAACACTAAATGTTCGAAACGCGTTGCTAGTTTTGAAATTAACCATTTTTTTGTATGTGGAGACGTAATTTTTTAAATTCCCTAATGCAAATATTTATGAATGAAATGAAGGAATATTTAACATTAGTTTTACTTTTCCCAAGTCTCCTGTTCTAGGTTTTTTTCTAAATTAAAAATTTTTAAAAGAAAATAAGTGTATCACATTAGAAAACAGTTACCTATTCTTTGATTTCTTGGGACCTATTCATTGGTGAATACTTCTATGTGAAGCATAAGCTCATTTTGGTATTTAATTAGAAAAGAGGCGTTTTCGGTATGAAATTTATCAACATTCCAAAAACTGAGTATATGTAAGAAATTTTTTTTATATTAAACTGTATGGAAAATGGAAAAAAACGAAATTTGTGGTGCGGTGTGGTGTTCATACTGAAAGGTGTGCGTGTCAAGGCAGTAATACATTTTCTTATATAATGAAGTTTTTTTTTTGACATTTTATTAGAAAGTAGGGTTTTTTAGTACGAAAATTAGAAATAACAAAAATAGGATAATATTTAGACAAAACAATAGTCGAAATAGCATGAAAGCTAGATGCTACGAAGGGTTTGACGGCATGATGGCAGTAAGAAATGTTTTTAAGTGTTTTAAAGAGCACTGGAATTAATATGGAGAGGGTGTTTTGACCAAGTCTAAAGTGGCAGTTGACTGGATGAATTCGTTGAAATGTGTTTATGAGTGTCGATTAGGCGACGCTGCGTGGCATTGTTTTAACTAAGGCCCTGCCAGGTCATACGCCTCCTGGAGTGCGGCTCAGCTAAATATAGCACCCACTTGGACCAACCAGCCTTGAATCTCTTCCTCGCTCCCTTATTTCTGTCCTCTTGTCGGCTGCTTCAAATCTTCAGAGGTCATCTCAATATACCAAGGTTGTCTCATTTTCTGGCTAAATCTCACTGAGATCTTCTTTGTAATGTCTTCTTTGAAATGTTTCATAATGGTTTGCTTAATGGTTACCAGGCCTTGTATCTATTCTAAACGTCCTTAGCTTTAAAAATGAATAGCTAGTAATACAGATCTTTCAGTCGTTTTCAGTTTGTTTTGTTGAACTTACCGTTTAACTTGCACGAGTTAACATCATTTGTATAATCCTTTCTTGTTCACTGTATCCAGCTGTTACTTTCAAGTTTACTCCCAGCATATAGAAAAACACCATGTTCAGTTGAGTATATTAAATTCAAAGAAAGAAAACATTATTATCCATCAAAGTTCACACTGGTCACATAACTTTCTTGTTATTAGAACACGTAGAACGTCGCAGGGCGAGTTTAATTCGTTCCCAGACAGAGCTCCTACTTTTTTCAAGTAATTTTTCGCATTGAAATTAATATGAAAATAAGTCATTCATTCCATCCCCAAAATCTCTATTTTTAAGTTTATTTTTTAAATAGAAAAGAAGGAGTTAGACATAAAAATTGTTTGTAATTGTTTGTTTAGTTATTAATCAATAAAATACTTGGGTTTTTTTGTTAGCATGCTTAGAGTTGTTATAGAATAAGAGTTCTATTTTAGAAGTGGCAATGTGAGTGTCAGAGAATGTTGTTGTTTGAGAGGACATAAAAACAACCATTAGTTTCTAGTGCAGTGCCAGGGACTCGTGCAGAAATAGTGCAATGATATTTCAGAACTACCTAAGTAGTGTAAAACAGTTCTGATTTCCAAAGGCAGTTAGTTACCTCAATATGGGCCGCATGGCTGTTTGATAAGTAGCTAAGTCTCATAGGCATAATAAAAATACATTAGTTTAAATAAAAATATATTGTATTATTATTAAGTTTAATCCTGTTTAGTACAAAACACTATGTAGGTGTGAAATGAAGACACATCATGAGAAAGGTTGTAAACTACTGTTTTAGTAGGTGGTAAATAGGGTCCACTGATACTGCGAAAGTGGGGTACACCATGCGAAAGAGACTGTAAGCCACTGTTTTGTGGGGTTGTAGGACACAGCATGAGAAAAGCTGTAAACACTGTTTTAAGAGGAGGGAGAGAAGTGAAAAGGGTTTGCCGGTAGCCTGTGCATCTGGACAATGACCTCCTCACTTAGCTTCGATGATATGCTGTGTGATACGTCGTTATAATGCACTTGTGAAGTGGACTTGAAGGTTTATGTTAATCCCGGGATGATTCTCAACTGGCACTCGTGACGCGTGTTTATTTTGAAGGAAGCCCTTTGTAGATCTTGTTACAGAGGCCTCTAATTGAAAGTGTTGTTTGTATAGTCTATTAGTGAGTTCAGCTGTAGTCTGTCATGCTCTCGAGTTCTGACTGAGTAATAGAGGACCATTGTAGTGGCAATGCCAGACGTCCATCACAAGGCCCTTCCACCAGGCTCAAGAGCTCACCTAGCCTGTCCTTCGTGAATAATGCATCTTGTTAACAATACAACGGCCTGCCCTCCTCCACAATAACCTTTGCCATTGATTCATTTGTCTTGGGCCGACTCGCCTTTTCAGATTAGTTGAAAGCTCATTTCCTTGTTACCGTCTCTCCACAGCGTCACTCAAACCTATTTATAGTATTCTCTGGTCTGGTTCTTTGTGTGCAGTCAACCGCATAAGGTATAAATAGTTGCTTTATTTTTTCTTAAAGCAGTCCAAACAAACTTTCCCTTCCTTGCTGGCTTCTTTGTGACACCCACTATTCTGTCACGGTTTAAATTACATTTCAGCGTTCTTTTTCTCCTCTGCCTAGTAAAGCATAGAAAGAATCGCAGTACTGATTAAAACTAAGGGCTGTTATCACTTTATAATTAACGTTAACATTTTCTGTATTGCATGATAGTTCGATCATTAGTTTCACATCAGTATACACCACAAAGCTAACTTACTTTTGACACATATTTTGGGTAGAGCATCCTGTCTGAGTACCTCCCTAAAAGATATATTCTTCCATACTAGTTAGTTATCCAGTTAACCAAATACGGTTATCCCAAGAAACGTAATCTATATTCTACAATTTGTCAAGATTAGCCCTGAACTTTAAAAAAGTACCAGTAATTGTTCAGTTCCTGCTTAATTGATAAGTCTACCTCTTATCACTCAAGAGTAATGATGACAACTACTAAATATATCAGATTTTTTAAAGCACTATCCTGTTTTAAAGAAGTCACCAACCTTTTGGTTGACAGAGCTATAAAAGTCAATTTGGTGTCACACAATTTTTTTTTATATGGCACAACTAAAAGTAGACATTGCTGGTGATCCATCCTTTACTCTTTAGTAGCTGTAACTTTATTCTCAATTCTTTAGTAGCTGTAACTTTATATTCTACTCTGTAGTAGCTTAACTTCATCTTCTACTTTACTGTAACAACTATCCTCTACTCAGTAGCTGTAACTTTATATTCTACTCTGTAGTAGCTTAACTTCATCCTCTACTTTACTGTAACAACTATCCTCTACTTATTAGTAGCTGTAACTTTATATTCTACTCTGTAGTAGCTTAACTTCATCCTCTACTTTACTGTAACAACTATCCTCTACTTATTAGTAGCTGTAACTTTATATTCTACTCTGTAGTAGCTTAACTTCATCCTCTATTTTACTGTAACAACTATCCTCTACTTATTAGTAGCTGTGACTTTATATTCTACTCTGTAGTAGCTTAACTTCATCCTCTACTTTACTGTAACAACTATCCTCTACTTATTAGTAGCTGTAACTTTATATTCTACTCTGTAGTAGCTTAACTTCATCCTCTACTTTACTGTAACAACTATCCTCTACTTATTAGTAGCTGTAACTTTATATTCTACTCTGTAGTAGCTTAACTTCATCCTCTACTTTACTGTAACAACTATCCTCTACTTATTAGTAGCTGTAACTTTATATTCTACTCTGTAGTAGCTTAACTTCATCCTCTATTTTACTGTAACAACTATCCTCTACTTATTAGTAGCTGTGACTTTATATTCTACTCTGTAGTAGCTTAACTTCATCCTCTACTTTACTGTAACAACTATCCTCTACTTATTAGTAGCTGTAACTTTATATTCTACTCTGTAGTAGCTTAACTTCATCCTCTATTTTACTGTAACAACTATCCTCTACTTATTAGTAGCTGTGACTTTATATTCTACTCTATAGTAGCTTGACTTCATCCTCTACTGTAACAACTATCCTCTACTCTCCTACTGTCTACTATCATTTCTTTGTATCGAAACTTGTTTATTTTTTGTCACCAGTTACAGGTTCTCTTAAATGACGTTTTCTTTTTAAAATTTTCAAGGACAATAACCATGACACTTCAACTATGACACTGTAAAAATTCTATCTATATCAACATATATACACTCAGACATTCATCTCCTATTAAGGTTAAGAAAAAAGTCTCCTAACATTGTTTTATTAGACACAACCACTCACCAAAGAGCCAGATCTAGTATGCGAGAGCTGTTGGTTCGCGACCACTGTTCTGGGTAAATACTAAATCACTTACGAAATAATAGTAAGCAAATTGAGCAAGTTTAATAGTGTGTGCATTGGAAAACAAATGACTGACGTGTAAATATAATTCCATTCAATAACTGTATTCTTTAAGTTCAATAAATTCATGTATATTGGGTTTTTGTTTGTTGTCGTGACTTGACACGGCTCTTAATGAAGATATACTGGAAGCATTAGCGGCGAAGAGCTTGTGTTTCCCCCTAGCTGAGGGCTGTTTTAAACAAGGCTGCAGGCGGTCGTGAAGCAATTGTTTAAACGAAGGGCCCATTAGGGCAGTGGACCTTCATACTCGAGTTAAGCCAATGAACCCTTTTATTACGCACATCCCATCCTTCATTCTTCCACTTGTTCTTTGTGCCTGGGTTTTCCTCAATCTTCAACGCTCTGCCATATCTCTTTTCCTTCGTTCATCCCTTTAATAAAATTAATCACATTAAATAGCTTAGAATTATATTATTATTATTATTATTATTTTCTATGATCGCTGTTAATCTTATTTTATAATCATGTGTTTTTTGAGTGTATGTAATACTTGTGAAGGGGGCCAGGTTAGCTCAGTGGTTAACGTACTCGCCTCTAGCCTGGTAGTCTGGGGTTCGATCCCCACCTGGCCCTCCATTTATTCACGCAACAGGTGAATAAATCTAAGTACTTCGTCCCTCGGAGAGGACGTTAAGCCGTCGGTCCCGAGCCTGTACGATGTCAGGTACTCGTTAAAGATCCCTACTCGAAGTGCACTTGAGTTAGGCAAAATTTAAGATCAAAGAAAAGCCGGTAAACGGCTGACGTTATCACCCGCTAGGGGATCGATTTAAAAAAAAAACCACTTGTAGAGACTTTACGGCTAAGAGTTCCGATCATTAACTATACATCTATTAACATTTAAAAGTTTAGCACGTAAATAGAGTGAGGAAGAGGGAGAGAGACAGATAAATAGTGAGTGTCATAAACACCTAAAGAGTGAGTGAGTAACGTCATTCCGAACTTTACATTATATGATATAAACTCAGTCGTTTTTGGCCTCTTTTAGTATCTTTTGGTATAATAATAATAATGAATATTTCACCACTGATACTTATAATATATTTTTCTTCTTCTAAAAAGAAATTACCCTTTGTTTAAGATCATTCAAAAAAAACTTACTTTGCGTTATTATCAAATTGAAAATTTTCGGAATATAAAAATTATTCCGTAACGAGATTTTTCTATAATCACATTTATAACACTGTTAAAAAAAAGCCTTCAAAAATTGACGAACATTTTGGAAAAACTAGCATGCATTATTACAAAAAGAATATTTTTATAACAAGTACGGCAAACATAAAGTTAGAATTGCAATAAATTAACTGTGATTTTGTGGACGTGTGTTTGTATTGTGATGTAACACTGCAGTTGAAAGATATGTTGGTAGAGTTTAGATAGAATCTTTTGCTGTTATTATTGAATACTCCGGTTGAAAGGTGTACTCCTAATACATTATCTAAGAGTGTTGGTAAAAGTTGAAGAAATTACTTATCTTAAAAAAATTATTAAATGAATAGATAAAGTTCGTAAACTGAAGCTATTTAGAAGAAAGTTATATTTAGGGGAGAAGAGAATTGATGAACTGATGTCCCAGTTAAGTGGGACTTGTTTATTGAGAGAAGAACTGGTCAAGCGTGTCCTGCAACTTCGTCATGTCTTCAATGTACTGAATATATCTATTATGTACAATATATTCTAGTATACTCCAGTGTGTATATTTGTATATTCGATTAAATTCAGAAAAAAAAAACCAAACTAAATATGTTTTCCTTTTCTCCTAAAGGATTTACTACAAAATAGGGATAGTAAATATGTTTTTTACGATATATATTACTTTTTATGTCATGTGAACTTCATATATATATATATATATTTAATTATAAACATGTGAAATAAAAATCACCGCCCAAACCATAATCGCTTCGCAAGTGCGCTTGGTGTCCCTATCTCTACTCTCCTGATGACGGTTCAACCGAAAATTAGAGACTATAAGTGTGTTCATATCTTTACTGTGAAACTTTTGTTTACTTTGTCGTTTTATCGTTTTCCTGGTGATATATATACAGCAAGATTTCACAATAAACACGTGAAATAACAATCAATGTTCAAACCACAATAAAAAATGAGAAAAAAGACTAATATCTTTGAACCGTAACAAGCGGTCTTCGTCAGAGTTAAATCTCAACCGTTGAGATGTTACTCTGTCATATACAGGATATCCCAAATAGATATATACATACATTAAATAATTCTAAACCGGGTATTTATTTTTTTTTGAGTATATATAAGAATTTACAAATATCTTTCTATCGTTTTGTCGCTGTCGGTTCTCAAATTGCAGTCCGTTCAGGTCCAGATGCCGCGTGTAACGCTACGCGACGGAGTAGCACACTCATTCAACAAGTCCCTTGGTATTTAAATGCATTCACATTGAATGGTTGCTTCCACCTCCCCAATTGTTGTAAGTTTCATTGCGTAGACTTTGTCTTTTAGGTATGCCCATAAAAAAAGTCTAGTGGTGTAAGGCCTAGTGATCGTAGAGGAGGGTATTCAAGAAAACCTCTGCGTCCAACCAACCTGTTGGCAAAGTTTTATCCGGAATCTACAAAACAAAACATTCGGGGTAAGGCATATAGTGTGTATTTAAAATTCAGTTAATACAAACCTCTGTGAGAATAACAACCTTCAGTAAATGAGATTTTTTGAAACTAAATTCAACTTTCTTTCGTAAGGTTCAATATTGAAGTGTCCGTAATCCTTTAATTACCATATTTTTGTGATTTGCTATATATTTCTGTATTTATTCTACCCTACATAGATGATGTATTCTTGGTTTTAAAAATCAATTCAGCTATTGATTAATGACTAAACAATATATTCTATTGAAGGCATTCTGAAAGTTATTGAAATTCATACTATAAGTTGAGGTATAATTTTATGGTAAAATACGAGTTAGATGTGTATTTAAAAAAATCATAACTATTTTGTTGTTTTAATCAAATATTTATTTTCATTCAAATGGTGGTATAATAGCAGATACTACGATATGAAATTTGACTTTACTAGAAAATATTTAGAGTGGTGTGATTAGGAGCGTGGTTGTGGTATGACAGATAACGGATGTTAATCACAGTAATCTTCCACAATTGTATCACTCAAATATTGATAAGGTAAAGGATGGGGGCTAGGGTAGTCCAGTGGCTTGCGTGCTCTCCTCTGGGCGAGTCTCACTTTAGTCTTCGATAGTTTCACGTGAGAGGTGAAAAAGTCAGATCATGTTGTCCCTCTGGGAGTTACGTTAAAGACTTTGGCACCAAGTCTATACGAACTCCAAGCATATCAGGAACTCGTTAAAGACTTAGGCACCAAGTCTATACGAACTCCAAGCATATCAGGAACTCGTTAAAGACTTAGGCACCAAGCCTATACGAACTCCAAGCATATCAGGGACCCGTTAAAGACTTAGGCACCAAGCCTATACGAACTCCAAGCATATCAGGAACTCGTTAAAGACTTAGGCACCAAGCCTATACGAACTCCAAGCATATCAAGAACTCGTTAAAGACTTAGGCACCAATCCTATACGAACTCCAAGTATATCAGGGACTCGTTAAAGATTCCTAATCTAAATACATTTGATTTAGGCAACATTTAGGACTCTCAATGTAGAATTATTAGGGAGACACAATACTCTTGAGGAATTAGTATGAGAGTTAGGCATTCTTTCTAGCAGACCCTCAATCCCAAACATCCTTGTAAATATGTTTTTTTACAATATGTATTACCTTTTGATATCATTTGAACTATATATATATATATATATATAACAGTTCAAAATTGAAGATAGGTAGCACACAAAGTAAAGAAACACACTTACAAACTTCAATTTCGAACAATATTGTTCCCCCCACCAAAATAAAAGATTTATCTTAGAAGTTAAAAAAATGTGTTAAACATGACTTGCTGACACACTCATGTATCCTCTTACCATGCTCAATAAGAGTCTTTTTGCTTAGCTGTCTCTGGTGAACGGAATATTCTACACCACTGAGCTGTTTTTTTTTGACACCTCTCTTTTGTTTATCTGAACAGATTAATGATGTTTCATTGAACTTTATGCACATGTAAAACATATTGCTATATACTTATATTAAAAGAAAACAGAAACTGAATTCTATATTTCAGTTTAATCAGTGAAAAAAAAAACATTTATTCGATTTATGATTGAACCAAATTTGTGACAGTTGCTCTAGTGGATCAATCCAATACCTAACAGTTAACATTAATTCAAATTTGTCATGTGTTTTGCCTTGAGATAACACAGTCTTTTGGATGTTTCTTGTAATAAGAGTTCATCTTCAGGTGTGCCCGACAGCCTAACCAACACCTCAAGCAGTCTCTGAGTAATCCGAAAAAGCTCCTGATGCCATCAAAGTTACGAAGTCTTTTTTCTTTTTAATCCTCTTGTACTCGGTTTGAAAGACTTGCAGCAGTGCTGGCTAATTCACCGTTAGGAGTTGTAATTAAAACTAGATTTGCCTGCTCCGTGCTCCACCCCCCCCCCCCCCCCCAATTACTCTCTTCTTGTACATTTTAACTTTGATGGCCCCCATCGTCTCTCTCTCTCACTTATAATCTTCAATATCCTTATATTTTTTTTTTATATATATAATTACATTTAATGTCCTGTTTTTATATGAAATTACTGTAATTTATTTCAAGAAAATTTAAAAAAAATAATAAATATTTTGCGGAGGTATGTTAATAATTCGATTAGATCCAGTAAACTGCGCTTAGGTAGCTTAACTCATTAAGTAAATAAGATATTTAATAATGGGTGCAATTAAAGAACTCGATTCAAAAATTGGTATTTTTAAAAAAAAAATACGTTTCGAGCGGCAGATGTTCTTCTTCAGGTTTCTTCTGAGTAAGGTTGATTACTTGTGGAAATACCAACCTTTTTAACGACTAAATGTAACTTGAGAAAGGGAAATAAATTTTGGAAACACGTTTTTTCGAGAATACATGTTCTTCTATTTTCCCATGTTATGAAAGACCATGTGATACCTTTTACAGGTAATCAGATAGACTATCGATACCAATATTTGGGAATTATTGACTCTTCTTATGAACAAAGTTTAGTGATTAAAACAAAGTGTTTCGAACACTTAGTGTTGCTCTCAAGTTCACCTATAGTAAAAAAACCCGTAAAACATTGTTGGTAACATATTTGTAATTCTTATTTAGTAAATTGTATCAATATTATGATATATGTTGATAAACCTGAATCCTACAGGTTTGAAATGTGTTCCTTTCATAATTACGAGGGTCGTCCAGAAAATAAGTTCCGTTTTGGTCTGTAGGGCGGTAGGAGTGGTTTTTGCCAAATCCGGCAACACCGCTCGAAAGAGGAGAGGTGGGGGAATAGAATGAGAGGTGGGGGACCTCAGTCGGTCAATTACCAACGTCAGGGCAGGTAGTTGAAATGGAGCCCTCCATGTCACGTCCCGCCACCTCGATCCCCGTTCCCTCTCGAGTTGTTTTGCGCGGAGTGATTCAATTTCTTTATGCACAGGGTTTCAAATCAGTTCAAATTCACGAACAGCTCATTTCTGTTTATGGAGAAGGTGTAATGAGTGAATCAATGGTGAGGAGATGGGTACGTGAATTTAAGGCGGGAAGACATTCACTTGAGGATGAAAGTGGGAGAGGCAGACCCTCAGTTGTGACGGACGAAATTGTCTCAGCAATCGACAATGCAATTCGCAAAGATCGTCGTTCAACCCTGGATGAACTCCACCTGGGTTTCCCAGACATCTCACGATCCCTCATCCATGAGATCGTCTCGGAAAAACTTGACTTTCGGAAAGTTTCCGCCCGGTGGGTCCCTAGAGAGCTGAATGTCTTCCCGCCTTAAATTCACGTACCCATCTCCTCACCATTGATTCACTCATTACACCTTCTCCATAAACAGAAATAAGCTGTTCGTGAATTTGAACTGATTTGAAACCCTGTGCATAAAGAAATTGAATCACTCCGCGCAAAACAACTCGAGAGGGAACGGGCATCGAGGTGGCGGGACGTGACATGGAGGGCTCCATTTCAACTACCTGCCCTGACGTTGGTAATTGACCGACTGAGGTCCCCCACCTCTCATTCTATTCCCCCACCTCTCCTCTTTCGAGCGGTGTTGCCGGATTTGGCAAAAACCACTCCTACCGCCCTACAGACCAAAACGGAACTTATTTTCTGGACGACCCTCGTAAATTGTATGGAGACATTGTATACAATTTTCAAGTACATATGTGTAAGTAGCACATTTAGTAACTGACTGCACACTGGAGAATCATTGCTGACTTTGATTTCTATATCAAGGGTTCAACTTTGATCTTTATTTTCTAATAAAACTACAAAATTATTTTTAAAGGTTGATTCAATAGTAGTCATAAACATCACTTTTAAACATGCATTTTATTAATAATTTATTCAATTTGTAATATAATATTTCATTTTATTAAAATCCGGAAAAATTCAGTTGTAGATCTCGATGTTTCACTGACATGCTAAAAGAAGAGTTGATTGTTCGAACTGTATTCATTTCCCTTCTACCGTCGTTTGTTTTTAATTATTGTCATTGTACTTGTTTCGACTATCTCATTTGTGTCTGTGATTCATTAAGCAGCGTTTGTCTCGGCAGGAAGTGTGGAGTGTTTTTGTCGTTCTGGCTGGCCTAACATTCGCAGAAGTCAAGAGTGAAGTGAATCACGGTGAATCACTCTCTTGCAATTAGAAGTGTAATGAGACAAAAAAGCATGGCCGCTTCCTCTACGACTATCAACTCTTTTGTGCAAATCCATTCCTTCAGACGATGCTGGTTTTTGAAGATATTCAATGTTTGAAATCATCAGCCCTTCTTCAGTAGGTTCATGGCTAGGACTATACATTAGCCCCGTTCAGTTGAGTTAATGTGGACGGTTTGAGAATACCTTGAACAGCGAAGTTCCTGTTATGCACAACCAGTTGTTATGAAAGTTGTAAGTTCCAGAAGTGATAAATATAAGAACTTAAAATGCTTAGTAAGTTCATATGGTACGATTATAAGTACCATAGTTGATGTAGTTTGGTGGGAGCCCGCCTCCGCGACGTCACCTACGTAACACTGGTGCTTTGATTTTGGGTTGTGACCGAAAGGCTTAGATGCACAAATGTGATCAAAACATGTTCCTACAACTTTAGCCCCTTAGGTCATTCTGAAATATGATTTAATTAATTTTAGGTTGTTTTTAATCAAATATTAGTTTCCTTATAGACCATTTTTTTCAGCACACACATTACACGTTTTACTTATTTTGTACTACACAAAGAAGTTATGTGTAGCTCATTCATGATTTGGCACCCATTTAAACAGTTTCTGTGTCTCATTACCCGTAGTTCCAACGACATGTGGCGTGATTTTTAAAAAAATATAGTTTTTGGATAACAGTTATTAAAATTTTTTAAGTATATTTTAATTTGTATAATCTAGCTTATTTAAATTCATTTTCATTTTAAAAAAATACATTTGAAATAGAATATTAAAGAATATCAAATATAACATGTTTCATAAAAACATTGCATGTATACCTGCCTGCATATTAATGTATACGAACTAACGTATTTATTATGGTATCACATGTTTTATTTAATCGTGTGTCACATAATTATCATATTTATGATTATTTTTCGATTGTGCAGGTATAACCAAGAAGTAGTGATTATTAATTAGCCATTTCATGTAAATTTAAATTAATTAATTGCCGAGACATTGAAAGAACATACATAATTCAGAAGGTATAAGAGCAAAATTTTAATGCAAGATACATAAAAATTGAATTTTAATTAAAATTGAATTGTATTCTTTGCCAGCTCTTGCATCTCTACCATTCACTGATGATCCTCTCTCTATATACATGAATAGTTTCTATTATTTGCACTTTTCTAGTTGTAGATCCATCTATTTTTTCAGCATTTCACAAAAGACATATATGTAAATTTCCTTCCCAATAATCTTCTTATGGACTTAAAAGATAATGGACTCTGTGTATAAACGAAATTATGCAATCCAATTATAAGACTGAATATTGCGTTACTAGGTTAATTTCTGTTAGTTTGTTTTTTTTTTTACAATATTGTTCCGTCTAAATAATATGTTTATTTTCTTGTAACTGTGCATTTTGCTGTGAGAACACTTTAGTGGATATAAAATTATAATTTATGATAAACAGAGTTTATGTTTTCTGCTGTTTAGAAATTGGTGTAGTTCTAATTTATCGACAGTAAAATAAACAATAAAATCTTATTTCTTTGTTTTACTAGACCTATATTTTATACATGGGTGGAAATTGAATTGAAATTGGGTATAAAGTATCGCTTTTTGTTTGTTTAGAAATCACAAGGGTCGTAATTTCATGACATCTAAATCCTGTTACCCCTGTTTACAGTGACGATGTTTATGTGGCAGTGCCTAGCGCAATGCAATATTGCAGCTGTCTCGGGACACTGAAGTGTTTATCAGAGCACAGCGAGTGAGTGGTGCTAATAGCCACAGTGGCTGGACACTAAGCAGGTGGAAATGGTTGCCAATACAAGCCTTGCCGTTATTAGGTCCCCCTGTAGATCCCATCTAATTGCTCAGGCTTGTCCAAATTAACCCCCCACCACCCCCATGATCGTGAGACTTGCCTCTCTGTAGGCCTTCATTAGTCCCAGTTGTGGTTCATCAACTTAGAGGACCCTCTTCGCTTCACGAATTTTCTCTTTCTTCATTCCTCCTTCTTTTCTATCCTTTATTGCCATTTCCCCCTCTCCACCACCATTAATCCATCCTTTTTTGGGCCCACCGTTACTATTTCCGGTTGCACGATTTTTTTTTTTCTTAACTTGCTTAACCCAAAAATCTAGAAACATGAATAAGATTTAATTAGCGATAAATATCTTCTATCCTTGGCATGATTATTATATGTGTGGCAAAAGAGGCTTTCACAATGTCTAGATAACGTGCCTCTTTGCACGACTTTAACATAAACTTTGAGTTTTGTCCCGACTGATAAACATCCGACGATATTGCTCATATAGAATTTACACTCAACGTGCTATCAATAGCTATTCCTTAACTCTTCTTCAGTATTATATTTATCACACTATTATCAAAACCGTCACATCTTGAGAATCGTTGTTGTAGACGCCCTAACCGGTTTTGCACTTTGTAAGTAGTCAAGTGTGCCTCTCCGCAACATACGAAACCGGTTGGGGTGTCTACAACAGTGATTCACGAGGTATGACTGATTTTTATAACCTCTAACCTCTTTAGTACTAAGAATGTACATGTATTATATTTATGTTAAGTTACATTAAGAATTTAGGTCACATTCTAAAAAAACAAACCTAGAAAATTATATGTATCATCTTTTTTATTTTTATTCAGCTTTATTAGTTAAATCTTTAAGAATTAAATAATAAAAGTGCGTTTAAATTATTTATGGAGTAAATGAAAGATACAGAGTTAAGATTTGTATATACACCAAAAATGGCAGAAGTGTCATGCACTTGTGAGAAAAAAATAAATAAATTGATCAATCCATTAAAATCGGAAATTGAATGCAAGTTGTATGGAAAAACAACACTTTTCAAACTCTTAGTATTTCTCGAGTTAGATCTGCCTCCTCATATGAGGTACAACCTGCGGAAAAACCCTTTAAGTGTCTGGGAACGGATGTTTTTTTAATAAAACATTGCTTTCGTGCGAAGATTTGTTCTGATAAGCATCCATTAGTTGAAACAACTACATTGAACTCATACTTCATTCAATCTTACCTCCTACTTTGGTTACAACTATATCTTCAAAATGAGCTTGAATGTATTTAGTTTTCTCTCTTGGAATAAAATAGATAATTTTTCTTTGTTTTGTTTTCCGTCGTGTTGGCACATTTGGGGATAACAGTTAAAATATTGAATGATGTACAGCAGAGTTATTCAGTTTGGTATTGTCTGTAAAGGTATTATATTGTATGTTTAGTAAAAGTTAAGCTCCGTTAAAAACTGTTTAATCTTGTAACAGAATGACTGAAATATAACGCTAAATACATTCCTTAACACTCATATCTTTGATATTTGCTGGAAATTGTATCCCGTATTTCACCTGATCTGAAAACTAATAAACAATTCTTTTAAGCCATAATTTTTTTTTAAATATTCTATTTTAACTACGGATAAACTATAATAATAAAATTAGAAAAATGCCTAAGATCTTTCAACCAAAACAAGTAGTCTTCATCAGAGTCTCACTGATACTGTATCCATGTCAGATATTGTTTCAGTATCACTGTCACTCTGGCGTAGACCACTTGTTTTGGTGGAAATGTTTATATCATTTCTCTGATTTTCTTTTTGTAGTTTAGATGTTGAGTTTTATTTCACATGTTTATTGTAAAATTTGTTCTTCTGTTTACAAATAGGGTTTTTTTTTTTTTTGTTTATGATAGTCGAACCTTTTCAGTTGTTGGTTCACAAATGTATGGTTTTGAAAAGCCAGATGATGCGATGTGATATGGTCATGTGATGTGCTCATGTGATGTTGAATAGGACTGGTCAAGATGGTAAATGAGATGGGCTGACCATCATATCCGAATAGAGGTGGGATTGAACACCAGGAAATCTCCCTTGAGGGATCATCTAATCTTAGATTCAATCTGCCGAGTAATATACTGTCTTTTTGACGTGCAACATCTTGCCAAATACTTGATTCAAAGATAAAAAAAAATAAAAAACTTTTAAAAGAGTACGAGAGACTTCTCACGTATATCATAAAATGATATTTTACAATATCTGAAGGACTTATCTCTTACGGCAAACGATAACCTTTTTATTGCAATATAACTATCAGTCTTGCATTGCAAAGTCATCTCTCAGTGAATTAATCGACTTTCCTCAACTCTTAACTTAAATCCTTAAATGAATGCACACTTCATTTTCCCATTTATCGTATTCACCCATCTGTTTTATCTCTTATCTGCACTTCAAAGTACTTTCATATTTCTATTGCAACACCCTTCTAAAAAGAAAAATAAGTAAATAATTTACAACTCCGAAAAAAAATCTGGTTTAATATTTCTTTGCTTTTTTTTTAAAAAAAAAAATTATGTTCTTTTTTCCCTGAGGGTTGGTTTCTTTAAATTTATCTTTGATAATCTGAAACATTTATCGTTTAGGAAATCGTGAATATAAAACACTCTCCCTATTATTAAAGTGACATACTGCTCATTAAAAAAAAACTCTTTTTGATGAAGTGGTTGTAAATGAAATATTTTTAAACAAATGACATATGTTTTGTTCCATTCGTTAGGAAGTGATTTGTTAATGTAATTATCGTTTATTTCCAGGATATTCTTCCTCATTATTAAACATCATACTTAAACTCAATTCCTGATAATTCGGTTACCCTTTTCTGTACAATTTAACATTTGTCACAATATTTATTCTTGACTAGATGTGTGTCATTTGATTCACCATCTTTCAATCACACTTTACCTTTTAATAAAAATTGCCTTATTTTTTTCTGATAAAGAGAAAAATATTGATGATGAGTAGAATATTGGGATATGCCATAACTGACTCTAGCTCTCCTCAGGAGGAAAGAAAAGCCCAATACTGGTAGGATGAAAAGGGAAATCTACTAAATTGAATCGTTAAAGAGGATATATAAAATTCATCTTCTCATCTCTTATTCATTTCGTTTCATCTGTCATATATCTCGTATCACATATACCATCATCAGAAGAAAAGAAAAGAGCCTGTTAAGTTAAGAGCCAGATCTCCCTGTTCTCTTTGTATCCTCTCTCTTCTCCCCTGACGAGACTCTTCTAACCGGAATTAGAAACCGTAATTTATTATTTTTCCACCTATTTGTGTGTCACGGTTTATATAAAGCTTTTGATTTTGATATCAGCTTAGAATTTTTTTTAATTTTTTTTTCATTTTTGACTATGAAACTGAAAATGACTTCGATAATCGAATTATAGAAGTGAGTTATTCCTTTGTCTATCTGTGTACTACCTTCTTTTTAATTGGATTTCATATATATACATATATTATAGCTAGTCGTTATCAGCCTTTGAAGCGATTCACATCTATTCCTGACGACGAGGACATCGAAATATAGTAGTGAGTTCAGTGATTTCTTTTCTGCGTGTTCTTTTGAAAATTCTAGTTTATATATATATATATGTATAATGATATATATATCATATGTCAGAGGTGACTCTGACGAAAACCACTTGTTACTGTTGACAAATTTAAAAATACTATTACTAATATAATGCTAATATATTAGTTGACAAAATTACTAATATAAAAAAGATATTAGTCTTTTTTCCCATTTCATATTGTGGTTTAATCATTTATATATATGAAATCAAATCACTATAATAGAACTACTTCTACATGACATTCATAGTTATCCGGAGAAAAAATGTCACTTGATCAGAAAACTTTTCTGTTTGTCGATATATTAAGTTGTATTGGAGACGTTCTAATTTTTTTTCTCCATTTTATCTTATTTATAGAAATAAAGTATAGAATTCTGTGAACTTCTATTTCTGTAATATTGCCCCTATTAGCAAAAAATTTTATTTCGCATATGAAATATTTTTGTATGGCTGTAGAATTGAAGAGAATACTTAAAATAAAAGTAGTTTTTATTTTTTTTTTTTTTGTTAAGCTCTGTTGTGGTATATATGACAGAATGTTTGCAAGTCTTGCTACAAGGCAAGGTGGTGTTTCGGCCGGTTGCTCGGTTGCTAATAGGCGTGTCTGGTGACACACACGCAGAGGTCTCGACTGGAATGGCGCGGTGTGCGCTTGTCGCCGCTGTCCCTTTCCGCTTCTATTGCTGGACCAGGCTGGATTCCAGCTCTCTCACATCACCGCATTCCTCCTCCCTCTGCACTGTCCGCCAATCCACATCGCCTCAACCTAGCCTTATATTAACAAACGTCATTCCCTTATCACTGCAGTCAGCAGAAAATAGCTATTGCCTTGCATCACATGCCAATCATAACCAAGTCTTGCAGTGATGAGTTATAAAATGCAATTATAACGTTTTTCAACGAACTTATAATTCAATCTATCTTCAAGTGAATTTCTTTTGTCTTAATCATGATTTTTATCGTATTTATATATATCTGATATATTTTTTTATATATAAAATAAATCACCTTTGAAGAAAATGAAAAAGTTCTTAGTGCTTCCGTTGTAACCTTTTTTTCAAACAACTAGAAAAGAGGTGATATTAATTCTTTGTAAAAGAGGTATCAATAAGAAGAGCTTAAAACTATCCTTCTTCTTTAACTATTTTTAGTAATGATGCTTAATTATAAGTCTCATAATTAGTAAATTATATAATTATGTAATGAAGAGTTTATTTATTCTAAGACCTATGTATATATATATATATATATATATATATATATATATATATAGTTTTAGGAGAATACTTCTTTGATAATCTTGAGAACTTAGCATCCACTGGTATCAGATATCTGTCTAGATTTATTGTTCTCTCAAGATGGTTTGAGTGGACCAGGGACGGGGGAGAATAGCCTCAATTCTTCTTTGTGGTATCACAAAGGGCCGGCTTGCGGCCTATGTATGTTCTTTCTCGGGACGGCCACTGTAACCTAACCTATATATATTTTAAAGAAGATTTCATAATAAACATGTGAAATAAAAATCATCGTCTAAACACAGTAAGATCGGCAAAAAAAGTAAGACCTTTCAACCAAAACAAGGTCTGACAATGATCACATGTTTTCGTTGAATGATCTTAAGTCAGTTTTCTGATATGTTACTGTCGTTTAGACCTCATATATATATATTCACAGATAGAACACACATAAAATAGATCACAGAAACACATTACTATATTTTAACCGCTTGGTCATCAGGTAGTGAGGCAAATCAGTGATTCTCTTGAAATGCAGGTGACAACTCATATACATATATGTATATATTCACTGATAGAGAACAATTAAAGAGATCATGAAACTAAAAAGTAAAAGGTTTTGTAATCTCTTGTAGGTGTATCTTTTAGTGAATTTAGTTTATTTTGTTGTTCGAATTGTTTTATTCAATTGCATATACATGTATATACGTATTTATAAAATAATATATTAATAAAAAATGGTGGATCTATAAACCTATATATTATAATTAAAAACAAAAGAATAAAACGTTTACTGTGAACTATATGAATTTGGACTGCCATATCAAAGTAGATAAACATGTAAGATTGAATACATCTGTCTCACTGCATATTCCCATCGCATCTTATCCTGACGATGGATAAAGAACAACACACAGATAACAGCGACAAATGATACGTGCTAATTGATTGATAATTAGTACTCAATGATACAATGCTGATTTTTTAATTCGAGCAACCAGAATTCAAAGAACATAAAAGAAGTGACCCTATATCCTTTAGCAAAGTTTTTTAATTTTTTTTTTATTGTCTGTAATATTTCTCTATATCTTGTTGAGTATATTTTTAGACATTAATTCTTTAATAATTTGTAATTAGTTGTGAATAGAAAAAGTACAACGTTTTTCAAATTATTCCCCTTGTGCCATAATTTATAACAGATAAGCATGTCCACTGAGTTCAAATTTGGGACATGACTAATCATAGTAGGAATTCCATGATGGATTCAGGTTAGTACCATTGACATCATTTACATATATGTTTACATATGTAAATGTAAAGTTATGTTGACATGTGTAATATATGTCTTAGTATTGTGGGACATGACTAACCATCATCATAGGAATTCATTGATTGATTCAGATTAGTACCATTGACATCATTTAGATATATGTTTTTGTTTACATATGTAAATGTAAAGTTATGTTGACATGTGTAATATATGTCTTAGTATTGTGGGACATGACTAACCATCATCATAGAATTCATTGATGGATTCAGATTAGTACCATTGACATCATTTACATATATGTTTTTGTTTACATATGTAAATGTAAAGTTATGTTGACATGTGTAATATATGTCATTTACATAGGTGTATAAAAATGCGCCTATGAATTGAAATATTGCTTGCAAGTTTGGATTAAAATAAATTTGTTAAACATGTAACTGAACTTATTTGTTAATTGTTGCAAAGAGCCCATTGCAAGGGGATGTTTTTTTTTAGGCTGTTATTTTTCAAAGCGTAATACGTGTAACGGTATTTGACACAGTTTGTGGGTGTGTACGAGAAGGTAGTTAATTCTGCCTTGCTGATGCCTGAACAAGCAACGTTAAACAAATGCTCTGCTTTTGGAATGGATTGTTGGTCGTGAAAGCGATTTAACGGACTGAAATTAAATCGTGTTATAGAATTAGTTTTAAGATTGCCTGGGAATGGGAGTAATTGAAATCATAACTGACGGTAGCTAATAGGGCCTCGAGGTCTTCTAATGGATGACCCCCTTGTCGGCCACTCCAAGTAATTTGAAATGTGTAATGGTATCCCTGAGTATGGTGAATGATGGCTGAGGTGGGTTTCTTTTTTCTTTTTTTTTTTTTGTTGATCACCCGTCCAGGTGTGCGTGGCTGGTGCGTGCTCCTCTTCCTTGCAGCCTCTCACCCAACTGTCGACTAATTCGCTTTTCTCCATCTGCCAGTCTGTTCCTAATGAACGCAAGGTTACTCCACTGTCTGGCGGGCTTGAGTAGCTGTAGATCTTTCATTTGCCACGTGCAGTTTATTCTTCTTCACTTCATGTCATGGAAAATGACTTTTCTATCAGTCAGCAATTTCTCAATCACCTTTCTAAATTCTTTCAATCCATATTCTCCTTTTAAGGCAATACCCTTAAACTTACTGTGCACATGTCAATGTTTGTTTCCTTTCA